>NW_019379862.1:864569-880190 GCF_000648655.2 Copidosoma floridanum | reverse complement strand
TTTTGTATATAGAGAAAACTATAATAATCCATAAGCAATACATGGATATGTAATACATTTATTTTTTATTTTTTTATAATGTTTTACGTTACAGTTATCACGGTGATGCAACGGTAGGGTTGCAAAAATCTATATCGTGTAATTTACTTTATATTTGGTAGTTTTACTTATCGTAATGATACTTTAAGTCTTTGTAAATCCAAGAAATTGATGTGTTAAAGTCCAGTTTTTATTTATTTATATTTTTTTTCTTTTTGTTTTCTATTTTGGGTGGTTACCGTGACAGCTCTTAGGCCAAGTCGCTGGGACCACCCACTCACGACTTACGTGTGAGGGTGTATGGCCACACCTGTTTTCAAACTTTTTTATTGATATTTTACCTAATCCATGGGTACAGTGTAAGTATTTCCGGTGAAACACCTTGCCAGTTAAGCTGACACTCTCTCACCAATGGTGCATCGGGTCCACTCGCCACTGTGTATCCTTTCCCCGGAGAGGACTCCATATTTCAGGACGTCCACTCCTCGCTGGTTAAGCCGGCGCTTTCTGCCGAAGCATCGGATCCAGGCTAATTAGCATCCCCGAAGAAGCCCCATGTTTCAGAGACCACTCCTCGCCAGTAAAGCCGGTGATCCCTGCCTGGCGCATCGGATCCGCTGACCCCTACCTATCGCCCTAACACTGTTTCGCATTCACTTAGGCCCGAAGACCTGTGGGGCAAAGAAAAAATTCTGGAATTACTCTGAAGGCAAATTTTACGTCAAAACAGCCGGAATTACGTAGGAACTTTTCCCGATAAAAATAGTTTTCGAAAAAACCTGCGTTTACCGGGAATCGAACCCATGACCCATAGAACCGCGTTGTATCAGTAACAAACACGCTTACCACTGAGCCAACACCACTCGTTAAGTCGAGTTTTTATTAGAGGTACACTAACTATAAGTGTCAAATATATCATATTTGTTGTTTCGCCAGAAAGAACGCTATATAAAGGCATATGAATTTTAAATGGACATTTTCAAAGTTTTATTACAACGTAGAGTTGTATGGGCAATTAATTCTCCTTAAAACTGTCCATTTTATAGATGAATAGCATAATATACTTTTTTTTATTAATTGTGTGACATAAAAAGTATGTAATATGATTTTTATTAGCTGGCTATTAATTATCTAATCTTAGAAAGAAAATTGTTAAATCTTTGAAACATATTACTGTCGTTACCCACAGACAAAATTTTAAAGTTACTATAAATTTTTTAAATTTTGATCTGAAGTGCTTATTTATGCAAATTTCATGAAAAAAAAAAAAAAAAACTAATTTAACTTTTGTGACCATTTATGATATTAGTCTCATATAACTATACCATTGCAAATACATTGTTTTTGCTATAAGTTACCTGAATTAAGATTGAGACAAATTTACTTCTTAAGTTTTACTTGACATAGAGTGTCTAAATTATTTGTACTTACATGTTTTAATACATACAAGTGCATACAGTTTATTAAAGCTTTTACTAGGTATATTGCAAGTTTGTAAAGGTAGTTTTTCGTCATTAAGATTTGACAAGCCATCGTTAAAATAAGTTAATGAGTAGTTATTGCGTTGTATATTATTAGATCTAATGGTCTTGTAATTTGGAATCTTCCAAAGTACTAATTGTTATATTTCATCGTTAGTAATTAAAATCATTATAAATGATTTAAGAATAATTATTAGTTAGTCCAAATTTTACCTTCTGTCGTCGATTTTATTTTTTTCAATCATAACTCTTTTATTATTTATAAATTTTTCTTTGCATTTTAGGCAATGGGGCGAATTTTTGTAGGATTATGTCAAGTTGGGGCGTGGGGTTGTTTCGATGAGTTTAATCGGCTAGAAGAAAGGATGCTTTCAGCAGTTTCTCAACAAGTTCAAACTATACAGGAAGCCTTAAAAAGTCAAATAGAAGGCCAAAAAAATGAAGCTTTGTGTGTAGAGTTAGTCGGAAAACAAGTTAAGGTATCTACAGACATGGCAATTTTTATAACGATGAATCCAGGTTATGCTGGAAGATCCAACCTGCCAGATAACTTAAAAAAACTATTCAGATCATTAGCAATGACGAGTCCAGATAGGCAATTGATTGCCGAAGTAATGTTGTTCAGTCAAGGATTTCGTACTGCTGAAAAGTTAGCCTGCAAGATCGTCCCTTTTTTCAGGTAAGACAAAAAAAACATAATCGAAGTTTACTTTTAAAAGCATGTTAATTAAGTTCTTACAAATTTTTAATGTTTATTAGTTATGAAACATTTTACTTAATATATGTGCTCGTAATCATTTATTATAGTATTGGATAATATTTAAAAAGTTATTTATATACCTCAAGAAAATCTTGACAAAACTATATAAATTATAACTAACGTAGTTCCGAATTTTTCCAAGTTTGCATGCCAGCAAACATGAAATTGGGTAAACTACTATGTCCGCAGAAGGGTTTTATGTACAACAAAACAAAATAAAAGTGCGAAAGAAGTTTGCCATTATGCTAATAAAATCAGCAAAATACATGAAAAAAAGTTAGTGATAAATGTATATAAATGTTTGAATTTTCAAGATATGAGATTGCTACTAACTATCTCAATTTTCTACTATCTTTTTCCAAGAAGGCGCATTCATCCATTAAGTAAACTCAGCTATAGTGAATTCCAGTTATTTATCACCTGATCATGCAAATTTCTTGAGTTAAATATGTATCAATACTTGTCTTTGTAAATAGCAAATTTCTTTATGGATAAAATCGTTACTGATGCTCATATTACAAGCAACATTCGTGACTTTGATAAGTTGTCGAATTTGCATTCGTCGCAGAACTATTAACTACACCAAACCAGAAATAGGATACATGCACGAGCCCTGGCTTAGTTAAGTATCTTATTCTAAAAAACGTTGTTGAAAAATTCTGTGACAAATTTTGATGTTTTGTCTTAATTTTGCTGTAAGCATACTGAATCGTTATAGATTGGGTCTTAAAGTGCAGCAAACAAAAGAATGTTTGATGAAAATACAGTTCATTTTAAACTTTAGACTTATTAAAATTTGGTTATATTCTTATACGTACAGAGTGTTTTATTTGAACTACCATGAGCTTTTATGTTCTGTACAACTACATTTTTTTTGTGCATTTTTTCTTTGACACATGACCTAATTTCTGTAAATTGTCTTCTATCCTCTTGTTATTCATCCCTAAAGATTCGTTCACTCGAAATAAATGCATCGAATTATAAGTCTGTGTGTAATTATCTCTCAATACTCACCGTATTATACCTCAACAATAACCGTAAGTATTTGTCTGATATGGTGTCCTTATTTAATTGTATTTCTGGTCTTTTTTATTAATTTAATTTAATTTCTATTGTATGCATGAATTTATTGATATTATTTAGTAATACATTTTATGGAGTAATCATCAATTATTGATGCTCGTAGTTATAGTTAAAATTATATATTCAATAAAATATTCAAATCAATAAAATAGACAAGAAAAAAAAATTAGAATTAACTGGCCGAAATATTAAAATTTTTTTTCCTCTTGAGATTTAAATGAGATGCGTCTAGAAAACGCTGTGTATGACTCAGGCTAGTGTCTGAGCTGTCACCAACAAGCCCGTTCTTACTTATTTACTGACTTTAGGCACATGGACAGTGGGCTCAAAATAACGAGATACCTCACTTTTTTGAAGCAACCAAACGATAAGTCATGAGTAATGTATTCTTCGCTTCTAATAGTAATGCTACATTTTTCTTAATTCATATGAAAATTCTAGCTATTGAACTTAAAACTGCTTTTAATGCAAAGTAGTTCTTTATTTAAAAAGGTTACTTTTATAATTTTATATGTGAATGAACAATTACCAAAGTATGTTCAGTATAGGATGCCAATGTACTTTGTTGAATGGCTTTGGATGGCTTAAAAGCGATAAGACCACCAAAAAATGTACTGGTAAGAGCCACAGCATCAGTAGCCTAAGTGCTAAGATGGCATAGTGGCCTAGAATTGAGGCAGGCCTCAATATTAAAGCCAGTGTGACCGATTCCTCATATGCAAGTCTGAGCTCTCCGATGACCCTACATAATTAACACCTCCTTAGTATCGTATGTTGCCAACGTTGATGCTACGCTGTCTATGAAGGGCAACGACTTAGCAAAGAGCGTTTTCAGCTCTTTGGCCGCGTTCATGAAGGTCGAGGATTTTTTGGAGTCGATAGTGTTGCACACTTCTCAGCGTGTACAGAACCAGGCATAAGCTGCAGTAAAGACATTTTTAGTTAGATCAGAGACAATATTTGTACACAGTTTGCGTGACAAGACATATATGAATAGTTTTGTAATGTTTGGTTGTCTTTGAGTTTCAACTTCTGGAAAACAGCACTGTAATTCGGCCAGCATAATCCACTCCGATAACTGCAAATGCTTGAGACGGTGTTACTCGTGCTGTTGGTAGGAGAGCTATTTGTTAAACCTGACTTTGACTGTTTAAGCGATTCCACTAGACGCACTGCCTGTAGACATCAGTTGCAACAGCAAGATGATGTGTCATCCATAGTAAGCAATATAGATGCGACAGCATTAATTGGATGTCTTTGTAAAGAGTATACTTATGCACCTCTTTCACGAGTTGCTGTACAATGATACATTCACCGAGAAGAACGATCAAATGTTTTTATTGTATGGGATTGATGCATACTTTAGTCGTTCTGTGGCAACGAAATGGTTAGGCCGAGATAAAGTTTGCTTAGCCTTATTGCCATAAAAGTTGCTTTCATTTCTTTTCAAACTATTGGATATCAATTGCTCTAAAGCTGGAAGTATGAGTCAGACACCATGTGTCATAGGGCGTTAGATCGATGTTTTGTCTCGTCGGACGATTTTAGACGCCAATGAAAACAGTAAGCTAAGGTCTTGATGGTCTTATCGAATTTTGGAATTTTGTAGAGGCAGTTCTTCTGTTGTCTTGTTTCGCTGTTTTCTCATTTACTGTGGCCGAAATGAGTTCTTCATTGTTGGCCTGTGTGATGATACACTTAAAAAGTGGCTAGTCATCCTCAGTTTTGGTCAACCACTCCGGCTTTTGCCACTAGAATTTATGTAAGACTACAGTAGCTGATGTTAAGCTTCGCATTCTGTAGCTTACAGCATTGTCTACATAACGTAACTGCTTCTACGTATCTGATGTAAGACTGCAGTAAAACTGTAGTACAAAGTTCCAGTCTTGATAGCGAATGAGCTTTGGTGGGAGCTACTTTGATTTTTTCCATCATCAGTATGAAAGTACGACCGGACAAATCTGCATAAATGACAGCAATATTAGACCGTTGTGATGCATCAAAAAATCTACACAACTGCTAGTTATCTATTTTTGATGTGTTAACCCATGTTAGTATGCGTATATCGAATTTTTTTACAGTGTGGAAGTTGGTTATTCGTTCCCAAGAAATCGTTATTTTTATGATGGCTGGCAGTTTAACCGTACTCAGTCGATAACATCAGAGTCGAGCTCAGAGTGGATGTGGTTTATGCATCGGCGGCTACGGTGGCTTATTGCCCCCCACGCGCCGTACCGCCGTGCGCAAAAAATACACATTAGGTTTATCATTTTCTAAGTAACTTTCATATACCAAAAGCTTCATATACCAAAAAACTTGATACTTTGGTTACTTGTACAGTAAGTATTAAAGAATATGATCTCGCAAAAAAATTGCATCTAACGTTGTAAATAACTTTTTTTAGGCCGTATTGCTAAAGTACCTTTTTTTGCACTTAGCTGTGGTTTGCAAAAGCTATCGATCTGATCTTACTGAAATTTGATGTGGTTAATCAAGACTACTAAAGCTACAACTCTGGAAAATTTCAGCTCTTAATGTTTATGCAAAAGAGAGTTATTAACATTTTAATATTGGTTAAAAAAATAAGGTTTTTTGCATTTTGCAGGGAAATCACTAGACCAATTGAGATAGACTGGAGCTTGTTTTGTTCGTCTTTTTGTCATACATACTTCTATGTTTTTTTTCTTAATTTTAAGGCTTATTGTTAATTTTCGACGCTAAAAACCGTGTTTTACCATTTTTGCCATATTTCTTGAAGCCTTAGCGAAAAACATTTTTTGTTTGATTTTATTACAATCGATTGGCATTGTTGGATTCTTTACAAGTTATTTTTTACGCTAGTCTGAATTTCTACTGCCAAAAACTTAATTCGATCCCACTATAGTTAGTTGTGGATTATGCTAGTTCAATTTGGTAATTCTCAATCTTGTTCCATAACATAAGCTATTGGATATTGATAAATTTCAAATCAACCTTACGATTGAATCGCTTTTTAAATGCAATTAATACGGTCTTATACCCTTATTCATATAAATAAAGATTTTTGAATAAAAATTTAAATAAATATCTTTATAAATTTTGTCCAACAACTTTTTATGAATTGCATTATCCGTACTATAGTACACTTAGAAATTTTTTTATATAACTTGCTACTGATTTGTTCAACATGTACATATATTTATTATTAGTTATTAGAATTAAATTATTAATAGAATGATTAAAATGGATATTAATTTTAAAACAAAAATTATCAGAAAGCTGAACCACCTACAATTAAAATTGATCTATTTTACTTTTTCTTATTTTTAGTAACACTAATGACGAATTTTTATCCATACAATGTAAATGTCAATCAATGGTGCTTAGCCCACATCCTTCATTTTTTGGTTTAAGATATACTTCTTTTACCAAGTGCTAATAAAGTCATAAGAGCTGATGTAGATCGATATTGGTCACGCGTAAATAATATCATTAACTGTGCACAGTGATTCTACACTAATTTTAAACTTTGTTGCTATCAGATATGCAAAATCAGCTATACAACCAATGCCCTCGGTAGAGTGTTTTCTTTGCGAAATTCCTCTCCCAATACTAATGAAGGACAACCCAAAGGCCTCATCCTGGCCAGGCATCCAAGCAGCTGAGAGGGACTTCTCAAGTAAAATCCTCCACAACAGCCATTTTCAGAGACAACCACGCCAAGCAGTCAGTATCCCACCCGAGGTACTGGAACAACCTTTGTAGTAGCTTCTACCAGTGACATTGAGAAAGATGGGGGAGGCCTAGTGCTGTTTATCAGCGATTACATTAGGCTGTCCCTCGCTAAGGCCTATGCCGCTGAGGTAACTCTTGCTAACCAACACTGGTCCTTCAAGAGTTCAGTGGCAAGCCAAATGAAACTTGGACCACCATCTTGGCGTAAGGATCGAGGAATCCAGACGGATACCAGTACAGTTACGCGTGCTGAGGTAAGTAAGCCAGACGGACATCGCAGGTTCACCAGGTGAAAAAATTCGCTAGACGAAAAGCTGCGTACGCCTGATGGATTGTCCATGCTCGTCTTCGCGACGACCCTACAATCCGGAAACTTAAGAGGCCGACCAAGCTTCTTCTGAAGCCCTGAATCATCTCGGACATCACAATCCCATTAGCATCGAGTTCATAAAACTAATCTCGGACCCCGTTACTAAGGAGAAAGGGTAATACCGTCCAGTCACTCACTTATGAGCTAGAGCCATCTACGACTGACGAGTACCAATTATCGGACGAAACAGAACATGATGCCTCCCCCGAGGATTCACCCAGTAGCCGAGCTAAGGAATCCATCTCTGCCTACCTTGCACAGCTGGCTTTGTCAACAAATACTACGGATGAGAAATCATCCTCCGTAGAACAAACACATTCTAATGTCTAAGTGGGAGGTCCTGACTACAAAGAGCCACCCTCCATAACCTTTTCTCTCTCTAGTGGTTCGGGAGGGTGACCTTTTTACAAGATATTGTAAAAAAAGTGAAGAAATCTTACGTCAGTAAGGCTTTTTTTGACAAGATCCAGAACAGAAATTATTTAAATCTTGAACAAAGCAATGGCAAAACAAATGAATTATTGAATACTAGTCTAAAATTATTCGGTAAAACGAGGTGGGGCTCATCTTTACAGTGTTTAAAAAGCGCATTTAAAACAAAAAAATTTACAAGCCTTATATCTTAAATCTGATGCTCAGTTTAAGCCTTAAAAAAACGGTCATTTTTAATTTGCTACTTCAATCAGTTCTTTGAAATTCTATGGAAAAATTAGTTAATCTGATTAAGCTGTTTGTCGTTTTTATTTTTAAAGTTTAATCGAATAAGTCTACTTTAAGCAAGGTTTCGAAAATTTTTAAAACTTAATCCAAAGAATTAAATTCTCAGAATAGTAATTTACCCTTTTTGAACTCTAAAGAAACTAACTTTATGAATATTGAATAAGCTGCTCGTGCAACTATGGCTATATGCCCAATTCATTGTGTAAAAAATTTATTGGATCCCAGATTCTGCGGCAAATCTTCGGATCAACGACAATACTTACTTGGAGCTGAATTAAAAACAAACGTGGTGAAAAAATTTGAGTTACCGAAGCAAAAAATTCATGAAGAATTTTCACAATATATCGCTGAAGAAAATTTTTTGAGTTCACAGATTGTAAGAACGTCTCTTAATGTTTTGCCAAGAATACTATGATGGAAGAGTAAATATAAAGTAACTTCTATAAGTAAAATTGCTGTAAATATTTTAAATTTGGCATGTAGTTCGGCGGCCACTATGTGCTTTTGTAGTACTATCATTTTATAATGATCCCTAAAAAGTTAGTATTTTAATTAAAATTAGTATTTAATTCGTAATATATAATTACATCATTTTGTAATTTTAAAAATATGCTGATTTGAGTATTAAATAAATAAATAAATAAATAAAAGCAGTCAGTTACAAACTGACTGTATTTCTTACTATTGTGACAAAATTTTTTTAATTTTTAGGTCAATTTACCAATTACTGGTCAGGAAATTTTTACGGTCATTTTTAATTTAAAATATGGAAATACTTTACCGTAAGTTATGGTAAAATTATGGTAAAAATACGTAAATGTCAGACGTTTTTTTTCTGACTGGTAAATTCACATCATTGTTAGCGATACGCACCATTCCGGTACATTCAAGAGGGCAGGCATTTACACACTTATATATGTTCACACGTACAATAGTTCTTTTTCCTACTCACACAGTATTCAGCAAGTCACTTTACAGCGCCGGATTTTCGAGCGCTATTTGAGAGTTTTTTTTTTAATATTCAACACTTTTCCTGACCTTGCTTAACTGAAGAGGAATCAACAAAATTTAATTTACAATACTGCTCAAGAATTTTACGTTCCTTTACTGCTTGATACTTTATTGAATTTGAAGATTTTATAAACTATTAAGACAAACTAAATCTTGTCTTGACTGTTAAAAATTTGGCCTGCTTATAGTGGTGAAAGTTTATGGTGCAGCTTCCAACATCTACCTGCCAGTAAAACTAGAAGTATGAAAAATTGCGAGGGCAGTTGATATCAGACGAAAATAGGGACGACGTAGTTAGTGCTCTGTCAACTTAATTGATAAGCTGTTAAGGTGAGATATTAATTATAAACTAAAATTACAACCCAAGAAATTGTTAGTTTCCAATATTTTATTTAAAAGTGAATGAAAAACAGTTCCCTCTGCACAAAGGTCTTCTGCACCTTGTAGCCTATAGTTCTTGTCTATAACTCGATCTGAGTCCACTTATATAGTTGCACGTAATAGCTATATAACAAAGACTAAATAGAGATTGTAGGCTGCTCCGAAGCTAAGCTAAAGTGATCGCCACACAATTTATGCTGCGTAAAAATGCTGAAAAGAACTGCTCACTATGACTACCAGACCCCCTCCCACTATCACTGACCGGCTCAAAGGATGAAATGTTTATGATTAAAGTTGATTCACTAGACTATAAATTACATGAACTAGATTACATAATTATGTTAGCCGGATACATAGCAGAAGGAGAGAACGATGGTAAATAAGAAACCTCAGAATGCAGCATACGGTAAACACTTCTCAAGAAATACAGAACAAGGCACAACACTTAATTTAATTAAACTATACTGTTACTGCAAGTATAATAATTATATTAATAAACAAGTTTATCAATTTTAGTTCAAATAAAGGCGGATTAACTGTAAGGTGGTATTAGAGCGAAGCCACTTAACAAAGGCCAATTGATTTTAAGCCTCTTTATTAAGCAACATCACTTTACATGGGTGGTAAAACTGTAAGTGGTTTAACTAAGTGGTGTGGCTTAACAATAGTGGGTTAACTATAAGCGGTTTTATAAAGCGGTGTCACTTTGCAGCGGCGGATTAACTATGAAGTGACAGTAATTAGCGGTGTGACTTTACAAAGGTAGGTTAACTATAGAGTGGTGCTACTAAGTAGTGTGACAAGAAAAGCGTACACATACACATAAGTAGCTCAGTGATACACGCTGATCTGGAACATTCAAGCGCACATGCATGCACAAACTCACACGTTCACACATACAATCGTTCTCTTTCCCACTCACCCTGTAGTCAGTTGAGCATTTTACAGCTCTGGGTTAATAAGTGCTATTTAAAAGTTTTTCTTAAATATTGAACAATAGGGTCCAAGTTGCACTCATCAGTTTTTCTATTTATACTATTGCCGAACTGAAAAATGTTCAACAATTCAAGGAATTCCGTGTGGAAGTCATTTATATATAGTCAATGTTTTTAACTATTCTTATTCTTAACAGTCTCGACGTCTAACCCACATTATCGTTGCCACAAAGAGGAAAAATCTTGAAGACTACTCCTGATGCTAAATTATTAGACAAAGCACATTAAAAACTAAACTCACGAAGATATCCAAACTAGATGAATGCTTCATTACTTTTATATTTAGCAATATATTAAATATATTAATATATGTTGTTAAAAGAAGATAACGCATAGTTAACTTTTTCACTGTCCATGACAAAAAAACGTCATCAACATACTTTTTATAAAATAATATACGAGGTCAAAGTATTTTAAGTAACTATGAACTATTTTTCTCATATTACGAACTCAGCAATTGACGACAACAAATAGCTTTGTCGTTAACCTGACCGTCGAATGTTTTCCATACGATTCTAAAAACACTCAGACTCTATGTATTGTATTATAAAAGACATATTGGTAACATTTTTTTGATTATTAACACCAAGAAAATTAAGGTATTGTCTTCTTTCAACAACTTAAATAATCACATCTATCTTACTGTTAAATATAAAAGCAATAAAGCGCTTCCCTTTTAAGATTGTATCATTCAGAGATTCACCAATGGTCCTTACAAATTCACTTAGTATAAAAAAAAGTTTAGCTTCCGATAGAACTATAATTTTTTTTTTTTTAATTGACACCATTAAGTCGAGTAATCGATACCTTGATTGGTTTGTTACCACAACGATGTACATTAGCATTAATTAATGGTAATACAGGAGCTGGTAGTTCTTTGATACTACATTAGTCACAAATAAATCAAGTCTTTTTCAGCTAGACATTCAATGTATTATTCATACTCTTTTGATTTTCATTGGGTCAGGGTCTTTGACAGGGATCATATAATACCTATTCAAAAATCTGAAAGATTTAAGAAATTACTGTAAAGGTTATCATGCAAAGCTGATCCCTCACTTGATAAATTCTTTATTTTTCGATTTTTATGCTACTGATTTGATTTCGATAAATGTTTTGCGTCAGTTTCTTAACACCTAAAATTAGATACATCAGATGCATTTACAGTTTTTCTTTTTATTAGCCCTCTTGCGACTTTTGACATGGTTAAGACTTTTGTGATCCCTGGAGGCTGTTTTTTGTTACCTTTGTTAAATTCTAATATATTTGTTGGCAAGGTAGTTCATCGTCTGATGGACCTAAAAAGGACCGGTGAGCTTCTTAAGTGAACTGGTTCTCATTTCTAAAGTTTCCAGCCAATGTCACTGTCTCTATACTTCAGGGTGGTCTTTTCTTGCATGTTATCGTAGCATCAGACTGATCGGAAGAAAAACTACAGCGTTTAAAGAGTTGGAGCTCGTTGTAGAGCTTTTTCTCACCGTTGATGACTAGAACACCATCTTTTTCCGTGGAACTCATTCGTTTTGGTGACCTAAGGCAAAGATATTGGTTTGTGATGATTGCACGTTGAAGACTGTCTCGCTTGCTTAAGTTTATTTTTTCTTCGTAGCTGTTAGATTTGCCCAGTGCAGACCTCGAGGAGAATTGGTGATTCCTGGTTTAATGCTTAGAGTTGAAAGGGTTATAAAGAGTGTAGGTGGCCGGGGTTCCCAGCCTTGCGACAAACAAGTCCGCTTTTGACGTCTGGCAGTGAATGACTGACTTGGTTTAATAGTGGCCTGCTTTGTGTAGTCTTTTGGTTGACGAATCTTTGCCAGAAATGGTAGGGAAAATATATTTTCTTGCAAGGTAGTTTTACTTTAAATGGATCTTAAAAGAACCGATGAGATTGATGGTTAAGTAGGGAATGTAAATACTTATAATAGCCCTGAAAAGGTACAAGTATGAAACTTCCAGCTATTTCTTATTATTCTTCATGATGGAGAGCTGGCTGCAGGTAGTTTGGCGCTTACCCTCAGAGTCTCTGTGTACGGAGATCGTGCTGGAGGGAGGTACGCTGCTGACCAAAATAATATCTCGGCTTTGTGTCGTTCCCCGGATAACCAACCGCTCATACTTAGTCGGGAAAGGGGACCTAAAGAATACCTCCTCTGTGGGTATGCCGTTGGGACGATCACTAAGAAGGATGCTGTTGTGGCTGTCCGAATGGGTTGTTTTCCCTGGCTTACTGTTGTAGCAAAATTTACTCTGGTAGCCCCATGACGGTTGGAAGAATGGCCATGAAACCCTAAAATACACGTCTCCTGTTAGCATTAAAAAAACCTTTTTATTGGTGGCACTCATCAATCTTGGTGGTTCAGGATGGAGTTCAACGTAAGTTACTTGTGCAGTAGAGAATAATGTTGTCGGTATCCGGAATACCTAGTTGCACGATTCCTAACTCTATGCTTCATGCACTGCTGATGAGTGACTGTAGTGCTCGGTACTCAGCTCAAGGAGATAATAACCAGATTTACTTAATTATACTGCAGATACCTTCGATTTTACTTTTACGCCACCTATTGGATCCTCCTGAACTGAAGTGAAAAGCTAACGTATTCTTACAAATTAATAAGCTTATTTATTGCTACTGTTATTAATTTTTTCAAGATGAAAACTATTGTCAATCCTTGTAGGAAGTGTCAAGAATCAGTATGCAAAATTTGAGCAAGATCGGTTAAATAGTTTTCACGGTTAGCGATTACAACGGTTAAAGCGACTTTGCTTTATGTATTAGTAAGATACATACGCTTGCAGCACGTCAAAAGCAAGTTAACTAAATAAGAGAGATGTACACGAAAAAGCTGTAGGCAATTCTCTAACTTAGATTTTCACATGTTGAAAAAAAAGAAAAGAAATTCTTAACGTTTAAACAACACAGATACTTAAGCACATAGAATTTTAATTACGTTAGTATAATAAACTGTTTTTAAAAATCACTAGAGAATGAAAACTGCTTGTTTAGATGCTTGTCTTATTTTTTACACGATAATAATAAAATTTGTAGCAAAGCAGGGCTTGATATTATAAGTCATATGATTTCTGAATAGAATTACTACAGAGGTTTAATGTTATAAAGTGATTACTATAAAAATTTTATTAAGGCTCCTCATTATTTTTTTTTTAAAAGAAATGGATTTGTGGAAACAAAAGTAGAATAAAAACGTTTTGTTTTATAAAGTTAAGATTAAATTTATGACTTTTTCGTATTTTTGATTTAGATAAATAAAGAATAGTACCCATAACTTTAAAAATCTTATGTAATTGTGGTAAGCCTTTAAAAAAAAAATTAGGTATCTTAGTAAAAAAAATAAAAATAGTATTCTTATTAAAAAAAGAAAAAAAAAACCCGTCGACATAAGGTGCTTAGATATTCAAGTATGAAGCTTATAATATTTCTAATAAATTATATAGCAGACAATATAATTATAAATATAAATGTACCTTCTATGAAACGATATTATGCTCCAAGGTGGTGCAATCATTGTCAAAATGAGTATACCTACCTTAATTGAGTCTGATTTCAATTAATATTTAAATATTTGATAAGTGAACGATTATAAACAATATATTATAGTACAATACAGTACAAACAGTATATGGGCTGGCCAGTACAAGACTACGAGCTTTCATCAAATCGTTTCGATAATTTCAAAACAACTTTAAACCGCCTACGCTGATTACATCTCTAACGTCTTGCTCACATCTGTCACATACGCTCACACTTATTCCTAGTCTACGTTGAATACTCAAAATATAATTGTATCTCAAAAATTAAAAAAACCAACCTGCAGTACCGCTTTGTTCAGTAGGGTAGTGTTACGGGCCAGTGAATGTCCTTTCAAGACGTTCATCACACATAGATTTTTGTCACAGATGTTACTTAAACATTAAACATATGTTCAAAATTGCATATAAAACACAAAAAAATTGCAAATAGTTTAACTGTATCATTTTTCATATGTTTTATTAAAAAAATTGCAATTGAATATGTAACCTTGTAGAAAAATCACGTAAACGTTGCATTCACCTGATCTGTAAAAGTCTCCTTATTTTTGGGTATAAAATATGAATTTTAGATAAACCTATTAGTTTTTTTTATAGATACAAGAGCTATTTTTTTTATTAACCGAAAAATCAAGGGGTTGAGCATAAGTGAAAGCGTGTATGTAAGTCAATCCGTATGAAAAAAATTGTTACCAGCGTTGTTGCATATGTTTGCACTCCTCATACGTCTCCTAACTTTACCCCCGCTAACTGTGATGAACGTACTTGAGTCGAAAAGTCGCCTTAATCATGAATGAAAAAGTTTGAACAAAATAAAATGGAATAAAATTCAATCGATGTACGTACAGAATACAATAAAAAATTTTGAAATAATATAAAAGTCATTTTTGTAAAGATTAAAGAAAAATACAAAGAATCGATGAAAATACTATTTTTACCTTAAAACTAAAGGTTAACCTTGAATTTTTTCATTACTTTTGTTACTAAATCATTATCTTGATCACAGCATTTCATATAAAATTAGAAGTAAACAGGTAAAATTATTGATGATTAACTGTTTTATATTTTATATTAAAATTTTAAGCGTTACGTTGGAGATGGCTACCAGTAATTACCTAAAACCAACAATCTTTCTGTTGAAAAGTTGTTTTTTAAATATTTGATACATCGTGTTGATGAAAAAAATGTCAAAATTTAAATATTTTTACCATAATATATTTAAAATTCAGTCCTAACATTTAAATTAGAGGTTAACTTGAATTTCTGCATTTCTTGAGTTACTAATATGAATATTATCATTTTAAGCACAGTATTTAATATAAAATTGGTTGTACATAGTTTAAAATATTAGAAACAAATAGTTTTATATTTAATAATGGAATGTAATAATTTAATGAGATTTTTCTTGCCATTTCACGAGTATTTATGGTAATTTTGATGTCTGGTTAAAAAATGTTGTAGGACATTTTTTTTGTAGTCTTAGTGGTTCCTTTAAACTTGCACAACACATAACGAAAACAA
>NW_019379862.1:813222-864444 GCF_000648655.2 Copidosoma floridanum | reverse complement strand
CAAATATATTAAATTAAAAAAAAGTTTTACTATCTTAGTGCTTTTGTCGATATGCATAAAAAAATGACTCATTCGGTATGTTTTAGCCCATGCCGTTAATGCGAAAAACTTTGACTTAAATATTAAATTTTATTGACTTTTCATACGTAAATAATGTCCTTATATTCACAGTTATGGCTTATACGTTAGTACTTTATTAGACTTGGCTTTATTTTGAACTTTTTTCTTGAATAGTCTCTTTGCTTTCGTCGCAGTCTGACCTGTAAAAAAAAAAAAAAAAAATCTAATAGCAGGCCTATTTACACATTAATTTTGTAATTTAACTCTTCTTTAGTACGGTAAGATTAAGAAATTTATCCTTGGGCTAGAAAACATCGGTGATCAGTAACGCAACTGTTTTTTTAAATATTATTTAGTATTAAATATGCCGTTACTTCAGCAAGCATTGTTGATTAGCGAGTGAATTTTTTTCATAGTATAGTTAGTTAACAAAATACATTCTTGGGTATTTAAGCATCGGTGATTAAAACGCAACTGTACTTAAGGGGGTAGTGACGCAATTTATAGTCAATGCGTGTTCTGAAATACATTATGTGTTCCGAAACAGACAAGTGAAAATAAATACGGCAACGCCGCATGAGGCAAAAACTCTCTGTATATCTATACGTATAAGTATAGATACGTTCGGAGGTTGTATTGTTCGTCAACATTGAGTTAGTGGTGAAATCTCCGTTGCAACATCTTCACTGATCTTTAAATACACATTTTTAATTTGTTATAACTAAACAACGATAAAGCTACGGGTGCTGTTTTTGAAATATGATGTCTAAAACATACTATTTTACATTATATTTCAATTTCAGCAAAGTCTGAAATTTTTTTAAATCGCAATCTGTAAAATACTCTTTTTCCGATAAGAGTGCGTGTTAAGTAGATGATTTATTTCTCGAAAACGGTAAAGCTAGGGTGTCTAAAATTTTGATATGTTTTTCTAAGTATAATTGTTAGCTTATAGAAATTTTTTCAAGGCGTTCCTAAATTTTTGGATTTTGTGACAGTACCCCCTTGAGTATTATTTATTATTTAAACATGTCCTAAGGCGAGAAAGTATTAGCAACCACCATCAAAAGTGTTTTTAGCACAGCTGATTAATAATATATCCTTGGGTGAGCAAGCATTGGTGATTAGCAACCCAATTGCGTTTTAGTAATATTTATTATTAAAATATGCCCATAGGCAAGCAAGCACCAGCAGTTAACAAGCCAACTGTTTTGAAGTATAGTATGTTAACCAAATAAACATTTAGGAAAGCAAGCATCAAGGATGAGCATCTTAACTCTTTTTTAATGTTACTCTGTAATAAACGTGCCTTTCGGAGAGCAAGAATCGACTATTAGCAATCTAACTGTATTTTAGTATAATTAACAAAATATGTGCTCAGGTGAACGAGTGTAATGACCGGACTTGTTTAGCATATGATCTTAACCATGTCGTTATATTATAATGTTGTTTGTGAGTCTTCCAGTATACAGCTCGTGAATTTTATTTGTTCTATTTATACGAATAAAGAGTCTTGATTTAAATGATATAGATTAAATTAACTCTTTTATACTTTTATTTAGCAAAATTAAAATTATTAATTTTTTGAAACATAATTTATTGGGTTGTACAAACAAACTTTAGGATTAATTATATTACTGATAATTAACTAGCATCTAACGCTGATGAATGATACTGCTTCTTAGAAGTTTCCTTGTGCTTCATGCATTACATTTCAGTGGTTTATTAAACTACCCGAATGAGTTCGTGGCCAAATATAACGTTGTAGTTTCTGCGTTCCTTGTTGTCACCAGAACCATCTTTCGTGGGCTTCTTTTGCTTTACCAGGCTCCTTAGCGTAGTCCGATACTATTGATGTCCGGGGAATTCACCCTAGTTGACTCAGCCAACACGTTATGCCCTGGTTTACTCGTGGGTCGCGTAAGTCAAGAGTTGACTGAAAGCTTAGAAGATAAGTGACAGGCGTAAAAAGAGCAATTTTTTGTTTAATAAAGCCTTTTTATAGCATTGGCGTGAGTGAAAGAGGTCTCGACTTAAATTAGGTCAAGCAATAGGGGATATTCTCACAATGAATATTTTAAGAAATTTAAAAAACATTTTTCGTTTCAATACAACATCTTGTTTATAACAGTTTCAAAAGTGGTATTGGAGTATTGACACTACGCAAATAAAACTTTTTTATTTAAACATACAATACAATTGATAAATGCATACATCTATGTAACGCACATAGTTGTATTCAAACAACGATCCTGGCCTTATGACATTTTAGGATAATGTGACCCAATTTCATCCCTTCGTAGAGATGTTATGCAACGATACAAAAATGGCCTCTGTGCCCCGGAGCGCTCTCGCTAACGCATCATGTGTACGTAGCGCATAGATTTTAGACTTCTCTGAATTAGTTTCTTTTTATATAATACGCGTATGCAACTATTACCGTAGTAGCTACTATGTCGAAAGCGACTGTGAGAGAAGGTACGTAGCAGCAGCAGTGGGGGTGGCCATAGCCAAATCAAAAGCTCGTTTTGGGAGTTAGTCTCGAGCTGAACGCTTAAGTGCAAGCAGCGAGAGTTTTGGTTATTTTTGTAGATTGTTATGGGGTGCTTTGTAGAGAAGAGATCGAGAGAGAGTTGATAAAAAGTTTTCAAGAAAGTGTATAAAGTGATAAAAAAAAATAGAGAGAGAGAAGCAAAGAAGTGTAAAAAAATGTCAATCGGACCTACGGTTCAGAAAATATTTTATTTCCTATAAAATTTGTAAAAAGTAGCAGAGTTAGAATTTTTATCTAAAAGTTATAAAAACGTAACTCAGAGATCATGATGTAAGCTAGGCCTGCTTATTAGGCCTGTTACATAGGTACAGTTGGAGTTTCGTTGGTGAGATTCGTTATCGTACAGTCACACCTTGCCAGTTAAACAGGCAATCTCTGTACCAATGATGCATCAGAACCACTTGTCACATTATAGCCTTTTTTCGGAGAAGCAACATATCGCAGGGCATTTACTCCTTTTTGCAAATTCCTACCTGTGTTACCCTAACACTGTTTCAAATCTACCCAGGCCTAAGATTTTGTATGGCAAAGAAAAAACCTTTTAATCACACTCAAAAATATTCCATGGAAAAATTCTCTTCGAAACAGCTGGGGTTTATAGAAACATTTTCAACTAAAAACGGCTTTTAGAAAAAAATCAGGTGTGGATCTTGGGACCCCCGATAGAAGTGAAACTTCCAACTCGTATGTTATTAAAACCGATAAAACAGAATGTGACAAAATTAGAGTACACCTAATTTTAATTGGTCTTTAAGAATCCTTTAAGAATCCTTTAAGAATAATTAATATTGGTCGATATTAATATAGAGAAAATTTTAATATTATTACGTATTTGAGCAAGCGTGCGCATGGAGTATGTATACTTGAATATACTATGTTACACGTGATTAGCACATTGTAAGTACTTCCAAGTTTTGCTATGATATATGTATTAATACATGTACGAATTGTTGGTCATATAATGCGTGGCTACGCCTGAAGCGACTATATACGTGTCATATGAGACTTATTTTACATTCGCTCCCTATGTAGGTGACTAATGTACTATTCCTGCATTTGATATGACATCATATATGTACAATGAATTTGTTAGAATATTTGTATCCAACACATAAAATTTTTTTTTTAATTTTAGCTACTGTAAAAGTAAAATAATCCACTCTATCAAACACAAAAAATAAATAAAACTATAGAAAAATAATAGACATAGCTATTTTTTTTGTAAAGTTGTAATTTCTTATTCAATTCGATTTCTATGATTATTTATAATTTTATATCAAAATTTATCCGTGCTTAACTAATTTATACTAATCTCAAAATAAATCATTAGAATATAGGTTTTGGTCACGTAAAAATTATTCTTATTATACATGATAGTGAATGGAAAATAAATCAATTTATAAATATGATGTATAGGACGTAGCTTTGCCTTTCATTTTTAGAATTATTGCGATTTTTTGCATGGATCTATGTAACATACATTTTTGCACCTCAATGATTATTTTCTAAACGGGGAATTATTTTTGTCCTATCTGGCTTCCCTTTCTAGGTACGACTGTTTTTCTAATTTTGAGAGGTTATGTTGTAACAAACATTTTTTGAAGATTTTGTCAACATCCATATTAATGTTCTGAACATGCCATACTAATTAAAACAAAACAAAATGTGTGTAAAATTAATTAAATAATAATTCTTTTCTAGCGGAAACTGTGAAAAGCATTTTAAAATTGTAATAAATCCATAGTTTTATATGTTAAGTTGTCTTACTTATTTTAGAATAACGATTTAATGGTTTCAGACGATGTTTGTAATGTCAGTAGGAACCGTTCAAAACAAAAAAATATTTATAGAAATTAATTATATGATCGATTAATAGAATTAGTACCAATTTTTGTCGTGACAAATGCATTTAGTACTGTAATAGAATCATAAATTTTTATAAATTCAGTTTCATAATATAGGCAAAGCATGTTTCAATGCTTCGCGAGCACGCCGTCCTGTACGAATCAGTTTTTAAGAATGAATTGCTACAATCTCTTGACCAAAGCTGAGTGTAGATTTATTTTGTGTCAGCCTTTAACCTTTCTTGTCGAATAGTTTTATCCTCACAGCTCTAGGTATCGAGTACAGAGCTTCTACGCTGAGGAGTTGTAATACCCAATTGCTCCGAACAATGGGGCCAAATCCAAAAAAAATCTGGCCAAAAGTTAGAAAAATGAAAGTCTAAAATCGGGATTCTCCGACTTACTTAAAAACCAAAAAAGTAGCATAAGGTAACGCCTTGAAATAAATAGGCAACTTTAGTTTAATGCATAAAAAATAATTAATGCAAAATCCGGCTGCCCCAAGCTGCCCTTTATTTTTTTTAAATTGAATCTCTAGTGCAAACACGTGTTCGAGGTGTAAATAGACCCTTGTTCATGTTAGGCCATCTTTACTAAGAAATGGAATACCGATAAAGATGCAATTTGCCAAGGAAACCGATCAATAAGTTAATGACATAAGGGTCAATATTTCAAAATATACAAATGAACTGCAGCCTTATTCAGCAGTTATTCATAGAAAACAAGTTAATTTGAAATTTATGTTGTATTTGTCCATGATAGATCAAAAAGTATAGAATTTCTTATTTAAATATGAATTTGCTCAACGCTGCTTCGTTTGCTTTCAGTCAATTTTACATTTCAGTGATTTAGATAACATCTTGGAATTGCTTGTCCAAGATTCCCCGTTTAATTTCGGATTTTCAACTCTTTATGCTTGAATTTGGTGCTTTGAGCGCCTACTGAATATTTCTCATAAATTAGATAGCAGATGTTAGAACTACACTTGACCGTTAATGAGCAGGAAGCTGAAATAATGGAAATACGGTGTGAGCTTTTTTTAAACTTAACAAATTATAGTGGAAATTACTGGCTTGCTAAAAAATCTAATCGATCGTTTCTATTCCATACTGCAGACAATATCATGTTGTTATGACTTTGACATTAAAGCTAACCCTAAGTACGCTTTAGAAACAGCTCGCTAATACGTTGAGCTATAATCATGGTATTGTATGCCGAGTGGTGTACACAAGCTATTGATAAACGGAAAAAAATGGTTGAAAATTCCATTTTTTCGATTGGTTAGCTATCCAGAGAGGCTCAAGAGGCTTGCAACAAATCATTCAGAGAATTCTGGCTAAGTTTTGCTCCCAATAATTTTAGAGAAAAAACCATGGAAGATTTTTTTAATTAGTTTTTGGCAACGAGTTTTCCACTTATTTCTTCGTGCCCATGTGGACCTTAAAAACCACTTAAATCTTTATCTAAGGATGTTTTAGAGCTACTTAAAGCTCTAACTGCACCTCTATTTAAAGTATTTTAGAGCAAATAGAAGATAGTCGTGCCGATGAGTCAGGGACGCCAAACGCTAATTGTATTATGAAGAAAAATTTTTTTTTTATATTTATTTCTTATTTTTTCTGTGAATTTTAAACAGACAAGTTTCAAAATAAAAAAAAGTTTTATCACGAAAAATTGTATCTTTATTTTTGTTTTGACTTACTAATTTTCATATAATTCGAGGAGGAGACGTTAATACCGTCCACAGTGGGCTCGAGGTTCCTTAGCGATAGTTGCTGTTACGATGTTCGTGTTAAGCGACTTAAAAAAACCCTGAATAACAAACTTGGCTATCTAATTTACGAATTTTTCACAAAACTCTCGAAGAGGACGTAAAATCACTTCACCTTGGGCACCAGGTACCTCAGAAAAGGTTGTTGTCATAATATTCGTATTTACCAACCTCAAAAACCCCCGAGTAGTTAATTTGAGGTCAATTACTTGAATTTTTCACTGTTGGCTAGATTTTTTTGGATATGGGGCCATTGTCCTCGGGTAGTTGTTGCGATCAGGAAAAAAATAAATAAATAAAAAGGGCAGAACCAGCGCTTAATAAAGTGGAATACGTTAACTTACGTTCTTGGAGTGCGTGAAGAAAAGACTATTGTATCTACGTTCAGCGTGTTTTATTCTATGGGGAGAAGAGTTTTGAGTTTCGGAAAAAAACTTTGGGTCAAGCAAAGTAAATAAGGTTTACTTTTGTGCATTGAAAAATAACATCCGTTTGTTTTCAAAACTTAAGAACGTGTCAAGTTTACACTGTGTATTGGCTAGCCTTTTTGGATATTACGCGACTTTAGTGTGTTGACCTGTTAGTTAAATATTAAGGATGGGCTTATAATGCAGTGAACCACGAACCACTGCATTAGTGACAGTAAACTTGTTTAGAACGTAGTAACAGTAAGTTACATTTGTGAAAACAAATTACTGACCCACAATAATACCACACGTGTTTCGATAAGCACAAACCTGGAAATACCTGCCTGGACGTCGTTTTATTCAATACCCGAGCACCCAACAGACATGGTCAAATGTCTTTTAGAAAACCTCTCTAGGATGTTTAACAACCGTCTGAAAAAAATTACTCTGCATCGCGACTTCGAGTCTGTTGTGTGGCAGAGGAAGGAGAACTACAGAATTTTACTATGAAGAGATTATCCTCGCCAATTGCGTATCGGTTGAATAAGAGGAGACAGTAAATTACTTAATCAACGGCATCCCAGTGAAGTCTCAACGTTACCAGGCACGAGTTATAAACTACGGTGAGAAACAGTTTTTACTCAAAGCTCTCAGGAAATTAAAGTTGGATACGAAGAAAATGGGGAGCGCACATGTATTAACGTAAAGAGTAATTCCTCGGAAAACGAGAAAGACGAAGCAAGTCAAATGTTACAAAGGCTCGGGGTTTCGCCATATTGCAAACAAATACCCAAAGAAGAAGCATCCAGACGGAGCGTCCTTTAAGTGTTTTCCTACGGACCTTCGAGTTAAATATGATCTACAGTGAGCGAATAGCTGCTCAACAGCAAAAGCCTCTTGCTCGATGACATTAACTAATGTATTGCAAGGAGTAATGGCACCAGGCAAGCCGTACATGCTCGCACTAACATACTCGGTAGTAGAAGATGATGATAAAGTAATTACTCATGAAATGTATGTGATACTTGATTTGGGTTCACCAAAAAATTCAATTTAAAACATCGTCATGCCGTTTTTTTATGTCAGCCGGAGCTGAATAATTTTGGCGAATATTCTGGCATTAACAATTCGCGTCTCGAAATCCTTAGAGTAATGAATTGAAATGTGAAAGTGGAACACCTCAATATTATATTGAGACTATACATCGTTCCAGATTATGCTATTACTTATACGGCACTACTCGAGCAAGACTTTATGGGCTAGCCTAATATAAGAGTTACACCGGAAGACCGTGTTGTTATCAGTGGGCGCCATGAGCCGCACACCGTGGCCCTATTCCAAGAAAAAACCAGTAGACAGTGGGTGGTTGGAGATCCTAATATGAAGTTATACTTCTATAAAATTATATGGTAAACAATATAATTTTCAGTATAAAAATACCTTCTATGAAACAATATTGTGTACGAAGGTGGTGCAATTTTCGTGGTAATGACAATACCTACGTTGATTGGGTATGATTTTAATTAATATTTTATAAGTTAACGATTATAAACAATATATTACAGCACAATATAATAAAATTAATATATAGGGTGGCCAGTACAAGACTGTGCGCTTCCATCGAATCTTCCGGTGATTTCAGAACAACTTCCTACTGCCTATGCTAATTCCATCTGTAACGTCACGCTGACATCTATCACATACGATCCCACACTTATTCCTGGTTCATATTTGATATCCAAAATATAATTTTTTATAGAAAATTAAAAAAAATCATCCTGTAGTGCAGCTTTCTTCAATAGGGTAGTAATACATGTCAGTGAATGTCCCTTCAGGACGTTCATCACCCATAGGTTTTTTTGACAGCTATTATTTAAACGTCTAACGTATATTGAAATAGCATAAAAAATACCCACAAAAATAGCAGCTTGTTTGACTGTACCATTATTTTATATACGATACACATTAAAAAATCGATATTTAACATGTAACCTTATGAAAAAATTACGTTAAATGACATTTATATAATTTGTAGGAATCTCCCAATTTTTTGGGTACAAAAGATTACTTTTAGATAAACCTATCGAATTTTTTAATAGACCCACAAGTTGATTTTTAAATTAATTTAGAAAGAGAGGATGAAGTGTACGTAAAAGCATGAATGTGAGTACATCCATATGAGAAAAATAATTGCTATCTTTACTCTACACATTACCGTTCCTGTCATTTTTCTGAACTTTCCCCCACAAAATTTGTGAAGAACATGTTTACGTCATAAAATTACTTTAATCACGGATGGAAAAATTGTAAAAGAATAAAACACAATAAAAATTAATTGTTGTATTAGTACAGTACAGTAAAATTTTTTTTTAATTTTCGAAAATTTTGAAAAAATATGAAGAATTGTGTGAACAATTATTTATTTACTGTAAAAGTAATAAACTAAATATGTAGGAATAAATATTGATTAATACATTGGAAAGGTGCTCTGTTTAAATATACTGATTTCCAAGTTTTTTGAAAAAACATTTAAAAAAAAGTTATTTTACCAAGTAACTTATTTATTAACTTAATTTACAATTAGGCCAAATAATTAAAATACATTGAACAAAGACTTACACTAAAAATTAGTTACGAACTGTAAGATAAGATGAAGTAAATGATTTTGTATTGTTGGTCGTGCTCATAGCAGAGTGGGTAAGGGTCTAGGCCAGTGTGCAAGAGGTCGGGGGTTAAAGTCTTTGGAAACTATTTTTTGTTTGAAAAATGTGTACTGTAGTGTTGTGCCGTCACGTTGTGCGGTGCCGTGTGGTGTAGGGAGGCTGGAAGTACGTTAAGAGGGGCGGAGCGAAGGGGGAGAATCAAGCAAAATCCACTTTTGTCACAATTTTTTCAAGGTCAAAATCTGAAATTGTTGATTTACCCTCGCGCATAACGCGCCTATAGAAGCACAACTTTAATAAAGCAGATCTTTGCTATTGACTGCACGAGTGAGTCTATGGAGAACCGTGTGACTTTGAACATAGACATTTGTGTTAATCGTGCCATCTACGACGAAATCAAGAGTTATTCAAAAATTACTGCGAGGAAAAATGTGAGTCGTCCAATATTGTCAATTTATTCAACGACGGCCTAAACCCCATTACATTGTGAAGCGAGTGCGTCAGAGTTTGGTGCTGCGTGATTACGGTAGCAGTCCAACAATGTCCATCTCTTGCTCTAGTTTGCGAAAGACTCAGACGAACTTCTGATGTTACAAAATTAAACTCAAGTGTTTAAAGGTTGGACCAGCACTCAAACGTTATGAGACGTGCTTGTTGGATAAAATAAAGTTTAAAACAATTACTGATTGTGATGATTTCTGGTTAACTTTAGGCAAAAATAAAGTAAATCTACTAGTTTCAAAGTAGGCGATAAATTTGCAAAATTTTAACTTCGAGATTTACCGTTGTCCCAGGACGCATATGAGTCACGTCAATGTGCTATGTCGTTACCACAGTGTATTAGTAATAGAAGCGAATATGCTCGAGCAAACAATCGCATTATATCAATAAAGAGATGTGGAAATCCGAAAAATCCAATAATGCTTGCAATAGGAGATGAAGTTTTCGTAGAATTATATAGCAGTCTTGCGTGCAGGATGGATCGTGGTAAGAAACTTTTCTACTACGTACTAAATGCAGTAGTTATCAATGTCATAGGGGTAAATGACCCAACTACTGCGCAGGCACCAATTACTGCGCACTCGACGGTAACTGAAAATAAGAAAAACAGACTGAAAAATTCGAGTGCTTGGATGTTGTAACACGTATGGGCATTAATAACGTTCAATCCAGAATCATACTCTACATCATTACATTTATAATTGTTTAACTGAGTGACTCTAAAGGAATCTAATTTATAAAACTTTGTAGTCGTGCGTAGTTATTGGTGTACAGCAATTGGGTCTAGGGCTTCAGCATGAAAACCTTATGAGAGATACCCGCGCAGTAATTGGGGGTGCAGTGACTGGTGCAAATTTTATGACCGTGCGCAGTAATACCAGCAAGTGATATCAACACTAGAACAATTATTTAAAAAAAAAAAAGTAACAAAAAAGAAAAACGTTTGTCGTTTTAATCGCATAAGATGCTGCAGATAAAAATTAAGTGAAACTGCTTTAATTTACATCGAAAAAAATTGAGAAATGAGAAATTTAGCACAGTCGAAAATTTTAGTGCCCAGTAATTAGGTCATTTACCCTTAAATTATCTTAATAAACCTAACGGGTTTTTTCGCATACATGAGCGAGTGCAAAAGCATATTAGGAATTAAGATGTATTAAATATTTAATTGCGAACCGAAAACATAAGAGTTGCTTGAACAGTATTCCAAAATACGAAGTTCCTTTCTCTACTATACATTCACATTATTTTGGTCTATTTGAAAAATCAACTTAGGATTATGTATATATTTCAATTACTGTCGGTGGATTTACTTAATTCACCGAACTATACGAATGTCAATTGACCAAATCCATAGAAGCTAGTAAAAGGTTAAACAATTGTTTAAGCAAGTACAGTAGACCAAAACAGCTAATATGCGACCGTAGAATTAAGCTTATGTCACACGAATTCAAATTTATTTTCACTGAAGAAAAAATCAAACATGTACTAACAGTGGTCATGACGCCAAGAGCTAATGGTCAGGCTAAGCGCGTAAGCCTTTGTAAAACTTGCTGATGATCCGAAAAAATTGGTCATGATTTTAATTTGCGTAGTGTTTGCTATCAATAATATATTTGTCGTTTCACTGTATAAGCACCTAGTCGTTCATTATTTGCCATAAATAAATATGGTGAGCCTGATCTTTGTATCTGACTTGCGTTTAAGAGTTTGCGTGAGCCAGAGCGAGATCGAGTATAAAACACAATTAAAGGTATAATGAACAACGTTATAATTTGCGAAGAAAGAAATCTTATGTACACAGTGTTGGTGATTAGCTGATGATCAAGAATGTTGATGAAAGTTTGAGACCAAGAAAATTGATCCCAAAACGTAAAAGGCCGTATGAGGTAAAGAAACTGTTACATCATGATTGTTAAGCGGTCAGAACATTAAAGGTGTTCGGGTTACTCAAATGCCTCACAGAAGTATACTCTAACCGGATCACGTAGCGCTTGAAATATCCTCCGATCAAGAATAACTAAACGTAACTAAAAAAAATCTTATTTTGTTTGAGTGCGATTATTCAATTTAAATTTGAGATTTTCAGAAAAATATTAGTTTTAAGCATTGTTTTAACATGAAGTTGCTTGTGTCCAATCAATAAAAACTTTTAAAATTATTGGAAAAAAAAAATATGCCAATTTTCGGCTGAAATGGTCTATTGTCAGGTATGGTGGAACTATCAGCAAAGTATGTTTCAGTGTTTTGTGAACACGTCTAGAGGCTCACTTATCGAGCGAAAAGGAAAAAGAGGACTGTGAATGTGTGAAACTGTGTGACACTAGTCCAAGGCTCTGTACAGTACGGATAGGTTTTTAAAGAATAAACATCCATAACCTCTCGACCAATTCTGAATTTACATGTATTTCGTATTATCCATTAACCTTTCTCGTTGGATAACCTTATCCTCACGATAACATTCATGTCTTTGAATTGTTGTTGTTGGAATTTTTNTCCAAAGCCTTACCATTATAAGAACGGCGTGGAAACTTACGTCGAATAGTTTTTTTGTCACGTGTAAACATCTTGTCCCTTCAACTACTCCTTTATTTTATCTAATGAAACATTTATATTTAATCTTATTAAGTTTCTAGCACCCGTAAAACCAGCCTCAATAGAATGCATCACTATATATGTAACATGATTCATAAAAGTTATCTTTATTTTTTGCGGTATAGGTTAAATGAAAAAGACTAACATAATAAGCCTTTTTTTTTTAAATTAAGCTTATGTGTTAAAGAGCGGAGTTAAATTCATCAAAATTGAAATCTTAAAAAAAAAATTTTTTACATTCTGTCACCTTAGAGGTTCTCTAAAGTTTAAAACTAATCAAAAAATCTTCTTAGTTGATAATGATGCATGACAGTAATTGCTTTCTGAAAATTTTATTAATTTGACTAGTCTATCATATTTTAGGTGGCTTCGGTGGTTAGTATCGTACCTAGGGTAGGGTGCCATAAGGGCCCCTAAAAAATAAAAACTTTTTAAGGGTAAATTTTTCGATAAATATGGTTATTTTGATAAAACCACAGTACAAGATCATAAAATTGTCAGAATAATTCCGTGAAATAAAAACTGTGAAAATTGGGAGATGTTGCGAGGCAAGCCAGATTAATATTTCATACTTTTCTTCTGATTTTTTCTTAAGTTAAGTCGTTGACCTTATATTTTTGAGAATTTAATAGATTCTTTGTAAAAAAATACACAAGAAATATTTTTAATTTTTGAGGTTAATCAAAGATTTCCAAAGATATAGTTGATTTTGTGACCACTGTCCATAAGAGTAGCTGTTAAACTGGTGAATTTTCAGCAGTGATTTGCAAAAAAAGTTAAGTCGTTGACCCCACTGTTTTATTATCGCAAATGAATTTATCATACGTTATTAGCATAGTTCTAGAATTTCAGAGGTTTTGATCAAGCCGATAAAAATCGCCCAAGCCACCTTAAGCCTATCGCAATTACAGTATCCTAAAATGCTTCATTATTTCCATTATGTGATTAAATTTCTTTAAACAATTTTTCGCCGCGTCCTCCGTTAACTATAATTTTTAAAAAACGCTGACAATCTGTGAAGTTTCTAAATGTAATGTACCAAGTGCGGAATTTATGTGATTTCTGATTTTTTTCCAAACTATAAATTTATTATTTAAAACGAAGTGTTCGAAATGTTAACGGATTAAATCAATGTATCAAAATCATTAATATAATTACATTTAACCTAAGCTGTAAGTGTTATTTAGTAATTATTTATGAGAGTTTCAATACTTTTTCCTTTAAATATAAATTTTTGCTTATTTTTATAGCAAAATATCTAAGACTTACCTTTTACCCCCGGGTCAATAGCTATATAAAGATAACAATCTATCAGCCAGAGGTAAGCATGCAATTATGGCTTAACGGTTTACTTTATTGTATAACTAAGTTTTATTCTAATTTATGTATGTATTAGTATTATATCATACAGAAACAAATAAAAAAAAATTCAGTTTCTCACATAGATTATTACCAATATTACGAAAAAAAAAGCTTAGTATACCAAAAACTTTGTACTTATGCATAAATTAAAATAAAATTATTTTAAACCAATTCGTAATCTTACTTATAAATAAATAAACAAATTATAAATTATTCCTATTTATACAGTCCATCTTTTTGTGCCTTGAGCAATCTAAGAAAATGTACAAAAATATTTGTTAAAAATTAAATATTTCAGAATTTATAAGGTCTGGAAAGTCCGGTGGGGTATCTTGGTTAAAATAATATAAGTCTGAAATACGAAAACGACATTTACGTACACTTAAAGTGTTATTAAAAAACAAAAAGCAATCTGAGTCTGAATAAAGAAGAAGACGACAGAATTTTACCTTTTCTTTGGGAGGGGGGCGTTAAGTGATGACAGGGATCTGTGGGTAGGGTTTCAAGGGAATTATATGTGTTGGATTTTAGGGGGTTCATACAAAATTCCTTACACAAACAGCTTTATAATGTGTGTGTATTTGTGTATACGCTTGCGTGCACGTGTGTGTGTGTGTGTGTGTGTGTGTGTGTGTGTTAAAAAATATTAAAACTTTTTTGCATAGAAATAAAATGTATACATGTATGCACTCATATAAAATACGCACACCTATGTATACATATCGGGGTCCGAGAATATCATCAGGGTCTCCTTCATATTCTCTAAAAATGGTGTGGGGGCTGTAGGAGCGGTGAGGGATTTGTACAAAAATCGTGATCTAGTGATCATAAGATTTATGATATTTAGTTGGCTTATTTACTTTTGTAATTTGTACGGAAATTAAACGTAATAAATCTAATTTGATTTAGCAACGTGAAAATTCTTTCGAAATTTGACAGTTAACTGAATGAAAGAAAAAAAAAATGCATCATTGCGTAAATAAAATGCATACATCTACATCTATACACACATTTACGACACGCACACGTAAAGATACGTCTCATGGTCCGTGGAAATTGGTTAGGTTCCGTCAGGTTGTTCAAAATTGGTAAGGGTGATGGTAGTGGTTCAAGATCAAATGCGTTGGGGGATGGTGGGGGTCCGTGTGGTGGTGGTTGCGGTGGGTGGTTTAGACAAAATTCGTGATGTGTCCAAATAAGGGATAAAATTAAGGAGTTTTTCCTTATTTTTTGGAGGTCCGTAGATGGTTGGAGGGGGTGGGTCATGTCTGTCGGAGGTCTGTGGGGGGTTTTGTGGAATGCTCATTAGAGTTAACTCTATAATGGAGAATGATATGTGCTAGTATGGCTCTGATTCCCTGTTTGCTCCACGCGTGTTAGCTCCCTATGCGCAATTTTTTCATTTAAAGATTAGGATTTTTTCATTTTTAGTTTGCACTTTTTTTAATTCGGTCTGTGATATACTTAACAAAGATTATCATGGATAAATAGATCTAAAAAAAATATTCTGCCTGAAATATAAATAATATGCTCGAATAGGTGAATCTGTTTCCCAGAAAATAAAGTTCAACTACATATTATTATGTGTGATGCATGTAATACATTTTATTTGTATATTTACTTTCTTGTACTCTAATGTTAATATTTTTAACTTTATTTCCCTTAATAATATTTTATTTTTAAGTTTATTATTCAAAAGATGGAGAACAGCTATTGATAACTAAAAATTTTTTATAGATGACTTATGTAAATGAGTCGTTGGCAACAAATAAAGATTCACACTATTTAATACCAGATAATTTCAGTTATTACATATAAAATCTACATTTCAATTGTGTATTTATAATCTTCTCATCTACTGAATTATTTTAATCTAAATTTAAAGTAGGAGATAAACCTGCGTAGGTTTTTCTTTAGTGTAAAAAATGAAAGTAAATCAAGTTAAGCAAGTCAGTCAACATTTAAGCCAATCACCCTATACTTATTAATGATATGTTGTTCTTGAAAAATTAATAACATTCAATACCATTTTTGTTGAATGCATCACTATATATGTAACATGATTCATAAAAGTTGTAATGTGTTTTGACACTAACATCTTGTTTTTCTTCTCATTTTTAGGTTGTGCGATGAACAGCTTTCAAATCAATCCCATTACGATTTTGGTTTAAGAGCACTAAAATCTGTTTTGATATCTGCTGGAAATGTAAAAAGAGATAGAATTCAAAAAATTAAAGAAGGTATGCAAAATCGTGGTGAAAGGAACATTGATGGAGCATCTATAGCTGAAAATTTACCAGAACAAGAAATACTTATTCAATCCGTTTGTGAAACCATGGTTCCAAAACTTGTTGCTGAAGACATACCATTACTCTTCAGTTTACTCAATGATGTTTTTCCAAATGTTAACTACATACGAGCAGAGATGACAGGTGAATTAACTTCATTTTTGTTTTGATTAGAAAAGTCTGAGTAAGTAATTTATCTGGCGCCGGTGGTTGGGGCTTGGGGTGAGAATTTAGTCGGGCGTGCTGTTGGAATAGAAGTGGACGGTAGAAAAGGAGAATGGTCTTGGGGGATGGGTGAGATTAACAGAGGTAAAAATAATGAAGTCGTTTGAAATGGTGTTAACGAAATTTATTCATAGTGACGTATACAATGATACAAATACTAACACGTTGTAAAAACTCAAGATAGTTATTTATTATAAAAAATTCATGATGATATAATTAATTAATACATATAGGTAAAGTTGTCTCTGACAAACAATACTGTTAATCTAAGAGGTTATAGTTTCATGAAATATTAGTGATAAGTAAAACGCATGATGTCCAGTTTTTTTGTGATTTATTTTAACGCAGGGGTGTACATTTTAAAATTAATGAAAGTAAATTAATTCTAGACTTACAATTTTGATTACATGTTGAGGATATAATGCGCCTGTTTTCTAGTTGCTTCTATCTAGTGATTTTAGTGATGAGTAGACCGCACGATGTCTAGTTGTTTTTTGTGATGTATTTCAACGTATACCTTTTAAAATTGATTAAAGTAAAACATTTCTAGACTTTAATTTTTGATTTTATGTTGAAAATATAACGTGTCTATTCTCTAGTTGCTCACGTCTAGTAATTCTATTGCACAGAGTTACAATTATTTTATCATTAGTTTAAGTAGTTCTTGAAAATATTGAACAAAATATACCCAAAGTATAATAATGTGACATAAAAAACAAAAAATCGATACAGAAATAATCGCACACTAAAGAGTCAATACTCTACAATTGCTGCACGTCCCACTCGTAACTAATACAGTTTCTTCTTAGTTGATCGACATGGTATGAGACTGCGGGTGGCAATTCATAACTGTCAAAGAAAACTCCGTGTCTGCTAGTATCGACGTAGAAGGCAACTAAATGCGTACCAAATCTTGTGCTCTTGTCTGTATTAGCTACAAGGGTACACGGTCTCGCCCAAACAAATGACAACTTGTCTGCTGGAAATACCCCGTCTGTTGTCGTCAGAATATGTCTGAGCGCTTGTTGTGTTTATAGTGAGTTAATTTTCCCTTATTTTGGCGTACCCTAATACAGTAGAGCCCCCATTTTGTCTAGGTTTCTGAAGGTTAATGCTTTTTTTGAGGTCGCTGACCTCTTGTGCAGCAGCAGCAGAATACGATGACGACTGGTTTAAACGTACAGATTTCATCGTCGGCTCTTTAGTTTTTTTTTTTTTTTTTTTAAACGTACAGATTTCATCGTCGGCTCTTTAGTTTTTTTTTTTTTTTTTTAATCTATGACATTATCTGGTGTGAAGTAAGAGGTAATATCTTCTGTATAATGCACTGCCTTGTTGATCAAGGTTCGTAACTTGTAAACATGAGCTAGGGCATAGCTAAAAGCTTCCTTTTTTCGACTGTGATAACAGCAAAGGCAATCATTAATGCGAGAAAGATTTTTAAAGATGGACAAAAGTACTCAAGATTTATTATTTGATGCCCTAAAACTTTTTTGACTAATTTTTGCTTCTGATTACCTCTTACGTAAATGTGAGGAGCACTTCTTGCTATAGTATGTAGAGTGCTATACACATCCTCGATATTAGTTCCACCATCGAACCACTCGAGTCCGTAAAAATAACACGTTAAATAACTATTTGCAGCTAAAAGTCCTGACGTCAATTCCGTAGTGTTCTAGGGTAATTTTATAATCCTATGTGAACTAAAGTTACGGTTGACACCCACCACTGCGATTTCTTTTGGTAAAAATCACCATTTTTATTGTTAATTGCTTGAATGTCTGCGATAAAATTAACTTTTTCCATGGTTCATTGTGAGCAGCCGCATCCACTATCTTGAATGGTGCGTAGCATACTGGTTGTTTAACGAAAGACTGGAGACTACAGGATAATGAAAAAAAGGTTTGTAAAAGCGTTTAAGTAGTTGTAGTGAATATGAGAAGAGGAGTGTTAGGGGTAGTGGTGGTAGTAGTATTATAAGGGAGGTAATAAAAAGAGAGAAAAAGAAATTCTTTTTTAACGCTGAAATCCACAACTATCGGACGTTTTGTTTGTATGAAACACTCCCTTACGGCCGCTTTAACGTCAGATTATCACAATCCAAAATTCAATTCCATCATGCTTTCACAACTGTTGGAACTCGCTTCCTAAAAACTTTTTTCTCCGATCAGTTTCGACTGTTTTTGTAAACTGATAGTATTTACTAGCGAGAATTTTGTTAAAAGCTGCGCTAACTTGACTATAGGCTTTTTCACGTAGTAGTTGACCCCGTAAAAATTCACTCGAAACATCTATTACAACGAGATTGTACGACATACCGTTGTTATAGTTTTTAATAGATGTAAATTAAATGAGACAGGCCTCCCACAAGTCATCCAAAGCCTTACCATTATAAGAACGGCGTGGAAACTTACGTCGAATAGTTTTTTTGTCACGTGTAAACATCTTGTCCCTTCAACTACTCCTTTATTTTATCTAATGAAACATTTATATTTAATCTTATTAAGTTTCTAGCACCCGTAAAACCAGCCTCATCACTGGGTGTGAGGTATTATTTTTCCAATACGTCCATTTTTTCAAAATCTAAGCCACTGTCCTCCTCCTACTCCTCCTCCCTTTTGCAAAGGTGTAGACGTCTTAGATAGGCTTTTGATGTCACTTTTATTAGTTTTATTCTCTTTAATAATAGTAGTTTTCCCAAACGATTGATACGTTTCACAATTTGTCGGTAAAATCGTCATAGTCCTGGTCTATCTTCTCTCTCGAGTTTAATAATTTTTTACGAGTCTTCGATAAAGTGTCGACACGGTTGACGTTACGAATCTCCCACCAGTCATAATTTCCGACAAATTCTCGAGGAGTAAGGATCTCGTGCAACATATTACCAAGTTTTTTTCTGCCTACAGATTTAACTGTTTTTTTGCGTGTTGCCGCATTATTTATTAAGTCAATAACATAAAAACCTTGTGTTTTTCCACCATCAATGGTCACGATATGCTTACTATTTCAACTAGTTTTACGCGTATTTTTTAAATAATAATTAAAAAGTAATTCAGACCTTTTTTAGTATGCTTTAGGTATATTTTTCAGTATCATTGTCACTCATTCGACCATTTGCATTTGCATCCTATTTTTCCTCCTCTTTTTCCATTAATACATGTGGTTTTTTTTTTGTTTGTCTATGAAATGAAAGTACCTTTGTAAGACACTTAAATATTCTTTAGGTTTTTTACGTTCTTCGTTGAATGCATTGGAGTCAAGAATTTTTTTCATTTCATTATCTAAACTACTGAAGGTTGTTTCTAACAGTTTGTGTAGATTGTCAAACTCATTGCGATGAAAAATCGTTAGTAGCAGTGAAAACAGGTATTACTGTCTCATTAAAAACATAAACATTTGCTTTTAACTTAATTTCATTTTCTTTGATAATGTTGATAATATCCGAAGCGTGTATGTAGACAAGACCCCTTGCTAGACATAAATTATGATTATTTTGAATACTTGATACTCCCTTCTTTTCTATATTTTTTATAATATCTACGGACGCACTTATTCCTTAAGGCACTTGTACGTATGGTACCTCATCAATTATATTTTGTGAAACATCAAAAATTCTCTTACTATTTCCGATCCTTTCAAACAGTCTTAAAAAATCTTCGGCCGTAAGTGTGTAAAAAGGTCTATAGTATAAACCTACAGTACCGTCTGTCAATCCGATTCTAAAAATACTCCTACTACATAATTATGTTGGGAATAACGGTTTTTAATTATACCTACAAATTCTTCCACCACGGAACCTAAGTAACTATTTAATTTATCGAACGTTACTAGATTATTATTGAGAGGTAGCTTTTAAACGTAATCAGACACCCTGTTAATCTAAACACCTTGATATATTTTTCTACATCGCTTATTATATTAAAGAAATCTCTACCTTTAGCCCGTAATCCTCCCGAACAACTTATTATACTTGCACGTTAGCAACACCACCACCTTACCTTTCTGCGCAAAAGCACAATTACAGTCACACCCTTAATTAATTTTTTGTCTCACTTTTTTTTTTGGTGTACGTGGTTTTTTCTGCTCCTGCTGTTGTTGCTGGGGCTGTTCTTGTTGTTGTTGTTGTTGTTGTTGTTGTTGTTGTTGTTGTTGTTGTTGTTGCTGTTGTTATTGTTGCTGTTGCTGTTGTTTGTTGTTGTTGTTGTTTAGTTTTGACTCAAAAGTAAGTCACAGACACTTTTTTTATAGAGTAATGTTTCACTTTCTACTACTCAAAAGTAAAAACTGATATGCGATTACTAGTGATACTATTTGTGGGCTTATTGTAGGTTTAGGTATGCGGCGTAGCTCTCATATGGTTTCCATACGCAATGGCAACACTCTACGAACTTATGACTTTCGGTCCTAACAACTGACAGTTTCCATGCAAGCATCTTCTCAATGAAAAACGTGAGATAGTAAAAGGATAGAAAGAGAAAGACGAAAAAAGGAGAAGGATAAGAAATGAGATCTGATTAACAGTCGGTCCCACTTTTTCTACTACCCAATCCTATTTCAGTCGTGTGTCAACAGCCAAGCAACTGATACGTTGACACCACCCCAACCAGTCGTAAATAGCGCATTTTATTATTGCAAGTGTTCAGTGGTGAAGTTGTCACTAGTACAACGAAACTTTTACATCGTTTAAAAATGGCAACGGCAGCTGCTGTTTCAAGACGTAAAAGAGATGCATTTTTTCAAAGTAGTAACTCCTGCAAGTCCCACGAAGACAAAAACACTGGTCCCTTGGCTTAATCTAGCTTGAATGTACTAACTACTACATATATTTTCAAAAAAATATTAACAGAAAAAATGGTACTACACTAGTGATCTAGAAACCAACCTTTTCGAACTCGCAGCTGCAAGTGTGTGTGTAGATGAAAGACTTCATCGTATTAAACGTCTTACGATAAAAGTCAACAAATGTAAAAATTTAATTACCGAGGTAATAATTCTATTGCTGAAGAATACTGATACAGTAAAAAAAATGGAAGATTCGGTAGTAGAAGGTGTAGTTGAGAAAAATCGGGGTCAAGTTCAAGAAATTGCAAAAGACAATTTCTAGTCTTCTACCGACTAGGTATTTTTGCAACATTATTTTGAAATTTTTTTCTTGGAGTTAACACATATGTGTGTAAAAATATTTGTAAAGAAATTAAGGTCCAAGTTATGGAAAGAATAATTTTTATGTACGAAAAGACATAAATAAATATGTTAAAATTTATAACTTGAATATTTCTCATTTTCATTTATTTTCACGTCTTTTCTCTTTTTTTTCAAGACATCTTACTATAATAAAATCACGCAGAACTGCATCTTATAAACATTAATTTTTTATAGCTCCTCTGCTATCCTATCCCTCTAACCTTCGTGATACCACCTACCCGTGACCTTTTTTTACCCACATAATTTAATTTGAGGCGTACTGTATCACATATATTTTCCCATTCCTCACTCCCTTCATGGATAAAAATTTTCCTCGGAACCAAAAAATTTTGTAGCTCTTTGACTTCCATAGTACTCATAATTTCTTTTACCTACTTCATACATCTTATCTTATCTCTCAACCCTCTTTCTTTTGGTTAGAAAACGTAAGGCATTTTAGTAGCGTCGATTTGTCGGTGATGAAAAATAAAATTTTGTTATAGTTGTTATTTTTCTTTTATAATAACTATTTTTGTATTTTTTTGTGTGTTGTCAGCTTGTTCATAGTCAGTACATGAATTTTGAAAAATGTCTTTGAGAAATCTTTTAGACGTCTTTACAAAAGTCTTTAGAAATGTTATTTGTGACGTCTTTTAATGTGTCTTAATTTGAGATAGGGAACATTCTTTTAAGGCATGAGCCACAAAACACTTACAGTGAAGTAACTCACACGAGTTGTCTAGTTAGCATTAACATCTTTCAAAATGAAATTTTAAATTAAAATACATGAATTATGTATAGTGCATCTACTTGCAGGAAAGTTTACGTCCTTGAACACATGTTAAGTGTACATACATTAAACATTACATACACTTACCTGAGTTTCCGTGCAAAAAGACACAGCAAATTATTTAATGTGATGGATACTTGTTCTTCTACAGTTCTTCCCTCATATATATTACTTTCATATGTTGAATCTTATAGAGTAAAATTGTTAAAGCAGCCATCGTTGACTAAAGTTCTTCACTTTCTTATTGAAATACGTATTAAAGTAGTAAGTGGCATCACAATAACAGGTACATAGCAATAACGTCAATTTGACTTAAACTAATAAAAATATTATCGACTATATCATGAAATAAAGCTTAGTCCGAGATTTTATTCTCTACCGATCCCGTCACCAAAAGCTGCTTTTACGAATGATGGTGGCATAGATGCTAAAGCTACCAAGGCAATCTCGTTAAAGTCCTAGTTGAAGTTCACTGTACCATCTGAGATTTTCTTGCGAGGTTGCTATTTTTATATCTCACATTTTACTATTGAGATTATAGACTGACACATGACCATCTGTATTAACCTCTCTGCCTTGTAAAGTGAGCCCAGTGACCCATAGTGGCCAAGTATAGCACTGAGTTAACCAGGTGAGTGGAATAATGTCACATTACAAAGTACTTGAAAATTAGATGGAGAGAAAATCATAAGCTTGAGCAAGAGTGGAAAAAGTCTTTTTAAGTACGTAAGTTTATAGTTTTATTGTTAAATTAGTTTGTTTACCTGTTTAACAGTTGTAATGGAAAAAAAATTAAGTAGAAAACACAACCGTCATTAGGAGTGGCAGATGCAAATGTTTATTATACGAAAACGTAACCTAGCGAGTACAACAATGTTCATTGTCTTTTAAACGTTAGTATTGTAAACCAACAAAAATAACTTATGACTTTTATTTTAACTTCAAGCACTCCAATATAATTTGTTTTACTTTTGAAAAAACCTGTGATTTCTATCCTAATTTTCAAGTGGTTTGTAATGTAAATTCGTTCCACTCAGCCCTTGCCTGGTTTACTTTAGTACTGTACCTGGCTGCTATATGGCACTGAAGAGCTCACTTATTAAGGTGAATAGAAAATTTAAGATCTTGACCATAGGTTTACATGGAGGGGTCACATGATTTTTTTAAATTCTAATACGATAATACGGCTATGGCAGTATGCAGTTCACATCATACATGTAACCTAGCCATATTTTGTATGCTATTTCACGCGCATCACTGAAAAAAAGCTCTCTAGAAACATAAATATTTTTCTGATATTATATATTTAATTACTAAACAGAACTATTACAAGTTTTTTGCAAAAATAATTAAATGACGACAACCTTATGGATAAAAATGTTTCTATCTTAACGTTAAAACCTGTGGTCCTTATCCTAAATACTTTTTAAACGTCAAAGAAATTATGTATCACATACTATTGCTGCTATGTTATTAATTATATGCATCTGTGATCGCAGTCAAAGTGGTTGGTATTTTCTTAATGAAATTAGTTTTTTTCGTTTTAGTTATAAAGACCATTCTCAAATACACGTGACTACTTTTAAACAAGGCAGAAAACAATTCCTTGACAATTGATGAATTGCTTAGACTTCGTTGATTTATAGGGCAAAATAAAAACTTGAATCACTTTATGTTGAGTAAGAACGAGAAAAATATCCTCCCTGAGTGCAGATTAAATGCACAACCTCCTGTTTACTAGGCAGTTGCTCTACCACTTCAGCTATCGAGGATATACGGCCGTACATTCATAAGCACTGTAGATTTGGGTAATTTCTCACTCTTGATTTGGGCTGTTTTTACCTCTCGCTCGATTTTTAATAGATATTTAAGAGAATAATTTTAATGCTTGTATATAAGTTAAAAATTTAATAACACTCTAAAAAGTATACAAGCACTATCGATACATTTATCATCGCATCGGCACATATGTAGATGGCAGCACCTTTTTATATGAGCACTTTTAATTTTATTTCACCCTATTATCATTATAAATGCCTTGACAACATTCTTATTTTTCTGTTCAGACTAGGTTTCTAGCATGTTAAACGATTATTTAATTCTTAGATTTGCTGTAAGTACGTTTCGATTGTTTTACCTAACTCAAACGCATAATTAAATTTCAGTAATATTTCTCTAAATTAAATTAGTTAGTTTGTGTGGATTCATTATACTTGTGCTCTATTTCAAATCATTTACCCTCACATCATCTTTTGAGTTGCAAATAATCCGAATCCCATTTGTGAAAAGTTCTTTGTCCAGTCTTGGCCAGTCAAATAATTTTGAAAAATTTTTATCAGTCCATTAAAAGTTGCAGAAATATTTACGATACTACGAAAATTTATTTAACTTTTATCTTTTAGTTAATACTAAACTTTTATAATTGTGATTACTTTTGTAGTTATATACAGATATTTTTTATTTTTATACACCATAATTTTGAGGCAAGTACAACTTTTTGTCTATTTATGTCTGTTAATAAAAGAAACAAGTAAAGTATCATCATTTACAATCATTTGCACTCTGTTAATTTATTTCATTTTATTATAATTTCAACAGTTTGATTTTGTTTTTTAAGTTAGTAAATCACATGATCGACTTTAATCAACCAAGCTAAAAATAAAATGACTTCGTTTACAGGACAATCAGTCGCTTAAAATAAGATAAGGCTTATTGGGTTATTTGCAAGCGAAAAATCGTTAATCAAAAATAATATTAGGAGAAATAGAATGTATTTTATGACTTCCAACAAAAAACATGCCTAAGACATACTCAAGGTAAAGATTACATTTTTTAAATAAAAGTATGTACTCATATTGCAAGGTTCCTTCACAAACAAATTAATAATATAACAAAGATTGTTACTTGCGATTAAAATCGTAATAAAAGGTTTCAAATGACTTGAATAATAAATTTGTTATTTTTAATAGTATTTTTTTATTGTATACAAATAATGTTACTTTTTGATTGCGCCACTTCCATATTACGATTAAATTAGATTCGTCTACTACTTAAAAAGTGTGATAGAACTGCGCTACTACAAACAATACGTATGTCTTGCACAATATGCATTAATTCTTTTATTAATCAAAGAGTTATTAGACCTTTATAATATAATGTATACAAAGTTGAATACCATTTTCATTTGTCCGGGTTAAAAAAAAGCACTTGCTGCCACTTAATAATTTTTAATGAAAGCTTGTCAAACGTAAATATGTTTTGCGCAGTTATAATATTAATGAGGAGCGAGCTTAAAACTCTTTTTAAATAAGATGATACTAATGAACAATTCCTTACACTAGAGTGTTACGATCTCAAAACAAGAAAAGACATATATATATATGCCTATTAAGTCTAAAAGAGATTTCAAGAAAAATTTGCAAATCATTTATCTCTATAAATTGATTTTATCAGTTTCTTTGAATTTGTAATATAAAGAAACTTAGTTGTATGTTAATCTGGAGAATAGAATACCAGCATATGAACTTAAATGTGCGGTTAGTTTATTATTAGTACTCTAATTTAGCAAACTATTTTTGTCACCCTTAGCCAAGCAATCAGAAACATTCTTTGCATTTACGAAAAGCCTTATATAATTAGCAAATATCAGTAAATCCGAGTTTAAAATGACACTATTCTTAGTAAGTTATTTGAACATCAAAATTAATCTGTAGGAGAGAACCCGAATGATATCTCTGGATGACACTTGAATTCCTCCAATTTTACGCAGATGAAACATCACTAACTGCCTCTGCCTGCTAGCGATGCAATAAATCTAATGAGATGAGAACCAATAAAGCAAAGCTCCTTCCAAATCAATCTGCTGCAGTTTGGCAAAAAGTATGTCATGACTGATGGTATCAATTGCTTTTTCGTAATCTACATAAATTGAATAAGTCTGAAAGACACTATCAAGAAAATCAGCGATAGTTTGTCATACAATTCGATTACTTAACTTGAAACAATCGTCGTACACTTCAATAGAAATTGTTCTATAATCATTTTAATTAGATTTGTTATTTTATTGACGAATGGGTACAACATGAGATAATTTTAAACATTAGTAAGTTATATAGTCCAGTGATGATTTCTAGCTCAAAAGTAGTAGTAAAGCCTTAGCGATAATATCAGTTGCAGCTCTCAGTAAATTATGCAGAACAACTATCTGTGTCCTCACTAATGTCAAACTGCTTTATAAACGTTACTAATAATTAGTGACAAAGAACTGTACTGTCACAACTCTGGAGAGGAAATATTACCTGAAGAAAAAATATTATTATTTCTACAACGATTAATTAAGCTATAATAAGCTGGAAACAAATAAGTAGTTCATACTAAAGCTGAGGTATTGCATTCTTTATAAATAATAGTCACTACTACTTATCTCTACTTCGAAGATGTTCATTTTTATGTATCCTTTTTATACTTAACTTTTCTTATCATAACTATTGTGCGCAAAGCTATTGCACTCAGCTCTCATACACTTGAATTCAATATAATAATTTGACAAGCCAGATTGCATTATGGTTTATGCATTCTTCTCTTTGATATGACAGGACGCTTCAAATCTGGTGAGTGCCATTTGGTAGTATACTTACTAAACGTAAAAGGCTTTTCCGGCATATTGATATAAAAAGCTTTATTTGATATACGGTTCGACTTGAAAACAATAATATCAAGACCCACATCACTTACTATTGAATTCCAGTCCAAACCTTGTATAGACTTGACCACATCCTAAATATTAGTTGAGCAAAAGTCATAACATACGATTAAATATCACTGGAGGCAGTCACATACGCAAAAACTTCAAAATTAGCTACAATATAGTGAATATTCTCAGGAACGAGCTTGTCAAACACTAGAAACAAAATTTGTTGATCAATTAGTAAGCAGATGTTCTAAAGTATAAGTCATGTTATGATAGATAAGAGATATTTATTTCTTATCCAAAAGCATTATGTTTTTATTTCTGTATAAAGTCAGTATGAGTTTTTTGTTTTGCGTGGATCGTGAAATAAGAGAAAATTGTTCTAATGTTATTAACTTTAACATTACTGAATTCACTCCCAAAATCATAAAAATAGCTCAATTTGTCGCTAAATCACTAATGTGTTCCCTAAGCTAGTTACAAATTCGTTCCTGGGTTATCCAAGCCTTCTTTTGTTCCTTGTACTGGGTCGTACCCAAATACCGCGGACAGTTTTAGATGGAGGGAAGTTTGGTTAAATCATACGGATGTGTACGCTGGGGGAGGAGGAGGCAGGCAATAAGCTTATGTATGAGAAAACACTGTTCTTTATTCTTATATATTCGGTTGTAAATTATATTTACCTAATAGTTGACTCACAAAAATTGCGTGTTTTAATTGAAGTCACTTCTTTTGAAATCTCACCATGGTTTTTTGTTGATTAAGGTAAATCAACGTAACTTTTGGAAGGGGGAGTTTAATTCTAATTAACACTAAGCTTACATAGGGAAAGGGGGGTCGAAAAATTGGAAAAATCGTCCACGGCATTTGGGTACGATCTCTTACTGCATTCGTCTTCATCATAATATTTTTCCCGTCACACTTTTTAATCATAATCCAAAGATATACACTGACTTTCAGTCTTTAGATGATAGTTGAATGAGTAAACTAAATTTCTAAATGCCCACTTAACCAGCATTAATATATTGTTACGAATTTTTTTGATTTTGATTGCTAAGGAAAGCTGTTTTGGTTGCTAAGCAAAAATTATCACTTCATTGAGAAACACTTTTTGCTAATAATGAATTTTCGATTCTTAATCGATAAATTTTTCTAATTATTTTATTTCTTGGTATAAAGCTCGCTTCAATTTGGTTCTGAAACTTGGAAACCGTTTCTAGGGAACCTAGTTTTTGCGTAAGAAAAAGTAATATTTACATTTGTAAAAATTTGTGCCTGCGTTGCTTTTGCCCAACAATCGCCTGAACACTGTGCCGTCATGTATCGTGTCCATCGCCCAGCTGACTATGTGGTTCAAGCAGTTAGTGTCTGCAAGTTCTTTCTATTATTCAAATAATAGCTATTGGGCTTTGAGTTAGCTTTGTTATTGTTGCATTAGGCTTTTCAGCAGTGCTAATGACTGAAAATTCACTCGAATCAGGGTTAAAAAATGCATGACAGTAAAATATGGGCGAGTTAATGGTCGTTTAATGCAGGATATCGGGTTTCCGATGGCAGGAGAACATACCTTGAGCAGTGAAGGACCTAGGAGTAGGTCCTGATATCTACCCAGATTGTGATGACAAAAACGCCTTTCTGAAGCAGTGGAAGTTTGAAAAACTTAGACTTTTTTTGGTTGAAAAGCCACTTTTAATTGACCCCAAACAAGAGAAGCTTTCTCTTGAAGGTTTTTGAATTCGTTTCATACGGTGTTTTCAAAGATTCTCTTTTATTTGTTTTTAAAAATTGAAAATTCAGGGTTTTCCTATTAAACTCACAAATAACAAAAAATGACTATACCTTAAGAGTCACATCGTTTCGGATAATAACTCAAAATTGTCTAATAACAAAATGTTTTGAAGCAGTTACTAATTCTAATATCAGCATACTTATTAAATGATTAAAAATTTTGTGCGTAATATATTAAATAGATATTATTTTACATGTCTGAGATATGATTTAATACACTTGAGTATTAATATATCAGGAGGCATGATTTGGTGGTTTCTGTATGTAAAATAATTAGTCATCGAGGCACCTATTTTTAACATTGTATTGTTATTACAGCTAAGTAAAAATAGTTGTATGTTATTAAAAAGTTGGCACGTATAGCTAAGTTCGGTGATTCTTTTTGATCGCTGTATTTATGTTACTAATTTTCTTATTGTGAAATTATTATTTGAAAATTTTTTAATGAAATCAAATAATTTAAATAATTAAAGCTTTAATAATCAAAGAAAATTCAAATGTATACATTTTATCATGAAATAAATGGTTTGGGCTTGTATTAAACATTTCAGATTTGAATTTAACAAATAATTTAGTGCCGATCAAACAAGGGGTAGAAAAGTACAGGGAAACATAAAAAATAACGTAAAATACAAATTTTCAGGGTTGTCAATCAGCAAATTTTTTCTGAAAACTGTTTATTTTAGTTTTTCTCACTCTCTTAAGTTACGTGTTTGTAAAATAATTAAATTTGATTTTGTTTGTGTATTTTCCACCTTCAAATATCGGTCATGACTGGTATATTGGTGATTGGATAATATATTCGTTGCGAAAACTTTATTTAAAGTTGATTTTTTTAAAAAGTCAATTTGGTGTATGATATTTTATTTTTATTTTACGCTTATTTATTAATTTTTTTAATATAATTTATTCAACGAGCTTAAAGCCCGAAAATTATATGATCTTAACAATTATCTAAGGTCCAAATTTTCTTTTTTATTTGGCAGACAAAATGTTAACATAAAAATTATTTCCATAAATAGGTATTACTTTGATTTAAGTCAAATCTTTGTTTTTAATTTTATTGTACATTTTTTAGATGTTTTGTTAAAAAATGTTTACGAATTTTTTTTTCTTTCTGAAAAACTTTCATATTTCCCTCAATTAAGTGTTAGTAAATGTCTATACAATCGTGCTTGTCTTTTAAATTTTTATTATCACATCATACAACTGAAAAATTTACCACTAATATGCTTTTTTTGATGACGAATATATTATTTGTATTTATTTATTTGTTTTTTATGTTGTTGTGAAACAAAGAACGTCGGTTTTTTAACATAAGGAGCATAGAAATTCTTATTGATAACCGTATTTATAAAATATCTTCAGAACTGCATTTAGCGTAAATTAAAAATTTGAATTACGTGTAGTTGGAAAACAATAATTGAGAAAAACTTCTTAAGACATTACCATAAACGTAAACAAACTAATCGCACCTCTATGCTGATGTTTATGGATGTGCTTCCTGAGTTTACATGCAACAATTTTTTTTCTTACTAAATAGCTTTTCAAACGTTTTTTACTGCATTCTAACAGTCGGAACCTTGTACACTTAGTCTTGATTCATGTGGAAATAATATAATATAAAATCAAAATTTTTTGAGTTTTTTTATAAATTATAAATACACTTTTGCTAGTTAAAGACAATGGAAGTATTCACTTGTAGATTAGATTTTTTTGTTGTTAAGGGAATTAAAGAATTTTTATTTTATAAACAAAATATGTGTCAAACTAAAGCATTTCAGGGCTATCCTTAAATCTTTTGGTCATAATTAGTTGGGAAAATTTGGAGTGCCAGCAAGTTTAATATTGCTTACATCATGTAAGGTAGTTGCATCCTCTTCTTATCAACGGTACCACCTTAATTGTGGCACATCATGGAAAGCTCTTGATTTATTAATGGTAATATGGAGGAATTTTCGCTACATCCTTTTTCTCACTTGCTTATTTACTTACTACCACAACAAGTATATCGCTTGAAGAATGAAATAATTAAAATCGATGAGTTGAGTTACTAGCTGTCTTTAATTTAGAAAAATGAAGCTGTTTTAGCCTTCTCTGCACCACTAAGTAGATAAACTAGCCTGGGTTATAAGGATTTCGTGCTAATCAAACACGGTCCACTAATAGTATGGAATTGGGATGAAAATAAATTCTACACACCAAAGGTGATATTAATTACTGTTAAGAAACGTTTTGTTAAAACCAAACACCAACCTTTCGGCTGACTTAAGCATAAAAAATAACAAAAAAATTAAAACCAATTACAGGAAATAGACGTAACTTTTTTGTGCAATAAAAACGGTCTATTTTTAATACACATGTACTTAGTGCTGGGCACACGTCAACTACGGTAATAAATAGTAGTAAAATATTAATGCTGATGACAATGATACAAATCTTCAAAGGTAGATAACAAGCTTTGTTTTGTAAGGCATAGATCAAAGGCTTACAAACGAAGATAAGTGATTGATAATATTCTTTTCTAATCAGTGTATGACTAGTAAAATTTATTTGTAATATGTTGACATCATATCTTTGTTGTAATATGTTTTAACATTCTTGTAACTTCTTTTGTTATATAATAAAGTTAGCTTTGAAAGTTTGGAATTTAATCCTCACAAAACATTGCTTAAAAGTAATTAACAACACCTTTGGTGTGTGAAATTTTTTTTTATTCCAATTCTATACTCTTAATGTACCGCATGAAATTTGTACAAAATATGTCTTATCCACATGAGGGTAGATACGAAGTTTCATCTCCAGGATAACCTAGATTATGTTACAAGAAGTATTGACTCAGTTATATACTATGTCATTCTAGATTTTCCTCTGTCCTGGTATGGGACTTTTTGCTAATAGATGAATAATTCGTTTCCGAAAGTATTACTTAGAATGTTAAATACATGTTAAAACCCTGCGTTCGGTGTATTTTATTCGCAAGCTTGAACATTTTCAGGAAGAAAGAGCGACTCGCGCGCAAAGAATATTTTTTCCTCTCATTCATCGTGACAGACTGTCTTGATCTTCTCTTGGTGCTTTGTGAGGTGGCGGGGCTGGAAATTCATAACCCGCCGAGCTGTTTAATATAAAAACGAGCTCCTGCGCGAATTTTGAAAAATGCAATATTGATCTCACCAGCGCGTATTTTTACAAAGACACCGCTATCTCGTTGCCTCTCCTTCCGCTTTGTCTTGCGGTGTGCACACCCACTCACTGGCGACGGAGCGCAGAGGAAAAACAGCTTTGCCCTGGAAAATTCTACAACAAAGAATTTACGTAGGAAAAGAGAGGTAGCAGTAGTTGTTTTATCCTTTGAAACCGAATTATAATAATAATATTTGCACAGGGTTTGAAAATACCAAGGCAGATGACTGCGGTCTTTTCGTGAGATGTTCATTACTCAATATAAAGTAGCGTATGGGAGGAAACAAAGTTTATGAAACAAATTTACGCAAAACGTGGCCTTCGATGCACAAAAGATCTCAACTCTTTATTATTTTTAGAATTGGTGTTGGACGTATTATATTCTAGATAAAATTATTTTATTTAAGAGCTTGGTATAATCCATGAATAAATCAAAGAATATTCAATACAAATAAGCCTTGAAAATTGAATTACGATGCAGGCAGTTAAGTACAAACAATAAAAGAAAGTAATCATTTCAAGTAGATTCGTTTATGCGAATTTAGTACGAATGTCACACAAACTCATGTGATATATTTTGTATCAGAATCATCAGATCTCAGACTAATAAGCTATGAATAAAATTTGACAAAAAAATAACATTTTAAATATTTTTCTATTTTTTAGTCATAAAAAAAGTAAGTAATGATAACGAAATTAAAATAAATGTCTAGTTTTTTTTGAGAGAAAATGTTTCTTTATATTTTTCCTTTAGTTTTTTTTACAAGAAAAAATTATAGTAGCATCGATAAAATTACTGTAATAACAGTATTCTAGAGATTATTCACTGTTTTGAAATTTTTATTGAAAACAGTTGTCTCATTTTTTGCCTCGAATTGAAACATGTGGTACTTAAAAGAAGTACATTTTGAGAAAATATTTCAATATAAAATACTTTTTAGTAAATATAAACACACACGCTAAACACATTAGGGCTTAAAGATATCTCTACAGCCTAAAAATAATAAGGATTTCTATTTTTTAAGCTTTTTTTTGCAACCGCATAAATCTGATTAGTTTACTGTTAAATTATATTTAAAAAGCTGCTATAAACTTGTATACGTTAGACACTGCATCTAAAAAAAAGAAGTAAAAAATACTTCACTTGTTGTAGTGAAAAAAAGTAATGTTAATAGCTTTTACTCAAAAAGGTTTCGTAAAAACATATATGATTCTATTGAACGAAATTTTTTTCTTTTTAAAATTTCATTACATTTTTTTTCTTATAATGACACAAAAATACTATTTATGTAGCGTACACTGATGATCATGTAACACCTATGGAAGTGAATTTACTAATTAACATGTTACTAATGTTTGATTTTAGGATTAAAAAATGAAATCAAAAAAGTATGTGCTGAGGAATATTTAATTTGCGGTGAAGGTGATGAACATGGTGGAGCATGGCAAGAAAAGGTAAGTCCATTGCATATTTATTTTGAACATAATAATACTAAATGTCATGTGGAACGTGCTAATCTAAGTAAAAATTCTCATTCTTGTGCACTTTTTACGACAAACTTATGATCTAAAAATTCTTACTCTCACATAACTCTTACAAAGAATGTGAAAATTTGCATTTCTCTCGGTGATTTAACCATTGATATGTTTTTTATGAGATCCTGTTAATTATTTTCTACTTTGCTACAAGATCTTTTCATATTTCATCTATGTGTTATCAAACAAAAAAATAAAAAAAAGGACGTCTTAACTTTTATGAGACTTCTTTTGAACTAGCCTTTTCAAATATTCCTTTTATTCAAAACACTCCTCCTTTAAGCATTAATGAGTAATTTATTTGTCCCTGTTATATGTTTCTAGCTTTACCTTGATGAATCCTTAATTTTTCTTCATAGAAATACGTTCTATTATTCAATTTTATGTACTTGTCTTATAAGAGTTGTTATTTATTTTTATAATTTTTTTTTATCTCATGTCCACTGTGACTGACATCAATTTTAAATTTTTTGTCTACATTTAGAGTCAACTACTTTTAACACATACATACATTTACTCACTATCTTTTGTACTTTTTTGTACTTTTATTTGATGCAACCCATTTTTTTCTAATTGATTAAAATGTTTTCCTGTTTTTTGTACCCATACATTTATTCTTATTTTTTTTAAATAAGATCTATTTTATCTTGAATTTTTAGTAGCTCAGAAGCGCTACATGATAAGTTTGAAAGACAGACAAAGCTCTAGCAACTGCGTTTCTATGTACTCGATAATAGAACACTTAAGTTGTTGAATACCAAAGGATAAATATTTTTTTAGTACAGCTAATATATTTCGATTTTACTCAAGTTCTTTTATCTTATTCTCCAGTTTTAATGTTTGTTATCTACAAAAAAAACTTTTGAGTAAAAAGATAACAAGATCTGTAATCTTAAATACTCGAATTAAAATTTGCCAACGATAATTCCTATGAGTCTTGGGTTGGTTAGTCTTACCACTAAGTGGGCTACTAGCGAATTTCTTTTTGAAAGGATGAAATAGGCCTGTTCTTAAAATCAAGCAGTGCTACCTACAGCATTAGATTACATAGCACTACATTAGATACAGATGTTTACTAGATTCAAGCAGCATGGCTAAGGAAGATACCTGCTTGGTGGTTTAGTCCAATTCAAATCCAGTTTTAATGAACATAATAAACCCCTGTAACTCTGTACTTTTCATCTTTCAATTAAAAAAACTTTAACCGAAAAAGATGTATTTATTTATAATGGAATTCATCATCAACAATATTACGTTAAAGAATTGATTAATTGCAGTGAAGTGACTTTCAAACATTTCTGTGGCCTTTTTAAATAATCAGCATGGATTGATTGTAATTAAGGATTAAAAGTTGTTTGATTTTTAAACGGATACAAATTGAAAATAAACAATAACGGATAATTAATACACAGAGAGGGGTTTCCACTGATATAACCAATACTTAAAATAGTGAGTGTTTCTTTTTAAGGTGTTGGTACGAGTTTTATGACTAATTGTCACTGTATTTTACAGCACTCAGTTGAGAAACAGCAGAGCAATACTAAACACGTGAAATTCTCGTGCTGACATCTATATTTCCCCTGCGTTAGCACGGGTTTTTTCGGTGCCACCGTGAGTACCGAATTTTCAGCCACTCGAGTATAGTCTTTGACCGGTTTGGATTGCCTCCAAATGTATTTTTTTTTTACAACAATATGAAAGTTTTGTTTACAATGGACGAATTTGTCGCCAGCAAGTTGATTGAATGGAATCTTGAGAAATTGAATCCGCTATTTAATATATCCTCTTGTAATTTTTTACAATGAACAAAAAAAATTTATTTGCCTCTTTATTTAGTTTTATGATATATTCATTTAAGAATTTTACTAACTATAACTACTGTCAAAATATAAGTGTAAAAATGTTTGAAAATTTATTTGTAATTTTAATAAACTATCAGTATGCTGATGTGCCTTATACTATTTTTTTATTACATTTTTCGAAGAAATTATGGTCCCAGAGATTAGTACAATCGGTCTCATAATATATCTCTTGTGACATATGCAAGGCTATAGCTATGTATACAGACATCTGAAAAACATCATTGGGGGTTATGAAATATTTTATACTTATATTAGAATTACTGGTTTTGGTGATCATATGGGAAAAATCCGTGCTAGGTATGGGTAAAGCTCATACTACAGTGACTAAAAATGGGGTACCAAGGTGGAACTGGTTTAATCTGTTTTAACTCTCCTTGTGCTACCGAATTATTCCATACAAATGTTAGAAGTGTGTTTTTCGGTGCTGGTACCAAAAAAACCCGTGCTAGGCAGCAGTAAATCTCATGCTGCAGTGAGTGAAAATAATATACGGTAGGTGTCACTGGTTAAAATTGTTCTAACCCCTCTGCGTGTAGATGAATTAAGTTTTTTACGTCGACAGTAATATCCTTTGCAGCTAGATGAAACAAATAAATAAGTATTTGGGTAAAAAAAAGTAGTAATGTCACACAGTTTTACTCTTTCAGAAAGTTAATTAAATGTAAACTTAGTGAAATTGTGACGTCTCACGTCATATACCTAATATATTTAATACTTTAACACAGTTTCGTTTTTAACTTACAAAAAGTAAAAGCTGAGCGATCTCGAATTATGGAGTGGTACACCTGCTTCTGAAATCGCGTGACATGTAACTTACTTTTTTTGAAACAAGCTACCGTCGCAAAACTTGAACTACGCGTGCAACCTTCAATAATCTTATAAACGCTCATCTTACAAAATCAAATCGCAGTGGTACATCCAAGAATGTAAATAATCAACAATTTTAATATTTTTTACTGCTTATGTCCACAAGAAATATCATACACAATTTCGACAGCAACTTGTACTTTATATAAAATCGGAGAGATCAGCAGTTTCAACCATCAATTACTGCGTAATTATTGCACCATGACTGTGCTCGTGTCAATCGAGAGTAATTAGGTTAAGCTCTGATTGGTCGTTCGGATTCCTAACTTGACGCGCTCTTCCTAAACGCAAGAGTATAAAAACTCCTTGCACATAACAATTTTTGCCTTTTCTCTTTCATCAAGTGCTTCAAAGTAACTATAGAGGTTGAAGAGTAAATTCTGTTGCGTCTTTTAAGCAGATATAAGACTTAGTTCGGTGATTAGGCTACGTGTTAGAAGCGTTCATTTCAAACAAATGTGAGACTGAGTTCAGTGACTAAGCTGTGTAAGAAAAGCTTGAGCAAACCAGACCACTGTAGACTCGCCTAAAAAATGAATCAAGGAGGAACCAGAAAAAAAGGATCGTCGACTTGGGTTCTGACGTTAAAAGCAACAGCCTAATTATTGTCATCGCCACGAGTACTCTCGTGTAGGATTAGGATCATCGTTGCGGTCAACCTTGTAAAATCTTTCGACTCCGTGCTCGCAAGCAGTGGCTAATTAACGATCATAGAAGTAAATCAAGTTAAGAAAACTACAAATTATATAAACATTGTAAATGTGAATCTGAACTTTATGATTTATATTATTTATAAAATCAACTATTTTCGGCTTTTCTAAATTTATTATATCGTCAGATAAGAAAAAACTTGGTTGTTGATAAAATTAATTTTCCTAATTTAAAAACATTTTAATTGCTAAAATATATGGAACATTTGAAGATTAAATAATTCTCATTGATTGACATATAATTTTCACCTTAATGGATAAATTAAAAATCGAGGAAAATTAAAATAGACAACGTATGACAAAGACTTTTACAAGGACGTGAGATAAAAAGACGAATAAGATACGCTACTATCGTATGACATTAGACATAAACTCAAACAGTAGGTCAATGCCAGCTTTGCGTACACTACTCCATACATATCGCTCGGTGAAACTTAACACCGCAACGCGAAGTCAACGATTTGAAATAAAAGTATACTGTAAGTGAAAGCAAATAAGGCCTTTGGGCCGACGGCTGGTTCCTGAAAAACAAAAATTAAATTTATTTGTTTGTAGAACGAATCTACGAGTTCCACCACCCTTTACTTATAGAAGTTCGGACGTAACAAAATCACTTGAAGTTTGAGAAAAATCAACAAAAAAACCTAGTAGACAAACTAAACATTATCTATTTTTTCTACTATGAGTCGTGACTGAAGGATAAAAGTATCATGTTAAGCAATTATCATAAAGTTTAATAAAACTGCATTTTATATGAAAATTTATGATACGTAGCTATAGAGTTAATATAATCTAGTTGATAAAATAGAGAAATTAAATTACTTTCTGCACTGCCCTTAATAATAAACTATGAATATGTGTCCTCAGCAGCATCAGTAGGTGATAATATATTCATAATCCGTTTTTCATAATAATAAGTTGTAGAATTATCCAATAAAAATGCCAGTAACTTATATTGTTTCAAAGGTTGTTGTAATAACTGTCACATTGGGTGTATAAATATTGAACGTCGATTGCGTCCACGTTGAAATTAGTTGTGTCCAAACAAAGCTTGTGCTGAAATTCTGTTTAACAAATACCAAAAATTGACTTCAAATTTTTTTTCATACGTTTAATTATCTCTCTTTTCTTAGCAGGTTGCCAAAATTCAGAGGTTATTTATCTCCTTTATAATAATTTATAAAGATTTTTAGATCTAAATTTAATAATAAATATTACAAAAAATCCTATAAGCTTTGATACGAAACAAAAAATTATTTCTTATCTTTTTTATTTAGTCATTTTTTTTGAACTCACGATTTCCTAATGCAAGGAATTATGTATAAGTTTATAAATTCTCATGTTACATAAACAAAACTAGTTTAATCAGAACGTTTTGCATATGTATAGTTTATAGTAACTCTACAATGCTTCTAAAATTTATCATTAAGTTTAGATTTTTTCACATTCGTTTGATTTTTACGCATTATTTTAACTTCAAAAATTGTTAATACTTTTAAAACTATTCCACTATGACTATTAACTGCTTATTATCTCTAATGCCTACACTTTTTAATGTAATATAAGATTTTATCTAGATTTCTTTTCGTAGGACACTGAAAACATTACGCAAAGTTGTGATCAATAACTTATGCATTTAGGGGTTGCGAATTACATATTAGGGGTCGTACCCAAACGCTGTGGATAATTTTTTCGATTTTTCGACCTTTCTCCTTCTATGTGTGAACTTTGTGTGAATCAGAATCAAACCCTCCTGCCTAAAGTTACGTTCACTTACTTTTTTTTCTTCAGTTTCAAAAAACATTTAAATGATATATCTTTTGATTAATTAATGTTGAATATTGAAGTATTATAAGTTTTTATTATGTTAAATTGACAATTTCTTAAAACAAAGCGTAACAGTGAACGAAGCAACGTTGCTTATAGTAAGTATAAATATAAATGTAAGCACATTTACCAGTGTTGTCAGAGAGCGTCTTAATCAATAAAAATCATAGTAAGATTTCAAAAGAAGTGACTTTTAATAAAATATTAAATTTTTGTACGTCAACTATAAGGTAAATAAAATTTAAAACCTTATATTTTAGAATAAAAAACAGTGTTTTGTCATCCATAAACTTATTACCTGCCCCCCTCTCCCAGCGTACAAATCCGTATGATTTAACCAAACCCTCCTCCCTCTAAAACTCTTCACGGCATTTAGGTACAACCCCTTAAATTAAGTTATGCTATGACATGGATTTTAAGTATCGAATTGAATTTAAATTTCATCATTAAAACACAAAAATTTTAATTTTATATGGTACAAAAATTAATATTTGCATGCTAGCATACATAAATGCAGTTCCACATGGTTTCATTTAAATTTTTCGTTTTCTTTTATCGCTGAAGTATAACTGTTGTGCCTAACTGTTGTACCATTAATATTTGCGTTCAACACCCCTAATAAGAATAAACTTGAGGTTCTAATATAAATCTGATCTGCGTTTTTTGCTGAGAATTCTAATTAGATCTGTTATTTCTGACCTGTTTTAGATTCAAAATATGGGTGGTTCTAAATCCAAATCAGATTAGCATATTCTATATCTAAAAATCAGATACTAAGTGAATTTAACATTTATACGATTTGATAACAATGTATGATTATGGAAATAAGGCATTTGGAAAATCAATTACTCGTAATCAAACCTTATATTTTTATGCAAGGAAGAACATTAACGTAACATTTCCATTCTAGTGGATTGGTGGTATTTTCAGAGTTTTATTTATTCTTAGACGTACCAGTAATTCCTAGTTTCCTATTCTATTTATTTCTCAGTACTTTTTTTTTCAAATTTGAGAAACCGAAAAAAAGCTAATTTCTTTTTTTTCAAAAAAAATTCTCTCTACAAAAAAACGTTTGTTCTTCAATAAAAGTTCTTGAGTATTTTTGTACTTCTGCCATTTTCCACCCACGGGTGAAAAAGTAATAAGTGAGTGCAAAGTGTACCCATGGATTTCAAAAATGACTTTGCTCGGGAAGAAAAAACAAGTTTAGACTTTGGGTATAAACATATGGCCTTTCGGCCGAGAATTCTTCACTTTGGGCACATGGTATGAAAACCACTATTTTATTCTGCCAGTAGTTTTAACTTAGTTATTTTTTACATTATATTTTACATCAAAAAATTCTTAGTCACTTAACTGCTTTAATTACTTTTATCAAACTTGTAACAGTTCCTTCCTGCATTGCATCTATTTTATGTTATGTGATTTGGACATAGGTAAAATAGAGTTATATATTGATTCTGGTGAGCTGACGAAATCAGGTAGAGTTATTGGAAAATTTTTACTTTAGATGAGTGATTTCTAAATATTCAAAATATTCAAAATATCCTAAATCTGCAAAAACATATCCCGTTTTTGTCCCCCATTTAAATAAGAAAAAAATTTTTTGAGACACCTTAGAGATAGGGCTCGTTTTACTCGTAGTGTTGTGCGATATACAGCAAAATTTTGAACACGGATTTTAGTAAGGGTGACACCGTTTTTTCGCAATTTATATGTAAAAGCTGTATCTAGATATGTGATAGCATTATATATAATTTCAACGTGTGAATCGCAGAAAAAGGGTGTCACCTTTACTAAAACCCATGTAAAAAACTTTTTCCTTACAGTACATAGAATAGTACGGTTGCTAGAGGGGGGAAGGTTGTATGCAATTTTGGGTCCCCTCGGTTACTTCACGTTACTATATGTTTTTGAGATGCTGAATCCTAATTTTGAAGTTACCAGGCCAAATTCCTGATCAATTTTAAAATGTAACGTATTTTTGGGAAAAAGTTGAATTTTTCTTCGAACTTAAGCTTTTCACGTCATTCTACTTTGGAATTGAAATGTATTTGAATAATAATAAAATCAATTTTACAAATTTTAAGATAACCAGTCCAAAATGTAATTACTTTAGAGGTTACGATAAATTTTTTTGTTTTTTAAATTCGTTAACCTCTTGAATAACAAGCCTCGTGTGTGAGATAGTTAGGATAAATAAACGTATTGAAAGATTGTTTTATCTTTTAAATAAAAAATTCGATGTTACTAGGCCTAAAATATCATTTTTTATATCAAGCATTGCAATTTATATGATGCCAATAAACCAGTGCATGATAATGATTGCTTCTCTCTATTTTCTCAACTAAAAATGGAACATTGTTTGTTTACACTGTTTATTTTAAATACAATCTAAAAATTCGTATGTTATTTTAAAGATACCAGTAAGTTTACCAGTAAGTAATATCTGTCAGGATAAAAAAAATTAAGTATTGTTAATCATTTCGAAATGATAATAAACTAATTTACGTTTATTCAACTTAACTAACACAAGGCTTGTTATTCGAGATATTCAAAAAACCAAAAAAAAAATTGTCATAACCTCTAATGTAATTAAATTTTGGTCTAGTAATCTCGAAATTTATCGAATTCATTTTATTGATATTTAAATACATTTAAATTTCAAAGTAAAATGACGTGTAAAGCTTAATTTCGAAGGAAACCCCAGTTTTCAATCAAAAATAGGTTATATCTCAAAGTTGACCAGGAATTTGGCCTGGTAACCTTAAAATTTGAGTTTAGCATCCCAAAATACCTATAATAACGTTAAGTTATCCAGGAGACCAAAAATTGCACACAAACCCCCTCCCCCTCTAGCGTCCGTACTGAAATTATGAGTAAAATAAGCCCAGTTTTAAGGGTGTGCCTCGAAAAAAATTTTTTGTTAAAGTTGGAGACAAAAAATAGTAGTTTTCCTACGAGTTTGAAAAGTCTTTGTTTGCGAACCGAGAGGTTTTGCGGCCCGAGCCGAAGGCGAGGTCCGTAACGAGGTTCGTAAAGGAGACTTTTCGGACGAGTATCGGAAAACTGCTTTTTTGCCCGAGGAAATACCAGTCTCCCAAAACCACCCGAGGGCGGAAAAAGATATTTTTTGTGGATTCCCTCCTTTTTTGAAGATATATGCACCATGATAAAACTTGGTAGCTGCCAGTGACTTGCCGAAAGTATAGGTATATAGTGGAATAGTAGCTTTAACTATACAAGTGGCTCACAATATACAAGTGGCTCACAATATACAAGTGGCTCCTCCGTCCTATCTTTGCCCGAGATTCACTATGTGGAGTATCTTAGTGTGTTCATACGTAATGTAAATCGCATTTGGTTAAAAATTTTACATCTTTTCTTGACACTTTGTGAAATACAAAACTTTTAATTAAAATAATTTTTGTTCGATCCATAAAGTTCTTTTTCGAACAATAAGCTGTAAAGAAATAAAACCGAATTTAATTATGCTAAAAGGAACAATGCGTTCCTTACACCCTAAAATTGTTGCTGGTTCTAAAAAAAAGGCCGTTTAATTACCCTATCCCATGATATTCTTTACAGTTGTTATGAATTAAAACTGATTGTAAATATGTTCAAAAATTTTTTTGCAACCAGGAAACTTTACTTTCACAGCAACAAAGTCCTACAGTCTTATCTCCCAATTTTTTAGTACCACAATAAATATCAATCCGTATCCCTCCACCTGTTTAAATAGCTGTAAAATGTGAATAATCAATGTCAGGCTTACGATGGAAAAGTATTTTATCACTTGATGATTTATTTATTTGTCGATTTCGACGCTACTATCCCTTAATTCGATAAATGTTATGAGTCAGTTTGTTGACGCTAAAAATTGTATGTGTACGTATGAAGCATTAAAAATTTTCCTGATCTGTAGAAGATCTGTCAAGGGCCAGTGGTAATACATCAAGTCAGAAGCTAATAATATTTCTAGTTAATATGCCTGCTTGAATTCTTAAAGGTTCTTCTCTTTAGCTTGCTTTGGCAGAACCGGGTTGGTCGCAAAAACGCCCACGACTCCCTTAAGTATTAGAGTAAATTATAGTCAGACGTTTTCTATTATCATACCAAGGACGTTAGCGCTTACATTGTCTTTGTTTTCATAGCACTCGCTCATTTTCGAAATCTTGGTTGAAAATCAGTAAAGGTCGCCAGCCTATTTGCTGTGCGTGTATGTCAGGTGGCGCCGTCGTCTGAGAGAAATTGTCCCTCGCTAGGATCGCCAGAATGCATGCAACCTTATAGAAAAATTTTTTTAATAAATTAAAAAAGGTAATTGAAAGTGATTGAAGGTAATTGAAGGTAATTGACCAAATAAATCAGAGATTTTATCGTGTTTTATGTTAGTGTACAGTAATAAATTTTTTTTGGTGCTGTCATGGGTACTACAAGATTGGAAAAAGTAAAAACATGGGTTGTGACCGTAATAACACAGCACATATGTGTGCATATACATGCTTTCAGTTGTGTAAAGCTTGAGATACACAAGTACTGCTTACATTTATCTATTTCTCATAACATAGTGTTCAATAAACGTAAATACTAATGACAGGTTAGGTTAACTTTTATAAATTTATATTACGTTTCCGTGGATTACCTGTATCCTTTAAGCTTTACACAAGTGTAAGTACGTATAATGCACTTATGTATGCTATGTTATCATAGTCGCAATCTGTGTTTTTATTTGTTCCAATCTTGTAGTATACATGACAACACCAAACAAAATTTATTACTGTACACTAACATAATACACACTTAAATCACTGATTTATTTAGTCAATTCATTCTTGATAACATTTTTTTAAATTTATTGAAAAATTTTCTTATAAGTCTCCATGCATTCTAACGATCTTAACGAGGGATAATTTCCCTCACTCGACGGCGCCACCTGAAAAAGCTCAGTCGATAGCTGGGATAACCAGCTGCACGACTAACAGCTCTTTTCTTTACGTATTTTCAGTGAACGACTGTGGTAATCAACATTCCATTTTGGGATGTTACAACCAAGCTCACTAACTTTTATTGTAGAAGATTTTAATTTTACTTCGATGCCACCTAGCGGATCCTACTAAACTAAAGCGCAAAACTAGCATTATTTTTAAGCTTTAAGCTTGTTTGTTAGTATGATTATTAATTTAAAAAAAAAAAACCATGCAAGACCATCTAAAAAATGACAAGAATTAGTATGCAAAATTTTACTAAAATAAGTTGAGCAGCTTGTGCAATTAGTGATTACAAAGATTTTTAGGACTTTGCTTTATTTGTTAGTGACAAACATATAAAGCTCTGCCCTTACAACTATATTATATATCTTTATATATAATATAGTTGTAAGGGCAGAGCTTTTTACACTACCCCCACAACCCCCCTCAAAAATGAGAGAAAATTCGATTACTGCCAATCATATTTTAACACAGCAAAATAATAGCCGAAGACCCACTGAGCCCCCCCGCGGCCCTCCCGCACAATTTTCAATGCCCCCACGACCCCTCCGTAGCCCCTTCTTCTAATATAAGGAAAAATTCCGTTGATTTCACTGTTGTTTTGACCCATTAAAAGTCTTTCTTATTTTTTGTAAGCACCCCACGCCCCACCGTCACCCCCTGCACATTTTTCAGTGCCCCTGCCGTTCCTCCACCACCCCCGCGGCCCAGCACTATATGATACCAATCCAGCACCCCTTGCAATATGACGGATAATTCTACTGATTTGTAGCAGCTCAGTCTATAGTACATTGATGAGCTATTGTATACACTAACTGCACATTAGCTAAAACTAGCTGTAGCCAACAATCGCAAGCGGCAGCTTCTACAACTAACGGTAAACGATGTCTTAGCTATATATAGTTATTTATTTTCTCCACACCACCTACGAGGCAAATATATCAATTTTATAATTATCTACAACGAGTACAAAAAACATCGAATATAATTATTACTTTGTATGAATATTGATGAGTATAAAATCTAAAGCGCATTGACTTTGTTTTGTTTGTATTAATTTTTTTTTACATTGGCTTTTAAATAAATACGTGTAATTGTATAAACTGTGGTAGCCATCGCTAGTAGCCTATGAAACAACGAAGAGACAGAACTCCCAAATGCCTGATTTAAAAGAAGAAAAAAATCATTAATAGATAGGGTAATTAAATAATAGTTTATTCTTACTTATATGCATTTGCTCATAATTTATAATTATTTTTTTTTAAATCCGTATGTCTAAAACCTATTACTTTTCATGTATACGAATTAAAAAAGACTATATAATATGTAAAAGTTATTATTCTATACATAACTGTAATTTTCATAAGACAAGAATTTTAGAACAAAACCTTGAAATTTAAGTCATTTAAATTACTATTTTTTTATACGTAAACTAAGTAATCACAAATTAAAAAAAAATTTTCTAAAGAACTTCATAAGAATGATTTTATTTACGAAATTTTTATAAATAGTTATTCTGTATCAAAATTTTAACTTTCATGATTTAAAAAAAAATTATAACATAATAAAATATAAACATATTATGTCATATGCTACCACTAAATAATGTTGTTCTAATTTATGTGATAGCTTTCAATTAGTTAATTTTGTTTTCTTTTCAAAAAGTGTACTTTCCCTTGATCGAAAATTTCTTCCCTAACAACGTGTTCTCATTTCAAATTGTTTTCATGTTGAATTTGCATAAATATCCCTTCTTTAGCTTTGCATCTTGATAACGATATGTTTAGTTGTCCATGAGAAAATACGGGCTTTTTTAAGTATATACCGTTTTTATCGAAGCATTTACCTTGACATTTGTTAATTGTCATAGCGTATACCAAGACTATAGGAAATTGCTTTCTGTAAAGTATGAAAGGTAACGACGAGGTATTATCTGTATTGAAATTAATTTTTGGTATGAATACTCTATTTCCAAGTTCTTCTCCAATAATAATTTTAGCTTCAATATCATACTTAAAAAATTGTTTTCATTATGTGCTGTTGTGCAAACCGTCTGCTATACACAAATTTCTTTTTAACATAACTATTGCTCTAACTTCCAAGTTTAGTTCATGTGGTGGCAAACCTTTACGAGTATTGTTTAGTATTGCAATAGGAAAATTAATGTAAATCTTATCATCCCATTTATCGACACCTTTGTATGTTTCATGATTTGTGCTATAATAAGTTGTCGTGTATTACCTTTCATTAGATCTAAAATTTTGCTATTTAAAAAATAGTGTATTATTGTGAGATGTCGGAATAACACTATTTAATAAAGATTGGTTATTTTTACTAAATATTTAAACGTACTTCATTGACCTCTCATTTTTCAGGAATGATCAGTGATTTCAATTTTTCCTCTCTAATTTCTAAAAATAATTAAGAAAACTTTTGATCAACCGAACAAATTTAATTTTAAAATTTTAAAAGAACTCTAAAGAAATGATATCTCAATAGTTTCTGATATAACCATACTTCTATTACCATTTCTATAACAGGAAGTGTTTAACGAAAATCTAAAGCTTTTTGGCATCATAGAGCCTTATACTCAATTATTCAATCGATGTCACGTAATTTTTTTTTTTTTTCAGATTTGATTTCCAAAAATGTAGGTTTACTATTATTAAATCGAAAGGTAAGCAAAAAGTTATATGACCGGTAATACCTTTTGGTAGTAGTACTGACGCAATGCCAGTTGATGCCATTAACAAAATTATTTTTTTTTTGTGTTGTAAATAATAAATTAATGTTTTATATCGTCATCATTGTTTTGTAAGTCAATTTGAATCGGTACAGATGAATTCAATGATGTAAGGTAAATGTCTCAGTAGTTGGCCATCAAAAAACTGGTCCCAATACTTGGCTACTGTATAAAATACACATATCAATCTGGTGGTCAACTATTAGGCAATACGTGTGTCCCATCAGTTGTCCACCAGCTTTTGCACATATCAAACATAGAGGTGGCCAAGTACTGAGATACAACAGCCTTAAGGTGGCCAACTACTGGGATATTAACCTAACATGATTTATCTCTAAGTTAAAAAATTTCGTTGATGTGCAGAAGAGCATAATTTTCTTCACTACGAATTCTCTGGATTATGTTTTTGTAAATATCTCGCCGTAAAAGTTTTGCTTTTGTAAATTAGCGATCATGGATCGATCAACGTTTAATTATGTTGCATACACTACGGTTGCAAACCTAAAAAAGTATCTATAAAGAATTTTCACAGAAGACTTTATAGTGATAATAATAATAACTCTTTTTCATGTAAATGGTTTAACTTACCTGTACCACAAAAAAACTTTAAGAAGATTACCTGTTCTTTCAACTTTATAGAATAAATATACTTTTTTCTAACAATAAACTTTTGAAAATACTGAAAGTTGAGGTCAAATTGTATTATAGAATAGATTAAGCAACTTATTTAAGTATTATTGAATCAGAAGATGATGATATAATTTTTCGTGTTGAAATGCTAAATAACAATCGGAAAGGCTTATCACCTTATCAACTAATATTAAAAATTGGAAGTAGAGTAACCTTAATAAGAAACTTAAGTACATAACATGGTTCCTGTAATGGTACACACTTGTGAATAAGTAAATTATACAAGTTTGTTATAGCAGGTGAAATAATAACTGGAGAAAAAATTTAAAAAAGGTTTTATTCTAAAAATCTATATGTATGTGTGTGTGTGGATGTGTGGGTGTGTACTTACATCTATCTTCATTACTATATTACATAGTAAGTTTGAAGTGCCATCATTTTAAATACTGCAAATCAAGCAGAACAGTTAAGTGAAGTAAAATAAATAATATTTAAATACGTTGCATATAATATAAAGTGAATTATTATTAAATTTTATAAGTACTTCTACAATACGCAAAAAATATCTATTCAAACTAGATTTTTTGAGACAATAATGTATATATACCAACATATCTCACTTGAATATGAAGCAAAATCGCTAAATCTGTTGTAATCGCTAACCGCAAAAACTACTCAACCGATCTGGCTGAACTTTTGCATACTGATTATTGACACTTCTCAAATGATTTTAGTATAGTTTTTATGTTAAAAAAATGTATAACAGTAGCATTAAATAAGCTCAAAGATTTTCAAAAATACGCTAACTTTTTACATTAGTTTAGTAGAATTCGCTAGGTAGCTTCAACCTTTAATCGAAGCTATCCGCAATAAAATTAAATAAGTGTGGTTGTAAGAGGCCCGAGAGTCATATCGATTTTCATAGTCGTCCACCGGCAGTGCATTAGGAATGAAGTTGTTAGTCGTGCAGCTGGTTAACCCGTCTACCGACAACACTTTTCTCCAATGTGCGAGCGACCTACGTCGAATGCTACCGTCAACCACCAAGATTCACGAGTGCCACCAATAAAAAAATATTTTGAACGATAACGTCTCTGGCGAAATGCCAGGAGACGTGTCTAACCAGAGCACAACCTGCTCTAACACTTCAAAGTTATGTGGCCGTTCAACCATCCAGTCTGGTGCCGTCAGAAAATTTTTTACTACAAATACGAGCCAGGGAAGGTAGCCCTGAGGAGTACAGGCAGCCACAAGGGCCTCCTTCTCAGTGGTCGTCCTAACGGCATACCCACAGAAAAGGTATTTTCTAGGCCCACTTTTTCGACTACCGATAAGCAGTTGGTTATCTGGGAAACTACTCGAAAACGAGATATTTTTAGGTCAGTGGCGTACTTTCCTCCAGCACGATCTCTGTACGCAGAGACTCTAAGGGTTAGAGTCAAGCTACCCGCACAGCCAGCTCTCTATCATCAAGAATAATAATAAGTAATGGCTAGAAGTATCTCTACTAGTTCTTTTCAGGACCATCATGAGTATTTACGTTCCCTACTTAACCATTAATCTCATTGGTTCTTTCTAGGGCGACCTAAGTTTAAACTACCTTGCTAACAAATACATATTAATTACCATTTTAGGAAGCGATTCGTTGACTAAAAGATTATGTAATGCCGGCCACTATCAAACTAAGTCAGTCATTCACTATCAGACGTCACGGTCGTAGTTGTTCGTCGCGTAGCTGAGAACCCCGGTGACCGACGACCCTAAATTATGAAAGTCTCGCTACTCTGTAAGCATTCAACCAGGAATCACCGATTCTCTCCAAGGTCTCTGCTAGAGGAACCTAGCAGCTATAAAGGAAAAGTAAACTCAAGCAAACAGGAATGTCTCCAATGGGCAAGCATCACGAACCAATATCCTAATCTTAGATCACCAAAAGAACTGAGTCTACAAAAACAAAAGGTGCTTAAGACACCAATCTCTTTAGTGTAATAGCAGGAGACGTTAGAAAAGAGCTCTACAACTATCTTCAAAGCTCAGAACGTTGTATTTTTCCTCCTGATCAGTGTGGTGTTACAACAACAGGCCAGACAAGATTACTCTGAGGTATAGAGGTAATCACGTTAGCTGGAATCTTCCGTCAAGAAAGAGTTTGTCTCACCAGTCCTTTTTAGGGCCATCGGACGTTGAACAGCCTTGCCAACAAATATATTACAACCTAATAAAGTTAAAAATAATAGCCTTAAGGGCTCACAAAAGTTTTGAAAATGCCAAAAGTCGCAAAAACTTAGATTAAAAGGATAACTTCAAATGCATCTAATGGATACAATCATAGGTGTCAAGAAGAGGTTTTTTTTTTTGTGGAGGTAGGGGAAATGCATTCAGGCACACCGCAGGGACAGCGGTAGTGTGGGACTCGGTGGATTTTTTTTATTCGACCACCCATACCCACTAAACCCCGCCCCCCCCCCCATGCCGTGTGGCTTTTGATCCACCCGGAACCGCGCAAGCATTACTTCAGGGTGAAGCCACCAGGGAGACCATCGCGTCTCACAGAATTAACAAGCTAATTCGCCACCATTTGCTAGAGGTGCTGATTCTCTCGAGTCCTGAACAGGACTCGGGCTCGCTGAGGACCAGCATCTGTCTAGCGCTCCATAGTAGGCCGCTTACTTAGCAAGCACCACTATAAGCTTGATGCTTTCCCTGCTGATAGGTAAAAAGTACCCATCGGAGCGTGGGTCCATATTAGCCCGCCTTTCAACTCAAGGCCCCTTTGCCTTATTTTCGTACTGCTTGAGCCTCACCCCTGGCCTCTTCTAGCGCTTTTTTAAATGAAGGGCAGCTCCCTCTGCCAGCTTCGTGCTTGTTGTCCGTTGTTAAGCATAGGAAGCACCGTGCTGGGCCTGGACACTCTTTTTTTTGGTGGTTTGAGCTTCCACACCGAAAGCAAAGTTTCGATCTCTTTTCTTCTTTACAGTTGCCTCAGACGTGTACATATCCCAAACACTTGTAAAATCTTGTTACTTCAATTGTTCTGCGTATTCGGCAGCTTACGAAGCCAACTCGTAACCTGCCTTCCTCTTCTGCTTGTCTGGTAGTTGCTTCGTCCACCTTTATCAACGCCAGCCTCTGTCCTCTGGCATTCGGCTTTAAGAGAGCTACTTCTGGCTCCTGGCTCTTAAGTCCAAAAGTCCTAGCGAAAGCCTCTTTGACCTCATCTTCCTCTACAATAGCATCCAGGTCTCGGACTTCTAATATCACTTTTTTGTTGCTCATTTTGACAGTACCCTGTCCGGCTACCGACTTTTCAATTTGCTGTGAGAATGCAATAGCATTCTTTACACCTTTTGCCTTGGTAAGTATGTCTCCTTTTTTTGTAGTGACAACACTTTAGACTGCCACATAAGCCTTATCAGGGTCAAAGTTTGCCTTCATCGTCTTCAGCACCTTTGCAAAGGTCTACCCTTCGGCCATCTTCACTACTACTGTTGTTGTAGCGTCCACTTGTTTCTTCTGGCTTGTTTTGTTATTCAGGAGAATCTCTTTTTGTTTGCTGCTGCCTGTTTTCTTTTTCTTTGAAGACATGGTTTGCTGGCGTTTCTCAGGGCTGTCCGATGGGCTCCTGTTTCTTTTACTCCGTTTTATTTTCTTTAGGGCAGTGTTCAGGATTTTTTTCTGTACATGCCGTCGGAAATTATCTCGCCTTTGTTTCCTCCACTGCAGGGATTTAAATGACGACTTCCAAGCGTTAGCATTCACTTCTTCTTCATAAAGAAAGCCTTTTCTTAGCATCTCTGTCTCTTGAAGGTTTTTAAGCGCGGCTTTGAGCCTATTCTTAACAGCGTTTGCTGTGTTGCCGAACTTATCGTTGATTAATTGTAGCGTTTCTATAATATCTTTCGTTGCTGATTGGACTTTATCAGCCACTTGCTGTCGCTTTACTCGTGAGCTTAGCACCAGTTTCTTCCAAAGAGGCAAGCTCCTCCTGGGTCTGGTGGCTGAATACTAACACGTTGCTGCCCTTGGTGTCGTTGGTGCCTATGCTCGACAGGCTTCCTCTTCATTTTTTGTCCGTGAGAAAAGGCCATGGAACATTTAGCAGTCCCTGTTGGCCATGAGACACGACTTTGTGCCCCCCCCCCCCCCCC
>NW_019379862.1:787024-808503 GCF_000648655.2 Copidosoma floridanum | reverse complement strand
ATATATATATGTTTAACTTGAGTATCCAAACTCAATTATTCTTACGTGTTTTTGAATGTTATCTTTTTTTTCGAATAAGAGTAGGGTGCAAAAATTAAAGCATCTCCTTTTCTTGAATGATAAGCATCGTGAGTTATACAAACATACCTAAATAACTTCAAACAAAAATTTTAGAGGAGAACGCAAATTGTCAATAAACATCACATTACTCAGTTTATATTTTTGATACGTTGAATAACCTTTTCTTTTAATCCTGTACATTTTGTACCTTTATTACATTACATTTTTGGAAATAAATCTTTAAAAGGGGTAATATGGCTACATGATAATGGTAATAATTATGTTTATTACAATGACGGTAATAATATGAATAAGGATCTTTGCTACAATGAAAACAATATTCAAAATTCCGGGAATAACAAAGACAACAACCATAATAATTATAATCATTACTATGACAATAATTATATTAATAATAAAAATGTCACTAATACTTATAACAATTAGAATATTATAGATAGGATGGAATCAGCAATCCGTTGAAAATAAATTAGAAAATTAATTACAAATTTTTTTTTTTATTGGTGAAATACTTGATGTTAAATATGAATAAGAAAAAAATCCTTTCTGGCTGTGGATCGAATACACAATCTCGTGTTTACTAGACAGTTGCTTATCACTTGAGCTACCAAGGAGCCGTACACTTCCTTGCATCGTTGGCTTAGATAGTAATTATAATAACAATTATGATATTTATTATAATAATGATAATAATACTAATGAGGATAATGATTATTATTGTCGATTTCCTCAGCATTATAATCACTATTATTATTATTATTACCATTATGATAATTATCATTATAACTGTGATAATGATAATAATAATGGTAATTTTAAAATTATCCTATTAAGTTTGATTTTCTAGATTCACAAATACAGTTACTATTATTTTCATGAGATGCAAAGTATGGATTAAAGAGATTTGAAAAAAAAGGTAAAAATGTAGAATCGTTCCAAAAAAAGTACATGCTATATTTAAGCAAATCAGTAGAGCACACAAATTTTTTCAGATTTTCCACTAGAAAAATTTTTAAGGAAATAGTTATTAAATATTGACAGTTTAACACGGTCTTTTATAAGAAAATAAGGTTAAGTTGTTTTTTAATTAAAATTAGGGTACATTATGAATGTATTAGATTTACAAAAAAAAGATTCAATGAAAAATTTCGTACAAAAAGAAAATGCTTAACAAAAAAAATCACGACTCTTGAGACATTTAAAAAAAATATTATCAATGACAGTTGTCCAGTTCCAAGTTTGTAGAGTGTAAAAAGAGGTGCGCGGTAAAGGGATACATCTGCGTGGGCAGTAGAGATTCTTTGTCCCAATGATACTCCCAAACCTCCTTAAGATGTGTTTTATTTTCAAATTATAATTGAGAAATAACGTATCTCTGGATTTGAGTATCTTGTATTCTTCTTTGCTTATTTTTTATCATTCTTGGACACTAATTGCATTTAATATTATTGACATTGCATTTTACTGTGAATTTTTATGAATATTTGTCTTTAGAAATCATAAAACAGTTTTACAATGATAAATAAAAATACCTTAAAACAGCTATGTTAGATTGTTGATTTTCGTTTTTCAATATATAATATGCTTAAGTAAATGTATAATTGTTAACAAAAATTAAACTCAATCGTATATTCTTTGTTTATTGTAGAAATACTTATACAGTAAGATATTTATAAATATTTTTTTATATTACATGCATGTAAATATTGTTTATTCTACTGCACTTGATTACTTGGTTTTTTTCGTAGTATTTAACATTGAAAATATTGTATATTTAATAATTTTTCCTATTACTTGTACAAATTTAAGCTGCAATCATATAAATACGCTAAAATTATAAGTTAGTTATTGAAGTTTTATAAAAAAATTTCCTTTATTTAAAAAAAAACTACACATAAAACTAAGTTTTAAATGATTTCCCTAATTCCATACATAATATTGGTATATGTATGTACGTAATTATTGTTTTAAAAGCTTAAATGTTAGAACATATAAATAACTTCAATTAAATAGTACGATTTCTGAAATTCTGTTAAGTTTTTAGTAAATAAAAAATTTTATCTTTAGAGACAATACAGATAGATTTTGGAAAAGATTCCTGAAATGGAGGAGATAAAAGGGCAGCTGATTGAAAGTGAGGTTGAGTGGAGGAACTTTCTTAAATATTATTTGTTTAAAAATTACGTAAAAATAAGCAGATTGTTACATCAATGGCGGGGGATCTAATGGTTAGCTGTGAGGGGAGCGAGGAGCATCTGAGATTTATTTTTTTCTATACAACTATAAAATAAATAATATTCCTCTTGCTTATTCGCAGCTTACTCTTCAACTTTCCCAAGCTCACCTTACAATCTTTATTTTCCTTAAAGTACGGTACAATCATTCGTCTTCGTGTGATCAAGCTTAACTATATAAAGGTTATCTCTCCTTCGTTCATTTTAACCTTCTTCAAAAACTAGTGACTATATGTTTGTGATATAACTCGAATTTTGAAAATCCTCTAATGTCCAATTAAATACGCGTAATACTTTAATTTTCATTTTTGTCACGCTTTATAATATAAGTCACTAAATAACAAAAATGTCACGCTATAAAATAAAAGTCACTAAAAACCAAAATGTTTGATATTGTGTGCCCTTAACTTCACTTTCTTTAAAACTTTTAATCGATTTAGAAATATCATGTAACCAAAAAGTTCAGAATACGGCATACTCAATCGACGAGAGAAATCCTGGCTCCGAACGAGATGAAAAGAGAATATTTTAACTATATTTCTACGTTGTGTCACTGACAGACGCAAATTATTTCGTAGTGATGAAAATGCTGAGCACCTTGCTCTTAGAAATTTACTTTCCTCCTTGAATTTCAAAGAAAATATTTCAAAAAATTGAGGTATATTTAATTTTCTTNGCATCTAAACAAGAACATATTATGGATTTTACAAGATTAAGGGCTCTGAATTCTCTTTTTTCTATGTTAAGCCAATCTCTTCAAAGTATAGTAAAATATAATCAATCGCATGCTGATTTTCCTCTGTCTAACGAACAGCTAGAAAAGTATGTTACTAAATCCTTAATATATGCTTTGTTATGGAGTTTTACTGGTGATGCTAAATTAAAAACAAGATCAGATTTTGGAGATTTTATTAGATCCATCACAACAATACCATTACCATCACTCACAAATATTCCAATTGTTGATTACAAAGTTGACATACAGGGTGATTGGCAACCATGGAGTCATAAGGTACCACAAATCGAAGTAGAGACTCATAAAGTTGCTTGCCCTGATGTTGTCGTACCTACTTTAGATACTGTTAGACATGAAAGTCTTCTTTACACGTGGTTAGCAGAACATAAGCCATTGGGTAAGTAAAAATTTATAATATGATAGAATAATCATGCTCTATATTCAATAACCATAATTCTTTGCATGGTTTGTGATTGAAGAAAACAATCATGGTATAAAAGAGTGAAAAAACTGTAAAAATTATTTTACAGAAGATTTTGTTGCAAATAAAGAAAACTGTACTTTTCTGCACATGTATCAAACTTTTAAATCTAAAGAGAAATTATATCCGTTGTTCATTATACTATTAAAAAATAGGTAACTAAAACATAAACGATATTACTAAAGAAGATGCATTCTGTGAACACTTATTTTATTCAATATTTTTTTAGTCAGACGGTAATTAAATAATTATTTTTAAAATCAATTGCAAGCAAACTAATAGAATTATTATCTTTCGTTGTTTGTAAAAGTATCAGAAAAAACTTTTTTGTACAAAGCATTAGTTTAAGACTTCATTTTTTGAGGTAAAAAATTTTTATCAATGGCTTGGACTGGTATAGCATTGGCATCACTTCCAAAATATATGATTAGCAATAACATTTTTTGTTAACATATGGACTTACATAATATAGTAGGTTTATTTTTAGATATGAAATCTGAAAAAATACTTAAAGTTGATTAAATTATAAAATACAAAAACAAATTCATTGTTTCAGATGGAGGTTTCCGCAAAATTTTTCTTGTCATTAAAAATGTTCTCAGAGGTACGGTTATAGCTACTATCATTAAATCATCATTGTTTTCGAATTTTTTTTTACTTTTAAAATTAACATATAAATATTTTTTAGATTAATGTATACTGTTCTTACTATTGGTAGAGAAAAGAAAATCGAAACATTTAATTTCTCAAAAGTTAAGAAACTAGTAATATACTCGTATGCTTGAAAAATATTGACAAATGTTATAAGTGTTTGATTAAGAGAGTCGTACATACTTTAAGTGTGACATAATTAAATTGTTAGAGTTTTTAACTTTGCTTAGCTTGAATAGCTTAGACATAAAAGAAAGAGATAAAAAAACGATTTTCGAATTACACCGGGTGATATTTGGATAAAAGTGGGAAAAACTGGTTTTCGCATTTGACATTGTCAGATTAAGTTTAAAAAAGCTCTTAGTATGTTTATGTGCCGTAAAAAGACAAAAAAAAGCTGTGAATAAACCCGATTGGTTCAGTGGTGACTCCGAAAAGTGCAAAAAAAAAACCTGAGTTTGCTCAAAATTCAAAAAATGTATAATTTTTATTTTTTTAATAGTTTGTAGCTTTTTTGTCGACCAAGTACCACTTAAAATTTTAGCAAGATTAAACTTCTTCAAAACCGCACTTTCATGCAATAAAAAAGCACTTTTGTAAAATGGCCCCAAAAAAGTTGTGGTGTGGTAATGCGATATATTTCTTTCAAGATCTTCTTTTTTAATAGTTAATAATCAACGTACAAAAGTTCTAAACTTTTCTTTTTGTAAAAGTTAATAAAGCAATTGTTTCAATCAATGGTATTTTGCGCTTGAGTGTGTCGTAAGCGTAAAAGGGCAAGCTGCTGCGCTAAGCCACGCCTACTTTCTATCGTTTGGCCCTGGTGAATAATTTTAGTGACTTTGAGTTAGTTGAGATTTTATTGTCATATTAGATTTTAGATAAACAACAAACTATTTATTTTGTGACTTCATTTCTTAAACTACAATGAATGTTACTAAAATTAATTATAAATTGCTATGTAAAGTGGAAATTAACCTTTTTATTCCGGTAAAAATATGCAGTATGACCAGATTATTGTAAAAGAAAACTTAAGTTCGAGACGGTCATGGTAAAAAACTGGTAAATCGTATGTAAATCAATCGGAGATATCTATGACAAGGGGTATTATTCTTATAACCAATCTTACCAAATCTGATAGATTATCTAAATCTGAAAAATAATCTGATTGCTGTCTAAGTTATTAGTTTTTACTGAAGCAGTTTCTTACTATGACTATAATTATAGCATTTATATGTAAACTATCATAGCAATGCAGAGTCATTGTACGTAGGGTTCGTCAGAATGGGAATAAATAGAAAAATTTTCACACAAGAAGCAAGAAAAATAATAAGATTGTAAATTAAATGTTTTTTTGTTTATTTTATAGATTAAGATTTATATCAATCAGGGGTTGTATGAAAATGTTTTTATTGCAGTGTTCTTAGCTCCAATTGTTTCTTAGTAAATACATTATCATCAAGCTGATAATTTATTTTGTAAATAAATTATTCGCTTCACATTGATAAATAGTTTTCTAAACAATTTGAAGAATAAAAAAAAGTAAGAACATTTTGGTAGCCTGAAGCTATCACTTTTTCATAGAAGTACAGACATGTACCCAAATTATGGAACTATGTCTAACATAAAAACTATAAATTTATTTACATAATTATAAACGTTAAAGTCTTGAAAGTTATCAATTGTCCGATTCTACTTTCTAATTTTTTAAATTCTAATACTTTTTGAAAATTTTTAGGTTTTGCAATTATATCAGATATGCAATTTAAATCATGGACTAATGATGGTTGGACCTAGTGGATCTGGAAAAACTACTGCTTGGAAAGTCTTACTCAAATCTCTAGAAAAATTTGAGGGTATCGAAGGAGTAGCTCATGTTATTGATCCTAAGGCTATTAGTAAAGAAACACTTTATGGAACACTAGATCCTAATACTCGTGAATGGACTGATGGGCTCTTTACTCATATTTTAAGAAAAATAATTGACAATGTCAGAGGTGAAATTAACAAACGACAATGGATTATTTTCGATGGTGATGTAGATCCTGAATGGGTAGAAAATCTTAATTCTGTTCTAGACGATAATAAATTACTGACTTTACCAAATGGTGAGCGCTTAAGCTTACCTCCAAATGTGAGAGTCATGTTTGAAGTTCAAGATTTGAAATACGCAACATTGGCTACCGTTTCGCGTTGTGGAATGGTTTGGTTTTCTGAAGATGTTTTATCAACCGAAATGATTTTTGACAACTATATGCTAAAGTTAAAAAATATTCCATTGAATGATGGTGATGAAGATGAAATAATAAAAAAATCAAATGATAAAGATGCCGTACTTTCACCTGCAATCTCTGTCCAAAGAGATGCTGCAAATATACTGCAAAATTTCTTTTCACCTGATGGATTGGTTGTCAGATGCTTAGAATATGCATCTAAACAAGAACATATTATGGATTTTACAAGATTAAGGGCTCTGAATTCTCTTTTTTCTATGTTAAGCCAATCTCTTCAAAGTATAGTAAAATATAATCAATCGCATGCTGATTTTCCTCTGTCTAACGAACAGCTAGAAAAGTATGTTACTAAATCCTTAATATATGCTTTGTTATGGAGTTTTACTGGTGATGCTAAATTAAAAACAAGATCAGATTTTGGAGATTTTATTAGATCCATCACAACAATACCATTACCATCACTCACAAATATTCCAATTGTTGATTACAAAGTTGACATACAGGGTGATTGGCAACCATGGAGTCATAAGGTACCACAAATCGAAGTAGAGACTCATAAAGTTGCTTGCCCTGATGTTGTCGTACCTACTTTAGATACTGTTAGACATGAAAGTCTTCTTTACACGTGGTTAGCAGAACATAAGCCATTGGGTAAGTTTTTTGTATTATTATTCTTTTAATACACGTAAAACATGTTATTTATGTATACTCCGAAAAGCTATTTCAATATTTTCTATAAAATTTCTACCAGTATTGAAAGCTGAATCTGGCTCAAACTATTTTTACATCTCACTTTGGAGAGTAAAAAGTTAAAAGAATTAATATTTTATGATAAATTTCAGAATTAATTTTGCTTTGAAAATAAGCTTATACATTATTCTAGCTTAACTCTTGAAAAATTCAAAATTTTACATGTTGAGTCAACGTTTTACGAAAAAGATAATGTAGTGACTTAAACTTCACAGCTTATTATACGTTTATAAGTCATTAAAACTAACTTTTATCCATGGTAGATTATAGGATCCAAAGTCAATTGAAAGAATTTAATATTACCGGTGAATTTTTTAATTTCTTGGACTTGCTAGATATTTAAATAACGAAATTAATGAATAGTAAATATTTCGAAAAAAAAGAATTCGCTGATTCGTTATGTGCAACTTGTTAAAGTAGGAAAAAAAAAATTAATAAACTTTCCAATACATCTAGTATGAATTTTACGGATGAATTGCGTTTTTACTTGTAATATGATTTGACTGTATCTACTCGGGATGTAACACTTTTTTACTATTGACTGAAAACAACATTATTCAAAGTCATTAACGTTATACGTTTCTCCTGTTTTAGTACAAATCAGTTCATTTTACTTGAACACCACATCAAAATGATGTTTCCAACTTTGGTGTCATCATTATTTTGTTATTATTGTTGTTATTTTTTTAAATTACTCATGTTATAAAAAATAAGCAACTTCAACATTATTTGTTTCTCCGATTATTTCAGTCTTTATTTTTAACGTCGTGATAATCTGTCAACTGGTAGTATAAATATGTTTATTGTTTTCGATTCATTAAATTTTGTTTTTCATGCATTTTATAACTATTTTTAAGTTCTTACACGTTTGGTAACTTTGAATTACTTCGTCATCAGATGGCTTAAATACACTTGCATAAATAGCTTGAATATACTAAAATCCATAAGTCCATTATGATAGTACGTTTTATTGTAAAATATAAACAGAAGTTTAGGTCCATGATAAGAAATTCAAAAATTCTTTAACTTTTTTTAAAAAATATTAATTTTGAAATTTACACGAAAATTAGTAGGACTATTTTATCAGTCGATAAATAGCTAAATAAGATACATTTTGATCATAAAGTCACTTGGCTATTTAATATTAATTATTAGTATCATCCTTCAAACATGTACGTATGTAATTTTAAATATCATGTTTGACAAACACTAGTTCATTTAGAGAATCTAATAATATTACTTTAATATTCGCAATAATGAATGTATCTCTTACATAGCATACTTGTTTACTTGTTGGCATCCAAGTGATTCTGGTAAAAGAGATTGTTTAACGGATCTTATAACTTGTTAGGTAGCAGTGTGTCAGAGTATAATTTTTTTCTTAGAAATATCGTTTGGAAAAAAATTGAAAGTTTCATGGTCACGTGACAAATTGAGTTATAGTTTTAATAAAATTAATCCTTAAAAATTTTAAAAGGTAACTTTACCGACTATCAAACTAATACTAATGTGCACATTTACTTTAAAACGGTTCCAATGCAATAGATATTATCTTTAATATAAAGCATTATAAAGAGCTTCGATGGCTTAGTGGTTAGCGTGCTAGCCTCCTAGCTGGAGATACTCGAGGGGCCGTGGGTTCGAATCCCGTTGAAAATTATCGAGATTTTTTCTCGGTCTTTTCCTATGGGATGAGTATCCAGGATGCCGAAACATCACATATCTGAATTTTTAAACGAATAGTGGATTTGTTCTGGTAATGTCTGAACCTCCAAGGGCTTCCTTTGCGAAGGAAAGCCAACAAGCCAACACCTGCCCAGCTCATCGGGTAAAAGTCACTGTTAGTTATAAAAAGGTTGGTACAGCGAGTTAGATGGCTTATTGGAAAAATATCTTTCCATTAAACTTGATAATAACTGGGGTGTGCTGAAGACAATCGCTGCACTCTGTAAATAGTACCCAGTAGGATGGAAGACCGAGTCATCTGGGGGGAACTTTGCAAGGGGCCCGCACGAAAGACTCGCATGCTTGGGGAAAAAGGATGGTTAGCAATGACGAAAAAGAAACTAAGATACTTAAAGACCCTGGAATGGGTATGCGTTGGATTAATACTACTTATGTTTGTGTCTATATATTACATTCTGTTAAGCAACTACGTAGTGTATGCTGTTTAGAACAATAGCAGATCGGTAATTGAGTTTACTTTAAAATCACTTCTATGCTGCTACCCTGTTTACGTGTACGTGTATATTAGGGTTAGTGTATGAAAGTGAGACTTGTGTTAGCAGACTGGCATATATATTTTTTTTGTTCTTCATCGCCAGTAGGCTCAGACATGGCCTTCTTTTACACTAGCATAGTGTTTATTAGCCATCGGTGCATCTGAGTTATGACCAGATGTTTATTCTTATAGTCATGAGGACTAACACAGTCACACCCATGATTATGTAGACGAAGCGTCAGAGAAACAGTTAATCGACCCACGAGAATCAACAGCACAGGCGAAACGGTGAGACTTGAATGGTCACCCATCCAAGTACTAACCGCACCAAATGCTGCTTAACCTTGGAGATCGACGGAACTGCAACTCTACCGTTGCGCCACCGCGACCACACTAGCATATATATAAATCAACTCTTCATTATAAAAATACTGTTTTTAAAAAAAGATCGGTCTTTTTTAATAAGAATGTATCATATATAAAAAAGATATCTTTAGCACAAAGTTTTTTTTCTATTTTTTTTAAGTAGTATAAACGTGAAACGGTATTTAAATTAAAGAAATTTTTTGGAAAGATTAACTCCCTTTGAACTTCCACTTGCTCGTTTTTTGATAACTTGAACAGTGTTTGGGAAAGCAAAACAAAAGTAAGATCTTACATATGCTCATAATAATAGAAACCAGTAACTCCGTCAGAACTTCCACTTGCTCGTTTTTTGATAACTTGAACATTGTTTAGGAAAGGTCTCCAAGATGAAACGAAATATTGACAAGTATATAAATAAAAAATTTTTGCTCAAGAAAAACCAAGTGGTGTTTTATTGTTGATGTAAACCCTAAATAAAGAAATTTTTGTTATTGTCTTACATACATTATAATTTCTCACTTTCTAAGCACAAATTTTAATAATGTAATTGATATTTCCTACTTCTATGGGATTTTTGATTTATTATGTGCACTAAAAATTCTTTTAAAATAATCTAAACGAGTTACTTAATGTATATTTATAAATTGAAAACTATTTGTAAAAATCTTGTATGAAAATTTAATTTATTTTAATAACATTACTTCAGTTGATATCGGTTCTATCTACAGAGCTAAGCTTTATTACGTCATTGATTTAATTAGCAACGTGAAAATCTTGTTGACAACAACTTTAATCTTTGACTCTTGTCTTAGAGTGGTTTTTTCACAAGCTTATGCCTTGGAAGGTGAAAGATTAAATATTTAATGTAACCCCAACGCGTATGAAAGCGAAGTTTTATATATTTATCATCACATTAACCGGCTTACGTAGATGAAGGTACCGTTGCCATTGCCCGGAGACGAAAAAAATATGTTTTTATCTTATGTTTTCAAGTAGAGAAAAAATTTTATATTTTTCTTTAGAATTTCCGTAGGAACACAAGAAAAATAGTTTTGTCTAAATCAAACGTCGGCTTCATTTATTTATTTAATAGTTTATGAATAAATGCCAATTTTTTATTTAGTTTTTTGCTTGTATCTCCGCTTCTATTGATCTTAGAAAAATTTTTCAAGCACCTATTACATGTTAATGGCCAAAAAGTGCGAAATAAACTTTTTTTTTACTGAAAAACCTTAGACCGACGTAAAAAAAAACAATCATGTTAATGCAAGCATAATCGAAAGAAAATATATTGAGTTTCATAACAAATAGCTATCTGTAAAAATTGTTAAATAATTGTTTGTTTTTTGTTAATTAATTTTTTAAAGTAAAACATTGAAGTAATATTACAAACTTGACATTCAGTTTAATGACATTTCGCTTCGATAAAAACATTGTCTTTAATGTTAGAAATGATAACAAATAAGAAAAAATTGATTTTTGTGAATTTTGACGTTTTGTCAACAAAAATTGTATTTTCCATCTTAAACAATTGAAAATATCTCAGTATATTTTGGATACTTTTTTTTTAAAACAAATGTCATTGGATTTGTCATTCAAAAAACAAGTCTTAAAAAAAAGAATGATCAAGCTCATTCTGAAGCCGAGAAACAAGAAATTAGTATTTTTTTTTTGCAATCACACACTGATAATGGAATTTGTTATTCCGAAAAAATTTGTGTATTGCATCTCTGTGTATTTTTGCATAACACTGCCACAGTTTTTTAAATTTTATTGAAAAGGAAGCTGAAAAAAAAATAAGAAAGTCGCATTGTAACAGCCAGGGCAGCTCAGCGCTCCCATCTGTACCCCTCTTTTACGACTAGGTGGCCGACTGGTTGCAGTGCACATGTGTCAAAACACGGGCTACGGCTGGCGTTTGAATTTTAATACGTTATTTTACATAATTATACGGTTACAAACGTAGTATTTAACATTAATCATGCTTAATTAATAAATCTTTACCATAAATATCATCATTGTACAGAAAAAAAATTGATACACCAAGAAAAAGATTTTCGTTTCTTCTAATGCAGAGGGCACTTTAAAATAGTAATGGAATTCTTGTTTTTTCATAAATTTTTTTGAAGAATCTTTTGGTATAATTGAATAAAGACCCAAACAGTTGACCTTGCAGAGAAATAAATAAACGCTGTTCAGAAGAAAATTGCTCCAATATCGAGCACGTTGAAGTTTTGAATAATGAAGAAGACTGCATTTACGGCAATACATCGAAAAAACCTTCAACCCTGCACAAAATAACCAATAGAATGGATGATGAAACTGATACCGATGTAACGCAAAAGTTTATAGACAGACGATAGTTATTGGAAAAGCTAAACTATAGAATATAGGGAGATATTAAGTGACTTATGCGGACAATCACATGCACGTCAGGATTATTATGTCTGGAAAAAACTCGGGGATTACTCTGAAGGAAAATTCCACGGAAAAACCCGCCCCGAAACAGCCGGGGTTACTTAGGACCTTTTCCCAATGAAAACAGTTTTTGAAAAAATCTACATTCACCAGGAATTGAACCCACGATCGGTAGAACTGCGTTGTATTAGTAACAAGCACGCTTACCACTGAGCCAACGCTGCTTCTTTTTTTATTTTATTTTATTTTTGTTTTTTTATGTAGTCACCTATCCACACCCCCCCTCCTTGTCCTCCTAACCTAATTTTTGCTTCTTCTTTAGCCCATCTTGAGACATGAAAGTATTTTTTTTATTTTGATGGGATATTAACCTAATAAAATTTCGATTTTGCCCCTCGTTGTCATAGATTAGCCCTGTCAGCCCCCCTTACCATTCTTCTCTCGGCTGTCCTTCGACCCTTCCGCAGCCCCAAAATTGTTTTTATTATAGTTTGAAATAAGTCCAGTAAAATTTTTGATTACCCCTCCTCAGCCTCCCTTGCCGCCCCTCAATTAAAATTAACACCTGCTCGCCTCTCCTTATTATCTTTCTTACATTCTCTTAAAAGACGCAACAGAACTTACTCTCCAACCTCCATAGTTACTTTAGAGTACTTGATAAAAGAGAAAAGGCAAAAATTGTTATGTGCAAGGAGTTTTTATACTCTAGCGTTTAAGGAGGGCGCGTTAAGTTGGGGATCTGAACAATTAACCAGAGCTTAACCTAATTACTCTCGATTGACACGAGACCAGTCGAGGTGCAATAATTATGCAGTGATTGATAGTTGAAACAGCTGATCTCTTGGATTTTACATTAAGTACAAGTTGTTGTCGAAATTGCGTATGATATTTCTTGTGGACATACGCAGAAATAAAATTTAAATTGTTGATTATTCAGTTTCTTGGATGCACTACTGCAAATTGATGTTGTAAAATGAGCGCTTCATAAGATTGTTTGAGGTTGCACGCGGAGTTTGAGTTCAGCGACGGTAGCTTGTTTTAAAAGAAGTAATTTATGGTCACGCGATTGCAGAAGCAGGTGGACCACTCGATTATTCGAGATCGCTGAGCTTTTACTATTTATAATTTAACAAAGAAACTCTGTGTTTCAAAGTAATAAATATTAAGTACATTACATAAGATGTCATACGCCTTCTCTTAGCTGATTGCTGCCCTCGGCAATCGTGAGAGCGAAAACATTCGAACTCATTTTAAGTACTAAAATGCAACATATTTATAGTATCTATTTGTAGTCATATTTAGTATTGAATTAAAAGATTAAGACATCATAGTTATATTTTTTAAATGAATTACTACAATTTATGAAATAAATTATTATTTCTGGAGATTTTGTTGTTGCAAGTTTTCTGTGTTAAACTCATTGCAGGTAATGTTGTGCTACTGTAATGATTGTAAAATGGTTTGCAATTGGAAAATGGCAGCATAATGGTCGTGATTTTCGCTGAGTTTGGTAGGAATGATGTTCGCGCTTTACTTTTTAGTGATTTATGAGTAAGGTGATTTGAAGTTGTTGGTCAGGTCTTTTTTTCTTCTCTTTGCTTAAGGCATTACTTGGTATAGCGGTGCGCCTATACTGTAACTGGAGTATATGATAAGGTTGACATCTGTCATCTGGAGCGAATTGTGATAAATTGGTCGCTGGGCGTTTTGATTGAAGTCATTAGAGAGTTGCCGGTTACTTTACTTCTTGATAGTAGTTTCAATTGGTAGTGGTATGCAGTAGACGTGGATGCTTTGAATTTCACAAAATATCCTAATAGCGTTGATGTTTTATGCGATATTTCTGTGGAATCCGTAATGATTTATTAAAATAAAGTGAGAGGAGGTACTGCAGTGTTGCTATCACGCTTTTATTATATTGCTGTTAATCCTGCGTAAAATTGTGTTATAACAGGTGTGTTACAACACTATGAGGTTTATTTTCATTGATGTTTTACATGTTTGAAAAGCTTTTCGTCACAACTTTACACTGCATTTGTGTTAAACTAAACTTTGTTGAAAGTCAGTAGTTGGAAATACATCTTTAAAACGTGAAATCTTCCGTTGATGCTTTCGCGCGTACGTATAATTTGTTTAATGCTTATAAGTTGTATACAATGCAATAAAAAAGTACAATTTTAACGAGTAGTATACGTAAACTTGCAAAAAAAATTTTGTGAAATTCTATTTGATTATAAAAAAACTCCTTTTTTTTTTTTTTTTTTTTTACAGGGATTTAAAATTTGTATATCATTGGTAATGAATCTCAAACATTTTCAAAACCTTTCTATCGTGCGCAAAATTCAGTTTTAGAAACCAATGAATTAAAATTTATTTATGTAGATTTTAATTACTGAAGTTATTCTCTTTCAAAATTGTTATGGTTTGATCTTATTATTGATTTTATTCCTAATTAGTCATTCATTATGTACTTATAAACAAATATATATTTTCAACGATGATCACATTGTTGTAACAATTATTAGTTAAATATTTTGGCAAGTGTTGGCTGTTGATTCAATAATATTACATGAAAATAATTTTTTATACAGTGAATTGCAAGAGTTAATAGGAAGAAAGCTGCATTCCACGTATACTAATTTTGTGGCTAACGTGATAAAATTGATGCTGATGTGCAGTTTTGTAAGGTGAGCTTAAAGAACAAAACTTCTTTTCAGTTCTAGTCGGGCAGTCTTTCTGGTTGGTTGATAAAACATAATTAAAAAATATATCGACGAGAAAGTACCGTTTCAGTTAGTAATAAAAGTGTATTAATATATTGTGTGTGAGAAAAAAAATTTTGTTTATGAAGGTATTATTCTTTTTGTCTTAGTTCAGGTTAATGCAATACTCCCAAGAGAAGAGAGTGTTGAATCGGGTGCAAAACGAGGCACTCCGTGAGGTGGGTGTCAATGTGATGTTCAAACTGAAACTGGTGTATCAGAGGCGGAATCACTTTGTCCCGTTAGGGTTAAGGACGTTAATCACACGTAGCGTTTTCTGTACGATCTTCCTGAAATTTCAACAGGATGCTCGTAATGATGTGAGAAAGTTACGTGTAAAATTTGGGATCGTTCCACAACACCGTTCTTTAAATATTGAATGTTGAAAAACTTCAATTTAACACGTAACCTTATGAAGGAGTCACATAAAAATGGAATTTATAAGAAAATGGTATGTAGAATTTTTCGAATTTTTCTTTTCCATCACGCAATACCATTATACTGGTCTTATTCTCAATTTTCAGAGAGATCGACAAGTTACTTTTGCAGTTAAATAAAAAAAACAGTGTCAGACGCCCATATATAGGTATACAAACGCATTTAAAACAGTTGCCGGCGCTGCCTTATGCTCGCTCCCCCCTCACTGCACTCCCTACATTTCTCCTCTTACTGTGATGAACGTCCTTAAGTGAAAAAAAAAATAGAATGGTATGTTGATTAATGTTAATAAAATGTATATATACACACACATTAATTATTGACACACACACACACACGTGTGTGTGCGTGTGTGTGTGTGTGTAATTTTCTTTTTTTCCAGATAACGGAGACTTTTTGCATGCCAAGATTTATTTGGTACAATTTCATGTAGATTAGGGACAGGGCACAGAAGGCTTGGAATATGCTATCGTGCTTGAACAAGCACGAGTAGTGGAATTCAAGAGCGAGGTATACGTGTTACGGCGACTATTTAATTACTAGAAGGAGGGTGGTTCATCTGAATCCGGTTTGATTTTTATGAAAAAAATTGCGCAACCCAAGGTAAAAATATATTATTATTTTTAATTTTTTTTTGTTTTTTTATTGATAAACAGTAATATTAACGATTGTTAATTTTTATATTTTATTATGTAGGTTCAAAAAACAGGGTGGAAATTTAGCCAAGGAGTACGTGAGCACTACCTTTTGTAAGAGTTGGCTAAGGTTGGTCAATGTCCCAGGGACGATATATACAACCTCAGATTGCCTGCGCTGAAGTTGTATTTGATACGGTTCCAGAGCTTAGAATGTTGGCATATTATGCTTCTTTTAAATTTTGTGTTGGGGAATACTTGTTATGGGTATGTGACCCAACAGAGAAACCGAAAAAAAAGAAACAAAAAAAATTTGAATAAATAATATACATACGATTCTTTTCTCTTGAAGAAATGATTTTATAATTATTCATTGGGTTTTTTAATTTAACTACCCGATTTTCTTACATCTCATAGTCAAATATTTCTGTAATTCTAGATTTTTTTATATTTTTATTATGGCTATTTATGAAGAGAAACGGCAAAAGTACTGAAATACGATATTTTGCTACGTCGTCAGACGCGTGTATGCATAGACAACCGTAGGTATCCGTACAGTGTACCTATTGGCCGCCGATCTGCGCCACATTACTACGCTCATATATACGTAAATATATATTTGGCTAGGTGAAAGGATGAAAGGAAAGAAGGAAAAGAAGGTGGATAGAAACAATAAACAAAATAATAATAATAATAATAACAATAATATAAATGTTCAAAAATACAAATGCATGCATTGTGTGGGTAATTTAATATGTTTCTTAGAGGGTAATGTTCTGGTCCTCGCCATATAAGCGTAAATAGTGTCTGTGTCGTTAGGGAAGCACGTTCTTTGAGTAGGTACAGGCTACACTGATGGTCTTGCTGAGGTTGCAAAAATCTTGGGTTTCGTGACTGGTAGTCTTTCGTTTAGGAATATTGGTCGATCTATAGCGTGGGTCCTTTGGTTTCTGATTTTATGTGACCAATTTAAACTTATTTGGTAAATTATGAGTATGATGATTACGATAATTAAGTTTCTTCCAAATGCTGTAGCAAGATAGATTTTTTTTTGGAATCTTTTTTTTTATGGTTTGCAATTTTTCTCAGTTTTCCTTCGATATTTTGTCATTACAGGGCGTCATTTGATTCAGCCCATTTTGTAATTATTCGCTCTTCTTCCTCTCAATCAATCGTGTTGTTTGTAATACGAGCAAGTACATCTTAAGAAAATAGTATGGATAGATTTAGGGTTAACTCAGATTTTTATATGTAGGTTTAATTGAGTTTTATTAAGCTTATTCAATGTAGGATGACATCACGAGAACGAGCTGTGCACTGCCCGCTTCATGTTAGAATTCTGGTGCCTTTGAGTGTCAATTCTTGGCGATGATCATAATCATAAATTAGACGAAGTGTGAGAGGATCTCTGGTAGAATGTAGATATTTTTGAGTATATTTTAACTTGGTGCATAACGATTTTCCCGAATTATGTAACATAATTTCACATTTTCTTAGGGTTTCCTCTGTGGGTTATGTAAAGATGAAAAATTCACAAGTAGCATCGTCGATTTCTCCCACTACAAGAATTTCTGAAGATGTATAACCCATATGCTGATTGATCCTAAGATTGTATCAATTTTTTCCTGTTCTAAAAAATACTTGAAATTTTCGGTTTGTTCTCGTATCTGTTGTGTAAGTTTTAAATTATTGATTTTTGTTCATTCCATTTCTTTGTGAAGTGTTTCTAAGTTTGATCGTACGATATGAGTTTGGTTTGCGACAAGAACAAAAATTTTTTCGTTTTTGATTAGATATTGTTTATTTCAGAAATTTTTTTCTCTATCGTTTGCGTCCATTGTTTTAAAAATTTTCTTAGACATCCATTCCATAAGTTCAAGAGAGGCGCCCCTTTTCTTTATACTATGAGTTATTATATGTTTATTTTCAGACGTTGTTGTTGTTTACAATCCTATAGTATCGATTGTTATTTTTAAGAAAACTTCAGATAGAGTATCAGTTATTATCATAGATTTTTTTGTTTTTATCCGTGTTAGTTTTTGTTCTTAGTAAGTTTTGCATTTTACTACAAAATTTTCTATATCTTTTCTCACACCTTTCCAGTAATTCAATTCTTGTATTTCTTCCATAGGTTTTATACATGCCTCTATGCCCTCCAAAAAGACTGTTATGGCATTATATTAATTTTTTGTTATCTTATTTCGTTTGATAAATAAGCACATTTGCCGAAACATGCAGATATTTTAATGTTTACATGACTGAGTTCTTTATGAATTGCTTTGGGCAATATTTCTGTGAGAAAATTGACGGTTGTTTCACCCTTTCTAAATATTCTCAATGTTTTTATATTTCTGTTTTCCATTGCTTTTGCTCAACCCGCTAAACATGAGTGAAGATTTTAAAGTAATTTTTCATATTTCTTTCTTTCTTTAACAACCAAGCAGAATACTAATATATTTTTATAAGTGGTTGTTGATACATCGCCTATTTGAGGTTTCGTTTTATTTAATTTGTATTTTGAAATATAATTTAAATCTAATAATAATTTTTTATTAGTACAATTAAGTGTCAAGTCGGCCGAAATAATCCATGCAATATTGTCTTATGCATATGTTAAACAATCTCGTGTGTTTAATATTTCTAGGTGATCCATTTCTGTTCTTATCAAAGGTCTTGCTGTAGTGCTTTCTTTACAAGTGACTTAGTCATCGCGTTCAGCATTCCATTGCTGTTTTAACATTTTTTATGCGGCTGTAGAACGAGTAGATGGTAATAAGTTATTCTGCTTTGGAGCGTAATGGTGTTTTATTAATGTCTTACTGCTTAGCACTTAAACGAGAAGGTGTATTGGGTATACTTCCACACGTTTTGTCTTCCACTCTGGCTTCTTCACTATCTCCTTGTTCAATAGTAGTATATACATACAGTATATACATAGTACATAATATACAGTATTGTGGTTCAACATACAGAATTGACATGGTCTCCTATTACCATTGATGCAGCCTTGAAGCGTCTTATAGGTGATTTGGATCTTATCGCAAAGCTACTTCCTTCTATAGAATTTTCAAAGTCATCAGAATAGTCTAGTGAAATATTAGATGGAGTTTTTTAATTTTGAAAATTTGCTTCGGTGGACTCTGGTTCGCTATTTCCTATTGTTTCTATAGTGTTGATCAGTTCTGGCTGTATGTTATAATCCCAATATAAAGATGGGTCAGCAAAATTTGTATTTTGCAAGCTATTAGTTGGAGAATGTTGTTTATCATCATTTTTATCAGAACTGCTTTCCACAGCATCTTCATGCGTTGATCTGCGAGCAGTCCTAGTCCAGTCGAGCAGAGATAGTCCAGTGAGATCTTCTTGCCCTCCTTCCATTTCTGGCGGTATAATGAGAGTAAAATTTTTAGAGCCTTTTTTTCTTCCTGTCGTTACCTGCCTTGCTGTAGTAATGGATTCGAGCATATTTGAGCTTTGATTATGTATATCACTAGCTCTATTAGCTCGTGCATTAGATGTTTTTGTTTCTCGGTGGATTTTTTAAATAGGTTTTAAAGGTAGCATACGGGACTGAAATGTTTTATGATTACTATACTCGGTGTCAGAGCTCGAGCTGTTCAAGCGTTTACTGCTTCTGTTACTGCTGGATGTTAAAATTTTTTCGACTCTTTAGCGCTTCCCCTCCCCTAGAAATCTATGTAATCCTTTACCGTATTCATTTCATGACAGTCTGCGGGGTTACGCGATAAAGCGTCAGCATTTAAATTAAAACGTCCGGGTTTGTACTTATAGGTGTAGTTGTACCGGCGGAGCTTTGCTCTCCCTTGATTTAGGCGACTCATAGGGTCTTTCATTAATTCGATCCATGTCAAAGGCTTGTGATCTCCGTAAACAGTAAATTTTTGTCCGTATGAATAGTGTCCAAAATGTTGTACGATGGCTATTACTGCTAAACACTCCTTTTCAGTAGTGGAGTAATTTCTTTCACATTTATCAAGAGTGCAAGACATGTAGGCTTTAAAATCTTCTTCTCCTAGTTCTCCTCGACTTAAAACAGCACCGAGAGCTAATTTAAATGCCTCGGTAGTTAAAATAAATGGTTTGTCGAGATCGACACATGCAAGTGCTGGGGCCTTACATATAGCTAATTTAAATTTTTTAAAGCTCTCTTCTTAAGTCTTGGTTTTATCGAATTTTGGACTTTTTCGTAATAAAAGGGTTAAAGGCTCTGCAATTTCAGCATAATCTCTAATAAATCGTCTTTAATATTCTGTGAGTCCTAAAAATTCTCGAATTTTCGTACAATTTGTTGGTATTGAGAAATTTTTAACTGCTTCAAGTTGTTTGGAATCGAGTTTTGCTCCATAACCACCTATTTTATGCCCTAAATATGTCACTTCAGGAGTTTAAAATTCGCATTTATCTAGCTGTAATTTTAAACCAGCATCTTAAAGTCTATTAAATAATTTTGTTACTTTTACGTCATGTTCTTCTAAAGTTTTGGCACATATTATAGTATCATCTAAAAATAAAAATAGTTTTGTGCTGTGTAATCCCAATAATACATAATCCATGGGTCTTTGAAATATAGCTAGTGCATTGCATAATTTTAATAACATACCTGTATACTCGTAATATCCGTATGGGTACTAAAAGCTGTTTTATGGCGATCTTCTAGAGATACTTCGATTTAATGAAATCCATTAGCTAGATCGAATGCTGAAAAAAGTTTTTACCTACCATTTTACTTTAAGATCTCTGTAATATTAGGCAACTAGCAGCCCCCTGTATCGGCTTCCCCCGAGACTTACTAAATGGAACGCCGATGTGTGTTGCCATGTAATGTCAAACGTTTTCAGCTAGAAACTTTACATATATTCCTGACACTTATCGGAACAAAAATCTCCTTCTTAACAACATATTTGTTCGGAATCCATATAGTTTATTTGGTCAAATAATAAGCTGTAAAAATTAAAAAAAATATTATTATGCTGAAAAGTACCGTGCGTTCCTTATGGCTTAAAATAATCGTTGGCCATAAAAGGCCATTGATTTGCAGTTTCTCCCGTATAATTTACGAAAAAGGCTTTTTTTTTAAAGCTGTTAGGATTCAAAACTCTCAAAAAAAATATATTGAAAAAAAATTTTTTTTCTCTCATCTCACAACTTTATTACCAGAGCAACAAAGTCCTGGACCATAAACCCTATAATTTTATTGCCACAAAAACACAAGTACATTTTCCACTTACTTAGAAATCTGAAGTAGGTTCTTTAAAGATTTCAGAGATTGCCATAAGGGTACAATAAAAAACAGATCTCTCACGTAATGGATTCTTTATGTGTCAATTTTGACGCTGCTGTTTCAATCTCGATAAATTTTCTGCGTCAGTTTCTTGACGCCTAAGTAAAATTTTATTTATTAGATACATTTGAAGTTTTTTTTTCAGTTCACCATCTTGCGACTTTTGGCAC
>NW_019379862.1:751463-770327 GCF_000648655.2 Copidosoma floridanum | reverse complement strand
TTTGATATGATTGTTAACATCGCTTAAAAATTAGATGTAATACTTTTTGTAACAATGTGAATTTATTGTATTGTTATATATTTATTGTACATTGTGAATTTATAACTAACTTATAAAATATAAGTAGTGATTGCAAACTAGTAATTTGAAAATTAATTATATCTAAATATTATACAAATGGAAGTACAGCGTAGCATCACGATTAAACTTAAAATCTACTTTTAGTAACAATATATATTCTAAATACTGCACAGGAACCTTCTTGATTTATACGTAGAACAATAAATTAGAGGTTGTATAGTATTATTCCAGAGTTACATATTTAGAATAGCGCACCCGACTACAGAGTATTGTTACGAACTGAAGTCCAAATTTTCCAAATGAGAAAAGGTCGTATCGAGATTGTCTAACTTTTTACACTTGGTCAGTTTCCAATATTTCTGTGGTGAATAGACGATCGATGCATCACAATAAAGTGGATTTGAAATGGGTTACTCATTCTTCTTATAAAGAGACATTGCAATTATACAGTTTTCTGGAATAAAATTGTACATGAGTTTCAACATAGCTGGCTCATAATTTTCGAATCCTAGAAAACGTTGACCCTTAAATGCGTGATCCACATAATTAGCTAAAAGTGCAACAGGTTTTAAAAAATTGTCTAATTCTCCCATTAAGAGTGCCTCAATGTTAATGGATGAGGCAGATTCCTTGTTGGGACGTAACATATTTTTAACATCTTCACCTAAGCAATATTCATTGGTTAGCTTACTCTTTATTGTTTTCAAAATATTAAAATATTTTTCATTGCCTACAGAAAGTTTACGCAGCATACTATGTCCTTATCTTCCAAATGGGTCGACTCCGTATAAGGGCATTATTTATATCGATATTGCTTTCAAGAATTTAACAGTGGCCTTGTGCAAATTCCAACATTTTTCAACAGACACCTTTCAAAATACTTCAATATTATCGAATATTGGTTCGTTAAGGAATAAAACTTTTGAGAAAACATAAAAATATTTATTATTTTTAATGATGAAAGAGACCACATGATATTTCACTTCTGATAGTAATGAGAGGTCAGTAATAATGCCCATTAATGTAAGGTAAATGTACCAAAGCTTGGCCACTAAAAAATTGGTACCAAAGACTGGCCACAATCACAATTTAACGATTCGTACAAATTTCTGCAGCTGTAAAAAATATTTTTATTAATATTCACGCTTAAAAATTATAGACACTTCATTGTTAAAAGTTATCTCGATGATACTTTAACCAAGAAATTAGAAAAAAGTGTTTCTAGAAAGTGATTTTGGTTGGCTGGCCAGGCTTTGGGACATCTGTCAACGTAACCTCACTTTTAGTGTGTCCTAATAACTGGCAAATGTTAATTGCGTGCAATTCATACGACTGGCCAGTTATTGGGACTCGAAGTTTCGGCGACTGAGACAAATTTTTTCTACAGTGGCCAAGAATTGGGACATTCGACCAAGTCAAATAATAAATAAATACTTTTTTCCTGTGTTTGCAAAAAATTGTTTCTTCTGCGTGCAGCTAAGAATAGTGTCATATCTATCAAATAATACCCAGAAAGTCTTGAAATTTCACTTTTTTTTAATATTTATGGAGTATTGTAGAAATTGGCCTACTAAGGTGGCCAGAGTTTGGTACATTTACCTTACTTTGCAGGATTGCTAAGGCAGCTCTTTACAAGAAACTCCATATTAAAGAAACTTATTTCAAAGCTTTAATCAAGACAAACTGAATGCTCTCAGTAAATTGTAGCTCCAAAGCTCAATTTTTGGTAATGTCTTCTAGAAAGCGAAAAAACCTATAAAGAGAACTCTTTTTGATACTTAAAAGAGCGATGTCTCGGCTTTTTAAGTATTTAAAAGGCTTAAATTTTTTCTGTTATATTTTATTAGGTACTGTAGCATACTTTAATTTTAGCTAAATCCGTGAACTCATGATACACACTTTTTTTAAAAGATGTTGGAATTACCCATGCATGTGTCATTATAATGAATTAAGTGTATCCCTAAAGGTTCAGACCTTTTTAATCATTTATCTTTGAGTAAAAAAGTTACAAAATTATTATTTTTTGTTTCCAGAATCTTAAGCTTATAAATTTTATAGGAAAATTGACTTGGGAAATAAGAATTTTGTATAATACTAAATGTTTAGCATTTGTTCCGTTAAATAAAATATAAGTACTTCCAATTTAGATTGAAAAAATTTTAAGAACAGCAATGAAATGTAATGAAAACCAATGTTAAATTAAAGGGCTATGCTGTTAAAATTTCTTTCTCAATTTCTTTAAGTGTTAACAACGTTTCGACTGTACATAGAGAAGTCTAAAATAAAAAAATAGTATCACCATTTTAAAGTCGAAAATTGCTCATTGTACTGACAAATTAATGAAGAACGAATCCAATGTTGACTTTGCCTTCATGTTCTACTTGCTTAGCAGCCGCTTTCTTAATAGTTACTAACACCATTTTTTGTTCTCTACCGTTTGCCCTTTGGAGTCGAACCTTAAGATCTTGACTTCAGTTTCCCATGATCTTCTCAACGAATGCCTTAATTTTTTCTTATTTGGCGATACTATTCACATCTCGGATCTCAAGCATTACTTTTGGTGCAGTAGTTTGCTAGAGGTGCCAATCTTCTTGAGTCCTGACAAGGACTTTGAGTCCCTGAGGATGTTACCCGTTGTCTAGCTCTCTACTATAGGATGCAATGTTTGCAAGCACCACTAAATGCTTGATGCTTTCTCTAGCTGATAAGTAAGTGTACCTAGCGCAGCGTGTATCTTCATGTATCTCTTCTGCTCCTTGAAATTCAGACGCATTAAACGCGCCTGGCTTAAGCCTTTTTTTGTAGTCACGTTCAGTGCTCTTCTAAACTTCGAGCAGTGTTCACTGCCAGCTTTGTGCTTGTTTGATGCCGTTGGGCAGAAAAAAACCTTGCTGGGCTAGGACACTCTTTCTTCTGATAATTTGAGCTTTTGCATTGGAAGCATAGCTTTTACCTTTTAACTTCTTCACAGTCTTCTTGGACATGTGAGGCGTTTCACGCGAAACGTCCTAGGCCCGCCGCACGAGCGGTAAAAGTCAGTTTTCGGCTCGTTTTCTCGGCCTTATTCCTTCCTAAAAAATATCCAAATAGCATTTTCGATGTATTTTTCAGTCAGTTTTCCGTTGGTGTAGTTAGTTTTCCGAAAAAATTTCATTTTTTCTGAAAAAAAAAAACACAAAACATGCTATATCTCGAAAAAGGCATTTTTTATATTTTTTTGATAAGCTATATAGAAAGCTAAGATTTTTTTACATTCAATACGTCTTTTTGCACAGTGTGCTCTCACTGAAAAATTCGAGTAAAACAATACCAAAGAGTACACGTTTGACCACATGAATTAGGTTATCGGGAATAACAGCAATACTTTTGTGTTTAAGCTCATCTTTTTCTTTATAATAAATTACAACTGTACAAATAGAAGCTTATTTATAGTTCTAATGAAAAAATTGGATTGAATTCTGTATAACAAACGCATAATTTTCTGAAAAATCACAAGTTACAGTAAATTCTCCACTTTTAAGATCTTTTTTCAGTTGATTAATAAAAAGTGATTGTTTCGTAGCAAAATATTCATGAGTTTTGAGTGTTAATAATTTTTCTCCTAGTATCATGAGAGTATCCTAAGTATCCTAAGTCATGAGAATTTAAAGTTTGTGTATCAACGGTACAGCTGTCTATTTAAAACCACGATTCATATTTGATTTCAAAAATATTATGTTTTTCAAAACATTCAAGAAGATGTGGACTTAACGTTGACATATTGGGACAATTTAGACATTCTACGCCTAAGAAACATTTTTCAATAGAGTTACTGCACAGTACTGCTTTAATACAGTCATGGTAGTTTTTAAGAGGCAGTTTTTGGCAAATACGCCATTTACAGCATGTTAAATAAATTAAAATATGCAAGGCAATTATAACGAATTCAGAACTAAAATACGCTTGATGTTCAGACGGTTCTTTTAATTCTACTTGAAAATCATATAAAAAAAATCAAAGATTCTATTTTAATTATACAACACTATATGAAGTAGTAACGTATAAGCATACTTCATTGTTAAATAAGTAATAAAATGGTACAAAACTAATAATACCAGTTAACTTAACACCAGTCCTCTGGTGTTAGATTTTAGGAGTTTTACTTAAAGCTAGGTACTTTTTTGTCTGAAAGCCTCTTAAAAAGCCCATTTAACTGCTTTTTCTTGGACGATTTCATCCAGATCTCAAAGTTCTAATGTCGCTTTACTGGTATTTATAACTACCGTTAAAATTTGCCGTTATACTTTACCCTGATACCGACTTTTATACGTGTTGCGAGAACGCAGCTGCATCCCTTACACCTTTAGTTCTGTTTAGTATGTTGTTTTTTTTTTCTAATGACAACGCTTTATACAGCAACAGCAACCTTGTTCAGATAAAAATTTGCCTTTATTAATTTGAGCATATAAGCAAAGAGGACCTTCCTAAGAGGACCTCTTTAACTTGGTCTTCTCCCGTTCTCTTTTATTTATAAGACGCTGCTTTTTTTCGTTTCTCAGGGCTGTTAAAAGGACTCCTGTTTCTTTTGACACGTTCTATTTTCTTGAGAGCGTTGTTGAGGGCTTTTCTCTGGACGTGCCGTCGGAAATTATCTCTCCTGTATTTCTTATACTGCAAGGATTTGAAGTACAGGTTTCAGGATCCATAGTGCGTCTCTTCAGCATTAAGAACACCCTTTCTGATAATTTCTGCTGATTCTAAATGTTAAAGAGCAGCTTTGAGACCATCCTTGATAACCTTTGCCGTATTATGATACTTCTATTTGATGGCTTCGAGTGCATTCTTGATCTCTTTTGTTGCCGATTTGACTTGCTGTATTTTTTGATTTTGTTTCAGCCTTAGTTCTGCACCATATTTTTCCATGGAGGCAAGCTTACCTTTTCATCTGGTTGCTAAAGACGCGAACATTGTTCTCCTGGCTAGCGTTGCTGACTGAGCTTGTAAAGCTAGGTGTTCAACCAGAATCCGTGGGGTTTGTGACAGTCACCCAGGCTTTCACTGGATCGGAACTGCCGGCGGATTTCTTCTGAGAGGTAACTGCCTGGAGTACTAGTGCTAGCAGTGGCAGTAGTGGTAGTAATTTTTTTTTGTGGTGGTAAGGGAAATGCCTTGGTGCACACCACAGGGACAGTGGTAGTGTTGGACTCGGTGTCTTTTTTTTATTCGACCGTTAATACCCATTAAAACCTACCCCATGCCGCGTGGCTATAGTTTTACCCCGAAACCGTGTCAGCATTACTTCAAGGTGAAGCCACCAGGGATATCATCGAATCTCACAGAATTTGCCAAGAAGCTCGTCACTAGTTGCTGGAGGTGCCAATTCTCTTGAGTCCTGAAAAAGACTCAGGAGTCCTGAGAGCTGGCACCCGTCGTCTAGCGCTTTATCGTAGGCTGCAATTTATGCAAGTGCCACTAAAATGCTTAGTGCTTAACCAGTTGACATGTAAGTGTTCCTAACGCAACGTGGTCTCTATACTCCTACTTAAAGCCTTTTTGCATTAGATACGCCGTAATTGGGCTTTCTTCCTGGCCTCATCTAGCACTGCTCCGAAAATTGGGTTATTGTTTCCACTGCCAGCATCGTGCTTGTTGTTCGTCATTGGACGGAAAAAACACCACGCTGTGCTGGAACGCTCTTGTTTCTGATGGCTAGAGCTTCCACACCGAAAGCAGAGCTTAGACCTATTTTTTGCTTTACAGTCACCTAAAACGTGTCCATATCCCAGGCAACTGTAACATTTCGTTACTACGATCTTTATTCTGATATTGCAGTTTACGAAATCAACTCTTAATCTGCCTACGTTTTTTGCTTGTTTTGCGGTTATACTGTCCACCGTAATTAGCTCTATTGTTTGTCCTCTGGTATTGAGTTTCAAGAGCGCTAGTTGAATCTCTTGGCTTTTCCGTCCAAACGTTGTTACGGAAGCTTCTTTGACCTCTTCATCTACGACAATAGCATCTAGATCTCGAACTTCTAGTGTTGCCTTGTTGTTGCTTGTTACCACCGTTCCTTGCCCAGCTACTGACTTTTGTCTCGTTTTTAAGTTGTAATCACACTTTGGACTGAAACATCTGTTTTTTCTAGCTCAAAGTTTGCCTTCATCGACTCACGCACATTTGTGAAGGTATGTCCTTTGGCTACTTTAACTAAAACCTCTGTCGTCATTTCTACTCTGTCTTTTTACACTTTTCTGTAATTCTTAAAAGTGTCTTCTTAGTAAACTCTACTGGTTTTTTTTTTTTTTTTTTCACATGGTGCGGACTTTTTGTTCTTTTTTAAGTTGTAACATGGACTACTGTTCCTCTTGACGTGTTCTTTTATCGTCAGGACAGTGTTCAGGGTTTTTTTTCTGTATGTGCTGATGGAAATGATCTCATTTGTGCTTCCTCAGTTGCAAAGATTCAAAGCATTTTTTCCAAATCGTATCTATATAATCTTTTTTTATACAGTGAACAACTTTCCTGATACTTGCAACTCATTTATAGTACATTAAAGCAGCTTTCAAACTATCTTTGACGACTGCTACCGTGTTTCCAAACTTCTGGTTAATGGCTTCGAGCGTTTTTTCAACCTCCCTGGTGACAGACTAAATTTCTTTGATTTCTTGGCTACGCATTATTCAGAGCTCTTCACCATTATTTTACGTTGTAGGAAGCTCTTCTCGCGTTTGGTTGCTGAAGAAGCTCACGTTTCTGTTTACGTCGGCGTTCTGCCTATGCTTAAAGAGCTTTGTCTGAAAAAAAGGCCATGGAACTTTTAAAGTCTCTGCTTGCTCGGAAAAGCGTCCTTATGCCCCTCTTTCTGAATCTAAGGGGCTTGCACGGGATCGGAACTGCCGGCAGATTACCTCAAAGAGGTTACCGCCTGAAATACTTGTTTTGCATTGACATTTATCATTGTAGAATCTTTTTTGTGTCGTACTAACTAGTGATGGTCAGTAGTACTTTTTTTTAAATAAGGGCTTGGAAAGGGACAAAACCAAGGCAGCAGCCCTCTTTGCTTTCAGAAAAGAATGCTACTTTGCTCGGGCTGTCCGGGAGTCACCACTCTCCTTCAGTCCTACCCGTGGAAACTGCCCTGGCGTTATGTAAAAAGTGCAAACGTAGTGCTTTTGTGTTGTGAATGTTTATGTAGGCAAGCTATAAGTGCCCTAGCCCGACAAACAGCAGACATACAATCCCACAACCATAGCAGAGAACCTTCTAAAGCGAGCTGTCGTAAACAATGCACTAAAATTTCCTCAGTGGTAGTAAGCCTAGATTGGTCGGTCCACCATGTCCTTTTTGTGACAGGAGCAGCAGTAGCAGCAGTAGCAATAGTAGAAATGTGTTGACATGTTCTGTAAAATATCTTCAGTTTCTCAATAGTTTTAAATTTGGCATCTATTTTGATGGTTTTCGTAGTTAAAAATTTCAAATAAAATTTTTTTATCACATTAAGTCTCATAGATTTATATTAACTTTTTTTTAAATTATAGGTTTCTTACGCTATAAGACTAGTTGGCTTTAAAAGAAAGCCCTTGAATAAATTTTCTGTTGTAAAACATATTAGAAGGCTGTTTGTAAAAGCTGTAATGATCTAAAACTGATAAAAAATATATGTTTAAATTTTTGAGAGCTTTGATGGCTAAGCTGTAGGCGTGCTAGCCTCATAGCAAGAAGAACTAAAGAGATCCTGGGTACTTATTCTATCGAAAAGAAAAAAAAGGAAAAAAAAAAAAAAAAAAAAATAGCTTCAAACAGTACTTTTATCTTTATGGCTATTAATATAATGATACAAGTAAATAAAAACTGCTTGTTATACAAGGAAAGAACTCACATTAAACGTGTCATAACTTTAATATTGGCAAGCGGGAAATAACTTTTTAATATTACCTTAAAGTACACATTTTGAGCTATGATTAGCAATATCTTAACCAAAAAAAAGTTTGTATGAACCTACTCCGAGGCGAAATTCACACCTTCTCAATAGCTTCAATGCTAGAGCATCTGCTCAGCCAACAGGACGTCGGGCATTTGATCCTTACCCCAGGAAGATTTTTCTTGACATAATATTAATTTTTTTTCCAATGTACTACTTTTGTTTAATTAAAGTTTTATTTTAAATATTTATCATTATCCAAATTAGTTGATGATAGATTATCCAAAATTGCTCATTCTACCTTTTGCGTCAATGACTCAGATTTCAGCAAACGCGACTATCATAATGTCTCCAAAGTTTGCAACGTTGCGAGCAACAAAAAAAAAAAAATTTTTTTTGACAACGCTTCAACAAGTTATAAGACAGACTCCCGTCAATTTTTAGATCATAAAAATGTACTATTCTCAAGATATAAGAGTTTAAAGATTGGTTCGAGTGTACAGGCGTGAAAATGAATTTAGGCCGTTAAAACTATTAAAGTAAGACTCATATAGTCTATATAAATCGAGGTAAAAATCTGTCTACGCAATAACTCATAAGAACCATAGAAAAAACAGCTCCTTGCTATAATACTGTCACGAAATAGCAATGACCAATATAATGCTAAGAAATTTATCAATATGACTTATTACATATACAAGTATTAGATTCCAATAACTTTTGTCTTCCAGAATTATTAATTTCGAGTTTTGTATCGCTAAAATAACCGAAGAATTCGGAAATTTGAGGAAAGTTTATTGTCAAGGACTAAACGCTACTAATTATGCAAAGAAATTTATAAATATTACTTTGTGCATATAAGAGTTACAAGTTTTATTAACGTTTCTCTTCAGAAAGTATTAATTTTAAGTTTTATATCGTAAAAATAACCAAAAAATACGAAAATATAGAAAAAATCTATTTTTACAGGCTGCACGCAGCTAACACTGCAAAAAACATTATGCATATTACTAACTTTATATAAAAGTATTTAGTTCCAACAATTTTTGTCTACAGGAATTATTAATTTTAAGTGGTATATCGTAGAAATGACCAAAAATTACGGAAATTTAGAGAAGACTTATTGTCACAAGCAGTACATCACTGATAATGCAAAGAAATTTATTAATATTACTAAGTAGGTATGAAAGTTATAAGTTACAAAGATTTATATCTTCCGGAATTTTTAATTTCGAGTCTTATATCGCAAAAATGACTGGAAAATACGGAAGTTTGAAAAGAGTTTATCAACACAAGCTGCACGCCACTGATAATGCATAGGCATTGATAAGTAATACTTCGTACGTATTAAAGTTACGAGTTCCATTAATTTTCGTCTTAAGGGAATTATTAATTCCAAGTTTTATGTCGTGAATATGACCGAAAAATTCAGAAATGAGGAGAAACTTTATTATCACAGGGTGCACGCCACTTATAATGCATGTAAATTTGTTAATATAACTTGGATAATATAAAAATTACCAGTTTCATTAATTTTTGTCTTTCGAAAGATTAGTTATTTCAAATTTTCTATCGCAAAAATGACTAAAAAATACAGAAATGTAGGAAAAATTTATTATTACAGACTGTTTGCTACTTATAATGCATTAAAACTAATTTGTATTACTTAGTTGATATAAGAGTAACCAGTTTTAATTAGTTTCGTTTTTCAGATTTATAAATTTCAAGTTTTATATTGCAAAAATGACCGAAAAATACGAAAATTAAAGGAAAATAAATTATTGCAGGCTGTACGCCTCTAATAACGCAAAGAAATTTAATAATGCTACTGAGTACGTATAAAAGTAGTTAGTTCCAACAATTTTTCTCCTTTAGAATTATTAAGTTCGAGTTTTATATCTCAAAAATAACAAGAGAAAATGTGAATTCAGGAAAAATTTATTGTTACGGGCTAAACGCCACTAATAATGTATGGAAATTTATTGATATCACTAAGTGCATATAAATGTTACAAGTTCCATTAAATTTTATCTCCAAGGTTTATTAATTTCAAGTCTTATGTCGGAAAAATGACCGGAAAACACGGAAATGTAGGATTAATTTATTATCAAAAGCTGTGCGCCACCAATAAGGATCAGAAATTTACTAATAAAAACTAGTACATATAGAAGTATTGAGTTTCAACCATTTTCGTCTACCGAAATTATTAATTCCAAGAGTTAAATCGCATACATGACCAAAAATTTCGGAAATTTAGGAAAAATTTATTGACACGGGTTTTACGGCACGAATAATGCGTAGAAATTCATTTCCATTATTTAGTTTAAATAAGAGTTAACAGTTGCATTATTATTTGTCTCCTGGAATTAATATTTTCAAGTGTTACATCGCAAAAATGACCGAAAAATATGGAAATTCCAGGAAAATCGATTAGTACAGGCTGCACGCCGCTGATAATGTAAGACAGTTATCGATATGACTTCGCACGTATTAGAATAATAAGTTCCTACAAGTCTTGTCAGTCATATATACTTATATGGTGCACCAATAAAACAAAGCTAAGCACTCTTAGGAGCCGGTGATAGTAACCAAGATCTGCAGAAATGGCTGTCGGCTTCTCAGATTGGTCGGTGCGTTTGCGTAGGAGCATAGAGAATTATTTGCGCGTTTGGACTGTTTGGAGGATTTGGAGGATCCAAAGTCATTCTGTATTTAAGCGGTGATGTTAAAAACATTATTTCGTTGGAGGATTAGTACACTGATTGCGGGAAAAATAATTAAAAAATTTTTAATCAGTGGGTCAACGTTAAAGTAGTATTTAAAAGTTTATTTTACTAATATCTCGTAAACGGTAGCAGATAGAAAAAAAATGAAAATACAAGCGTAAAGGGTGGAAAATTTTCTATGAATTAGGTCTTCTTTAAACATTTCGACACGCACAAAATTTTGTGAGAAAAATTAACAACGGCATTTTTAGCATTTACTGTAAGAGTAAGTGAGAAGGAGAGAGCCGACACTGCGAGCGGTGCATGGCTTCGAAGTCAAGCCATATCGCCTTCATGCTCTACCACATGATGTACAGATAGCCATAGTTTATGAAGTGGTGTGGGGAGAGCGGCAAGAGGAGAGACAATAGCTCAGCAGGCACTGCTAGATCGGATCTTGGTTTTTCAGCTTACAAGCAGTACTCAAGATTTTTTCAAAGTCCAAAAAAGTTTTAAAAAATGTCTCTGACGGACAAGATTGTTTTCCGCTTTTCAGAATTTCCTATCTATTTGGCATAGTCTGAAATTATACATTTTTTTTCTAATTACTAGAATCAAGCGAATTAGTTGGTTTTCACAGTGCCGAATTATCAGTGCCTGCTTAGCTATTGTCTTTTCTCTTTCCGCTTTCCCCACATCACTTAATTAACTCTGGCTACCTGTACTGCATGTGGTAGAGCATGAAGGCGATATAGCTTGACTTCGAAGCCATGCACCGCTCGCAGTGTCAGCTCTCTCCTTCTCACTTACTCTTACAGTAAATGCTAAAAATGCCGTTGTTAATTTTTCTTACAAAGTTTTGTGCATGTCGAAATGTTAGTAAAAGACCTAATTAATAGAAAAATATCCACCATTCACGCTTGTATTTCCATTTTTTTGCTATCTGCTACCGTTTACGAGATATTAGTAAAATAAACTTTTAAATTCAACCTTAACGTTGACCCTCCGATTTAAAATTTTTTTATTATTTTTTCCGCAATCAGTGTACTAATCCTCTAACGAGATAACGTTTTTAACGTCACCGCTTAGATACAGTACGACTTTGGATCCTTCAAATCCTCCAAACAGTCCAAACGTGCAAATAATGCGCTATGTTTCTACGCACACGCACCGACCAATCTGAGAAGTGGACAGCCGTTTTTGGAGATCATGGTTACTATAGCCGGCTGCTAAGAGTGTTTAGCTTGGTTCTAATGGTGCACTATATGAGTATATATGTGTACATGTATACGTAATTTTTTTTTTTTTTTATTGTAGTGCTCTACGTCCGGCTCTCTTGTAAGGACACTAGTAAGAGCACTTAGTACTTAGAATTGGAAAGGAATCAGGATGAAATTAAAAGGGGGGAGGGCCCTAACAAATGCCCCGCATTCGCCCATGACAGTCGTCATGTAGATCAGGAAAATTCCGGGAAATCTCCCGTAAAAAGAACTTGATTTAGAACACCCCAATGTATATGTCTCATTTCTGACCTGGTATCTAAGCTGCACACTTAGACAAGGTAGTAGAAATTTGGCCCACCTCCCGCTCACGATGATAAAAGAAGAGAGAAACAGTCAATTGATCCACGAAGCAAACAGCAGAGGCTAAACGGCAAGAATTGAATAGTCACCCATCCAAGTACTAACCGCGTCAAATGCTGCTTTACCTCGGTGATCGATGGGACTGCAACTCTATTGCTGAGCCATCGTGTCAGTCATGTATATATAAATAAAGACGTTGTAAGCAAAAACATACTTTTTATTCAATTTCTTAATTGAATTTCATTTCGCAAAACTTACCACACGAGAATGAGCTAAGAACATTGACTTTTAGCGCCCTCATGGTAGGCCTAGGTCGTTTCGGATGAATCGCCTCATATACAGCTGTAGGTATGTGTGCTCGGCTGCATCTGAAGTTAGGCTGCCTTAACTATACTTGGCTGGACACTTGGGCTTTAGTAATGTGAGTATGAAACTATTTACACACACACAACCCCCCATATCTATATATATCTCTATATATATACATGAAAGGGAGCTACATTTAAATATATTCAACATAAGAAGTTACATAAGATTTGAGCTGTATTCCAAAAATGCTGCCAGTAGTTAAGTTACGTAGGTTGTGGTAACGCCGCATGGTCGGGCGGCGCTAATGTCAACCTTAACTGACCGTCAGTGAACGACAAAATGACTGACAAGACTTGTAAGAACTTATTATTCTAATACGTGCGAAGTCATATCGATAACTGTCTTACATTATCAGCGGCGTGCAGCCTGTACTAATCGATTTTCCTTGAATTTCCATATGTTTCGGTCATTTTTGCGATATAACACTTGAAAATATTGATTCCAGAAGACAAACGTTAATGCAACTGTTAACTCTTATACAAACTAAAAAATAGCAATGAATTTCTATGCATTATTCGTGGTGTACAACCCGTGTCAATAAATTTTTCCTAAATTTCCGAAGTTTTCCGTCATGTATGCAATTTAACTCTTGGAATTAAGAATTCCGGTAGATAAAAATTGTTGGAACTCGATACTTTTATATGTCCTAGTTATTATTAGTAAATTTCTGACCATTAATTGTGGTGTACAGCCTTTTATAATAAATTAATCCTACATTTCCGCATTTTTCGGTCATTTTTCCGACATAAAACTTGAAATTAATAAACCTGGGAGACAAAATTTAATGGAATTTGTGACACGTATATGCACTTAGTAATATCAATAAATTTCTATGCATTATAAGTGGCGTTTAGCCCGTAACAAGAAATTTTCTCTGAATTATATATTCTTCGGTTATTTTTGCAATGTAAAACTTGACGAAACTTATTCAAACTCTTAGATGTACTGAGTAATATCAATGAGTTTTAATGCATCAAAAGTAGCGAACAGTCTGTGATTATAAATTTTTTCTAAGTTGCTGTATTTTTTTGTCATTTTTGCGATATAAAACTTAAAATAAATAATCTTCCGAAAGACAAAAATTAAGGAAACTAGTAATTTTTGTATGTACTAAGTTACATCAACAAATGTCTATGCATTATCAGTGGCGTGCACCCTGTGATAATAAAGTTTCTCCTCATTTCTGAATTTTTCGGTCATATTCACGACATAAAACTTGGAATTAATAATTCCGGAAGACGTAAATTAATGGAACTCGTAAATTTTATACGTACTAAGTATTACAAATTAATGCCTATGCATACTCAGTAGCGTGCAGCTTGTGATGATAAACTTTTTTTAAACTTCTGCATTTTTCGGTCATTTTTGCGATATAACACTCAAAATTAATATTTCCGGAAGACATAAATTATTGTAATTCGTAACTTGTATGTGTACTAAGTAATATTAATAAATTTCTATGCTTTATTAGTGATGTACCACCCATGACAATAAGTTTTCCCTAAATTTCCGTATTTTTCTGTCAGTTCTATGATATACCACTTAAAATTAATAATTCCTGTAGACAAAAATTGTTAGAACTGAATACTTTTATAAGAAGATAGTAATATTAATAATGTTTTGCGAATTATTTATTGCGTGCAGCCTGTGATAATAGATTTTCCCTTAATTTTCATATTTTTTTGTCATTTGTGCGTTATAAAACTTGAAATTAATACTTTCGAAAGTGAAACATTAATGAAACTTGTAACTCTTATATGCTTAAAGTAATGTTTATAAAGTTTTTTGCATCATTAGTAGCGTTCAGCCCTTGAAAATAAATTTTCCCAATATTTTCGTATTCTTTGGTTATTTTCGTGATACAAAGCTCGCAACTATTAATTCCGGAAAATGAAAGTTGTTGGAACCTAATACTTTTATATGTACTAAGTCATATTAATAAATTTCGTAGCATTATCAGTGGCATGCAGCCAGTGATAATAAATTTTTCCTGAATTTCCGTATTTTTTAGTCATTTTTGCGATACAACGCTTCAAATTAGTAATTCTGGAAGACGAAAGTTAATGAAACTGATAACTTTTATATGTACTTAGTAATCTTTATGAATGTCTATGCATTATTAGTTGCGTGCAGCCTGAAATAATAGTTTTTCTCCCAATTCCCGAATGTTTTGGTCATTAGTGCGATATAAAACTTAGGATTTATAATGCCGGAAGATGAAAATTGATGGAAATGTTATCTTACATATGAACCAAGTAATATTAACAAAGTTTTTGCATTATCAGTGGCGTTCAGCCCGTGACAATAAATTTTACCTAAATTTCCGTATTTTTCGATCATTTTTGCGATATAACACTCGAAATTAAGACTTCTGGAAAACGAAATTTGTTGTTACTTATAATACTTACATGTACTAAGTAGTATTAATATTTGTCTATGCGTTATCAGTGGCGTACACCCCTCGACAGTAAATTTTTTTTTAAATCTCCACCTTTTTTGGTCATTTTTGCTCTATCATACTTGAAATTAATATTTCCGGATGACAAAAATTGTTGAATCATATTTCTTTTTTATGTATCGTATAATATTTCTATAAATGGCGTGCAGCTTGTAATATCAGATATCTCTTGAATGGAGGTTTTTTGGTCTGTTTTAATGACAAACTTAATAAAAATCAAGTTTCGGAAGACAAAAAGTGCTTTAGTTGTTTTAGTTTTTCTTGATTACTTGGTTCTTTCTGATATCACCGATGACGTAGTCTTCTCAATTAGACTGTCTTAAAGTTTCGGTTTATGACGGGCATTACTACAATTAATAAAATATTTAGAATATTAAGCTTTCAATGACGGGATGTATACATTTTTAGTTATGTTATTTTAGTAACACTAAGAATCTAATTTTAGTATGGATGATTTTCTAATTTTCGAGTCATTTGTTCATGCGTATACAGCCTTTTTTTGTTGGGTTATTGTGTTATATTGGTCATTGCTATTTTATGACGGTATTATACCAAGGAGCTGTTTTTCCTATGGTTCTTATGAGTTATTGCGTAGATAGATACTTACTTAGATTTATATAGACTATTTGAATCTTACTATAATAGTTTTAAAAGCCGAAACGCATTTTTCACGCCTATCCACTCGAATTGATTTTTAAACTCTTACATTTTAAAAATGGTACATATTTATGGTTTAAAAATTAACGGGAGCCTTCCTTATTACTTGTCAAAATGTTTAAAGCATTTTAATAAAAAAAAAATTTTTTCTCTTATTTTTGTTGCACACAAACTTCAGAGTCATCTATCATATCACACACAGATTTCTTGGTGCAGCTTCTTTGTTGTTTATTTTTAGTAGCCAATTTTATAATGTCTTCGGCAATTAAATCCTTACTATATCCCCCCTTCATCCCGTTGAAAGCCGTAAATGGCGTCTTTACATTTTGTTATTCAAAATAAATACATTTAAATAAGATATTAGTATTTCATTTTTCAAACCTTTAATTATTTATCCTATAAATATAAAACATACATCTTTTATTTTGAATCCGCCATAGTTTTTAATTTTCCAGAGTAAAAAGAATTGGATTAGTTGGCCCTTCTAAAACTGAATAACTGTCAAAAACAAACATCTACATCAAATTTATCATGTACAGGTCTATCTATGATTCTTGAAACCTTGTTTTTAAAAATCATAGAAGCCTTATTTCTTGTGATAAAATGCAGTTTCGTAATGTTTTTTTTATTTTCCTGTAAAAAATAAGCTTTAAATATTGTGTGTATTGATAGGTAATTTGAGTTATATTAATGCTTGTTTCTTTTTAAAGTGGTATTGGCATTATATCAATCGAAACCATTATAAAAATTACATGTTTTTAGTTAATCCTACATTTCCGCATTTTTCGGTCATTTTTCCGACATAAAACTTGAAATTAATAAACCTGGGAGACAAAATTTAATGGAATTTGTGACACGTATATGCACTTAGTAATATCAATAAATTTCTATGCATTATAAGTGGCGTTTAGTCCGTAACAAGAAATTTTCTCTGAATTATATATTCTTCGGTTATTTTTGCAATGTAAAACTTGACGAAACTTATTCAAACTCTTAGATGTACTGAGTAATATCAATGAGTTTTAATGCATCAAAAGTAGCGAACAGTCTGTGATTATAAATTTTTTCTAAGTTGCTGTATTTTTTTGTCATTTTTGCGATATAAAACTTAAAATAAATAATCTTCCGAAAGACAAAAATTAAGGAAACTAGTAATTTTTGTATGTACTAAGTTACATCAACAAATGTCTATGCATTATCAGTGGCGTGCACCCTGTGATAATAAAGTTTCTCTTAATTTCTGAATTTTTCAGTTGTTTTTACGACATAAAACTTGGAATTAATAATTCCGGAAGACGTAAATTAATGGAACTCGTAAATTTTATACGTACTAAGTATTACAAATTAATGCCTATGCATACTCAGTAGCGTGCAGCTTGTGATGATAAACTTTTTTTAAACTTCTGCATTTTTCGGTCATTTTTGCGATATAACACTCAAAATTAATATTTCCGGAAGACATAAATTATTGTAATTCGTAACTTGTATGTGTACTAAGTAATATTAATAAATTTCTATGCTTTATTAGTGATGTACCACCCATGACAATAAGTTTTCCCTAAATTTCCGTATTTTTCTGTCAGTTCTATGATATACCACTTAAAATTAATAATTCCTGTAGACAAAAATTGTTAGAACTGAATACTTTTATAAGAAGATAGTAATATTAATAATGTTTTGCGAATTATTTATTGCGTGCAGCCTGTGATAATAGATTTTCCCTTAATTTTCATATTTTTTTGTCATTTGTGCGTTATAAAACTTGAAATTAATACTTTCGAAAGTGAAACATTAATGAAACTTGTAACTCTTATATGCTTAAAGTAATGTTTATAAAGTTTTTTGCATCATTAGTAGCGTTCAGCCCTTGAAAATAAATTTTCCCAATATTTTCGTATTCTTTGGTTATTTTCGTGATACAAAGCTCGCAACTATTAATTCCGGAAAATGAAAGTTGTTGGAACCTAATACTTTTATATGTACTAAGTCATATTAATAAATTTCGTAGCATTATCAGTGGCATGCAGCCAGTGATAATAAATTTTTCCTGAATTTCCGTATTTTTTAGTCATTTTTGCGATACAACGCTTCAAATTAGTAATTCTGGAAGACGAAAGTTAATGAAACTGATAACTTTTATATGTACTTAGTAATCTTTATGAATGTCTATGCATTATTAGTTGCGTGCAACCTGAAATAATAGTTTTTCTCCCAATTCCCGAATGTTTTGGTCATTAGTGCGATATAAAACTTAGGATTTATAATGCCGGAAGATGAAAATTGATGGAAATGTTATCTTACATATGAACCAAGTAATATTAACAAAGTTTTTGCATTATCAGTGGCGTTCAGCCCGTGACAATAAATTTTACCTAAATTTCCGTATTTTTCGATCATTTTTGCGATATAACACTCGAAATTAAGACTTCTGGAAAACGAAATTTGTTGTTACTTATAATACTTACATGTACTAAGTAGTATTAATATTTGTCTATGCGTTATCAGTGGCGTACACCCCTCGACAGTAAATTTTTTTTTAAATCTCCACCTTTTTTGGTCATTTTTGCTCTATCATACTTGAAATTAATATTTCCGGATGACAAAAATTGTTGAATCATATTTCTTTTTTATGTATCGTATAATATTTCTATAAATGGCGTGCAGCTTGTAATATCAGATATCTCTTGAATGGAGGTTTTTTGGTCTGTTTTAATGACAAACTTAATAAAAATCAAGTTTCGGAAGACAAAAAGTGCTTTAGTTGTTTTAGTTTTTCTTGATTACTTGGTTCTTTCTGATATCACCGATGACGTAGTCTTCTCAATTAGACTGTCTTAAAGTTTCGGTTTATGACGGGCATTACTACAATTAATAAAATATTTAGAATATTAAGCTTTCAATGACGGGATGTATACATTTTTAGTTATGTTATTTTAGTAACACTAAGAATCTAATTTTAGTATGGATGATTTTCTAATTTTCGAGTCATTTGTTCATGCGTATACAGCCTTTTTTTGTTGGGTTATTGTGTTATATTGGTCATTGCTATTTTATGACGGTATTATACCAAGGAGCTGTTTTTCCTATGGTTCTTATGAGTTATTGCGTAGA
>NW_019379862.1:617968-727992 GCF_000648655.2 Copidosoma floridanum | reverse complement strand
AAAAAAAACATAATTTAATGTGTTAGTACATTGTGTAATATGTCTTGGAAAAACGTCATAAGTCCTTCATTTAATTAAAAATTTGCACTTCAATCCATCACTCTTTAAGTTCTTCTAAACACAACTAAGCTTCTAATAACTAAAACTTACATTTCTACTGAAGCATGCACGTATTGAGTCAAGCACCCTTTGAAGCGATTTAAAATTTTGCAAACGTGAACCTTTGATTTTGAATTTAACTTTTTCTCATTTCAACAACAAATTTTATAAACAAGTTCATGGCTCTCCAATAAGCAGTCCCTGTAGCCCAGTGCTGTGTTATCTTGTAATGCGTTTGCTTGAAATTTCATGCTTAGAGAAGTTATGTTTTAATCTTCCACTGTATGTGAGGTATGTGGATAATGTTGCCATATGTGTGCCTACTAAATATATTAACTATACTGAAAACATTTTTAATAGCTACTGTCGGGAATTACAATTCACTGTTGAGACATACAACAACAACAACAGCATTAGTTTCAACAACAACAGCATTAGTTTCTTAGATTCAGAAATTATCATTTAACAAAATGACACAGTACTAACTAATTGATACCAAAAACCCACACATTCAGGCCAATACTTGAATTTTCTCTTCCATCATCCAATGCAACATAGAGTAGGTATCATTTACACATTAGTACACTTTTTCAGTAAATCAGCAGACACTCAATTTCATAACGGTTATTTAAATTAATTAATAAATTTTCACTAGCTAACAACTATCCTCAAAAACTTGTTCATAAATTTTTAATAAAGTAAGCTAATTAAGAAAGGAGCCTAACTTGATGTACATGATTTGAGGGCCCTTTTCATTCATAGTATTGGGAAAACATGATCTGTTTAAGTGTGTCTCACAAGGAACTGCTTGCGATTCTTATTTGATTGTATTATGTGCGTATACTACGTCAAAACTGTTACATCTATACGTTATTACTGAAAGTATTTGCTTAAAAGCCCTCCGAAAATGAATAATTTTTTCACTGAATAAATTTTACTATCCTATAAATCTTTTAAATTTTTACCCACTATTTCCAAAGCTTTTTTAGAGATCATCGAAGCTTGGTCCCAAATAATTACATAAAATTTTTTTTATTAGCTTTGTATTTCAACAAAGAACTTTAAATGTTATGTAATCTAATGGTAATTGAAATGCTCTGTGACTTATTATTCCTTTAGGTAATAAAATTGAAGCAGTTCCTATCCAAGCCAATGATATAACCTTTTCATTTTTCAACGAAAATAAAAAATTTATGTTTTATACAAAAATGTTTTTCCAGAACCTCCTGGGCCATTACTTACACATAATTTTGTATTACTATTAAAAATTTCATTAAAAAAATTCTTTTTCTACTACTGTTTAGTCTAACATATAAATCATCGAAATTTGTTTCTAAATCAAGTACAGTTTTATTGTCTTCAATATTTTCAGATTTTATTGTTTTATTTTTTTCTGGTAATCCATAATCCTTACAAGATTTTTTTTCAAGCTTAAAGATTTCATCTAAATGTAATACAGCATTATTTTGTTTATAGTCTTTTGAATCTTTAATGAAAAGTTTTTCGAATGATTTTCAAATAGTCTTACCACAAACGTCTTCAGACATTAGAAATTATGCGAAAATTTTTCTCAATTAATATGGCAGCATAACGTTTCAAGCTTCTTTAAATATTTTATATACTTGAGACTCGTGTTCAACTTAACCTAAAGCAATAACAGTATCTCTGAACGTACTGTGATGTATGCTATTAACTGTTTTCAGACTTTTAAATGATTTAGCTTTCCTCACCCGAATTAAAATTTATTGACAAAAAAAAGCTCAGAGTCCTTAGGTGACAGTATTTTGAGTCGCCCTATTGTTAAATTACGTCTAACTTTTTCTCTTGTAACCAAAGTTTTCACCGTCGAATTAAGACAGTAATAGTGTGGAATACTCACGTATCTAATTTGTTTGCAAAACTATTTATTTTATTTTATTTAAACCAAGCCGTATAGCTGCTTCGGAGTTTTCTATAGCTTTGAACATTATTTTCTAAAAAAAACTTTTTTTTTTGTTTTCAATATTACTGGTTAATTAAATACAGAATGACAACGTTTACACAAAGGGAACTTTTGCAATCGGCATGCTTTCTTGACGCTTATATAGCGACCATCTACATACTCTAATATTTCATCTAAATTTCTATATCGTCTCTTTTATTACTCGTATCTGTTTTCGTTATTTTACGTGATATTCTATTTTCTCCTTCATGAATACAATCAAAAATGTACTTAATATTTTGAATAGATGCACAATACTTAACATAATGTGGCAATTATATTTGGTTAACAAAAATGGATTGTACAGTACTACCATTGAATTATTAACTAAAATTTTTTCATTTATATTTTGGATTCTATATATGTGATTATAACATCTATTGTCACTTTTTTTGTAATTTAGGTATTCATTTTTGCAAAAACAGTATCATTAGTAAACTTTTTTGGAAATTTTTTTGTGCAAATTTTTTGATGACTGATAAGACATGGAGTATCTTTACCATGAGGTCCATAGAGCATATATTTAATAACTAATTTTTGTATTCGTGAATCAAGTGAAATTTCCGCTTTAAAATATTTATCTATGTCTGTAGTAGTAAATAATTTATTGGTCATATGCAATGTTGCAATAATATGAGAGTGAGATAATCGTCTTTTTTGTAATTCATCGGTATAAACGTAAGCAATAACTTTTCCAAAAATATTGTGTTTAGTTATACCGTCTAAAATTAACGTTAATTGTGTATGAAATAATCCAACAGTTTTATTCGGTATATTATTTGAAGTGGTACCTTCAGGAAAGTTTTTCGAAATTCGTCTTATTTCTAACCATTTATGGTTACATGTAACGGTAGTCAATAGATCAGGTCATCAAAACTTTCGCATTATTCCCATTGGATCTTGATTATGTTATTCTATTGCTTTCTATCGTAATATATGTATGCAAAAAATTGTTGCGTTAATTTTTCAGCATAGAGTATATAATTTTCCAGTATGAGACTTAAAATTTTACTATTTGGTCGATAGAAAGTTTGATGTAAGTAATATTGAAGCAACGTAAGATTTTCTGCTTTTGTTACAAATTTTTGTCTATCACATGTACTACATCCTACATCTTCTACTGGAAATAGTTAAGGAAATAGCATATTATCAACATGCTATATTTAGCATACAGAATCGATAATGCAACCTATAGAGGTGTTGACAAATTGGGATAATAATATTCATATAAACATTTTTGTAGTAATGTTGAACAATACTCGTGAAAGCTTGACACCTCATAAACTTAAATTAAAAATACGTACTACAGTAATGTTAATTCCATAGTTGAAATAAAATAGACGGCTTATAGAACGGTACACGATTGCGAATTACTAAATTGTTGAAGTGTAACGTAGAAGAAAAAATAGATACGGGAGAAGAAATAAGTAATAAAGTTTTTATTTTCAGAATTACATTAAATACTGGAAATACTTCATCATTACCTTTAATTTTACATAGAAAACAATTTCCATTAGTTGAGGCATTTGCTACGACTATGGACAAGTCTCAAGGTCAAAGTTTTAATAATGTGGGATTATACTTGAAAATACCTCTATTTTCTCATGGTCAATTGTACGTGGTTTTATCGCGATGCAAAAATAAAAATGGAATTGTTGTTCAAATCAATAGAGAAAACATTTTAAATATAAAAATTTTAGGTTTCAAAGAAATGTTTGATTATAATTAATAATGTTTCTAATAATAACTACATAATTTTAATATTTTCTTATGTATGGAAAAAATTTACTACTTAATAATACATTCCATGCATGTTTATTGTGATCATCTATTGTACCAATTTAAACATTAATTTACAACAGATTAGGCTTCTTATGGCTTCATAAGTTGACTCATAAAATGAGTCATGTTTATGCGAAACTTTTACGGTATGTATTAATTATAAACTAAATGCAATTTATGGTTTGCGCAACGACCCCCTATAAATCGATTATGACATTAAATTTTTTCTTGCCGGGCAGATAAATCATAGCGGTAAGAAAGTTTTGTGTTAAAGCGATTTAGTAATGAAGCAGGTTAAAAATAAAAGATTAATATATATATACGACATGAACACGTCTGTATACACATTAAGGTCCAAGAAAGACGGTATGATCCTTGTCAGGTTCCCTAAAAGTAGTGTGGGGGAAGGGAGGTGGTGTAGGGTCACCAAAAAAATACGTGCGGTGCTGGTAGAAGTCTGTGGGGGGCTGCGAGAGGGTCTTGAAAAAAAACTGTGATGTGTCAAAATAAGACAGAAAATGACGGGTTTTTACCTTATTTTGTGGTGGACAATGGTGGTCTGTGGGAGGGGCTGTTGGGGGGTTGTTGGAATGCTCTACCGAGTTTACCATTATATATATATGTGTGTGTGTGTGTGTGTGTGTGTGTGTGTGTGTGTGTTGAGACGGTGACGTATGTGGACAATTATATGCATGTTTGGTGGGTAATCATGCGGACGTCAGCAGTATTCCACCGTGTTATTAAAAAATACGTGCATAAAGCATGTGTGTGTGTATAAGCTTGGGTGAATGGGTATAAGTGTGTTTAATAAGGTGACTTATGCGAACAATCAAGCACATAAGGGGTGGACGGTGGACAAATTAGGAATTATGCGGACGTTTGCACAATTCTACCGTATTATTTACATCTGGCTTAATATATATATATATATATCTCAGAGTCCTTAGGTGACAGTATTTTGAGTCGCCCTATTGTTAAANTATATATATATTATGCAGATTATCATTAAGCATTGTGAGCTTAACATTTTCATTGAGTTACGTAACTGTTAGGTGCGATCACTTATAAGAGTAGTATTGAGGTACAAGGATGGACTTTACGCATTTTGGTAGATGTGCACTTTAGGACACCCGTTGTGAAGTTAGCTACAAGTGTCGCAGTGCTACCAACATACTGTAACGAGGGAAATTTATAATTATGAATGCGAGAAATTTAAATTTTTTAAATTAATATATATGTGGTTAGAAATTTTTCCGTCGATATTTTATAGGAGTTGTTTATTTTTTTACAGCGTGGCCGAGCGAGCGAAGCTCGCGAGGGTGCTATTTTCGCACATTGAAAGAATATATAGTTTATTAATAAAATTTAAAATACCCGCCATTTATTCAGTTGTTTTTAATGCAGAAGACTTTTTGCTGTTAAGGTTTCAAGTTGCAGCTTGTCATTTTCATTTCGTTTGGCTAGCGTTTGTGTCGGTTGGTTTTGTTTGTCAGATTTCGTGTTTTATTACAGTTCTTTTGCGTGAATCATTTCTTGAGGAGTTGAAACAAAGTCCTTTTTAAGTAATTGAAGAATGGCAGAGTCGTGAATTACTTGCTAAAACAGCAACTTGATCGCATTGTGGCACTGAGATGTACATGGGTGAAAAAAGTGATTTGATTGATAAATATATGTGGAGATGCAGAAAATGCAAAGCCTTGAAATCGTTGCGTAAAAACTCCTGGTTCAAAGGTTCGCATTTAAGTATCCCTAAAATTATTTAGCATACATACATGTGGTCTTATCAGTTCTCTCAACAACATATCATGAGAGAACTTGAAATATCAAATAATACGTGTATTGATTGGTGTAATTTCTGTCGTGAAGTGTGTGTTGAAATTTTCTCAACTCTTAGTGTAACATAACAAATTGGATGTATAGGGAAAATTGTTGGGATTGACGAATCTACGCTTGGCAAGTGTAAATACAACCGAGATAAACGAGTTGAAGGGCAATGGGTTTTTGGTGGCGTGGAAAGAGGTAGCAACAAGTGTCTTCTTTTTAGTGTAACTGATAGATCAGTAAGTACCTTGGTGCCCCTCATTAAAAAATATATTAAGCCTGTTACTACAATCATAAGTGATTGTTGAAAAGCTTATGATTGTTTGGGCAAAGAGAGTTACCAGCATTTGACTGTTAATCATTCAGTTACATTTAAATATGAAAACACTAAAGCTTGTATTATTACGATCGAAGGAATGTGGACAGCTGTGAAATAGATGTTTCCAACAGCTAACAGAAGTAAGAATCATTGTGATTCTTACTTTGCTGTTTTTATGTACTTCCGAGTGAGAGCAGAAGCTTCATGTATCTTTGATCAGTTTTTACGAGACGTTGCTTCTGTTTATTCGCCACATGACTCTTAAGATCTCAACATATTAGCTTGCGAATGTTTATCAATCAGTCATTTTCAGGACTAACAAAAAAATCTAAAAATAATTTTTTTTCAGTCAAGAAACTCAAATTTACCGCGTTTACAATTTTTAATTTCCCGTGCCATGATATATTGGCAACACTGCAGGAACTGTAGCTAACTTTTCAAAGGGTGTCCTAAACTGCACTTTAACCCGCATTTTAAATCCATTGAACAAAGATAATCACCAATTTTTTTTTTTTTTCTTAGTCATATTTATGCAGAGGCACATTTTTTTACGTTTAATTTTCAAAAACTTCAGAATGATTAAGTATTTGTCAAAATTTTATACTTCCAACGAGCGAGACAATCGCAAATATGTGAAACCTTATTTAGACCTTAGAAAATTCAACTATCGTAAAAATGTTGTTTTTAGAAATTTCTTCACTAGACTCTGCCCTTGTATTATGTATTAAAGCAAAAACTAAAATATTTGTAATATCTTTAACTCTAGGTAACATTAATTTTTTTGTCTACATAATATTTTTTCTCTAAACCAACGTTTTCGTTCGTATTAAATAATTTAATAATCTAAATATCCAGCAATTTATTGTACTTTTTGATTTTTCAACTATCTATTTTTGTTATATTCTAGTTTTATGTGGACCACCTGGATCGGGAAAAACGATGACTCTTTTTTCTGCACTTAGAGCTCTACCTGACATGGAAGTTGTTGGATTAAACTTCTCATCTGCTACTACCCCAGAACTTTTATTAAAAACATTCGATCATTATTGCGAGTATCGCAAAACACCAAATGGAGTTGTTCTGTCACCAGTGCAACTGGGTAAGTGGTTAGTGCTGTTTTGTGATGAAATTAATTTACCTGAAATGGATCACTATGGTACTCAGCGAGTTATCTCATTTTTGAGACAACTTGTTGAGCACAAAGGTTTCTTCAGAACGAGTGATCAAGCATGGGTATCAATAGAACGTATTCAGTTTGTTGGAGCTTGTAATCCACCAACGGACCCTGGAAGAAAACCATTAAGTTATAGATTTCTGCGGCATGTTCCGGTTATATATGTTGATTATCCAGGAGAAGTTTCTTTGAAACAAATTTACGGTACATTTGCTCGAGCAATGTTAAGATTAATTCCGTTACTAAAAGGATATGCAGAACCATTAACAAACGCAATGGTAGAATTTTATCTTACATCGCAAGAACGTTTCACTCAAGATATGCAACCTCATTATGTCTACTCACCTCGAGAAATGACAAGATGGGTGAGGGGTATTTGTGAAGCTATTAGACCTCTTGATGCACTCTCCATTGAAGGTTTAGTACGTCTTTGGGCCCACGAAGCACTCAGACTATTTCAGGATCGATTAGTAGAAGATTCTGAAAGAGCTTGGACCAATAAGACTATTGATATTGTCGCATTGAAACACTTTCCCAGTATAAATAAGGAAATATCTTTAGAACGGCCAATATTGTATAGTAATTGGCTTTCTAAAGACTACGTTCCTGTTAGTAGACCAGAACTACGTGATTATGTAAGAGCTAGACTTAAAGTGTTTTACGAAGAAGAGCTGGATGTTCCATTAGTACTATTTGATGAAGTATTAGAACATGTCTTGAGAATTGATAGAATTTTCCGACAACCTCAAGGTCATTTACTACTTATTGGTGTTTCTGGTGCAGGAAAAACAACGCTGTCTCGGTTTGTAGCATGGATGAATGGATTATCCGTGTTCCAAATCAAGGTAAATTTTTTTCATGAATTATAAATTAAAATTTTTATGCTTAGTGACAAATTTAAAGATGTTGTTACAAGACTGAAGTTTAATGTTGTCACCTTCAAGTGTTATCTATGATAATAGTAAACCATTTCTGTCAAAGTAATAATAGTCACGCAATTAAAGCCTTGTTATTCATTTTGTGATCTGTGAAGACTGATCGTGTTATTTCTTTGCAGAGGCCTTAAACAATGAATGAGTCGTGATAATATTAAAAATTTAAAAAGTTTGTACTGTTATTCGAGAAAGATTTATTAGTAATTGATCATTTATTAATTTAATAGTCCATTTGTTTAAAGTTGTATAGATAAACATTCACATAAATTGACGAAAATGTAAAATTTATAAAAGTAAAACATGAGATGGAAGTTTGCAAAAACAAAATAATAAGAAAAAAATTGTATGTTTACTTTTATTTTCTCTGAGCAGAGGGAAATGCTTATTGAATGTAAAAACATATAATTATTTGTTACTCATTCTAAAAACAGTCTTATTAAGTCGAATTTTGTGTAGTGCATCTAACGTTACTAGTTTGATTAACCGTTCAATATATCAGAGTTACTGAATTAATTCACTATAATTTCGACTGTATATAAAGTTTACATGTTATTACATTACTTCTGTCATACTAACATACACACCCACCCACCCATTCACTTACACACACACACACACGTACATGTAAATGTACATATACATATATACACATCCCCCTATATTATACAGTTCTTTTGGCGGGGCGGATCACAATCCTCTCCTATACGATGTACTGCCCACACGATTTTTACCCCACAAAATAAGAGAAAATCTCCTTTTTTTCTCTTATATTTTAACCCGGTACTTTTTTAGAGTACCCTAAACGATTTTTTCAGGCATAAAAAAAACCTCCCTCACGCAAAACTTCCCTAGAATACAAAAGGGCTCCAAGCGAAGAAAAAAAAAATTTGGAGGCCTGCTTGCTCTCTAAGGTGTTGAACGAGGGGCATCTAGGCGTAGCTCGACGTATTCTGAGTCAGTTTCCTGACGACTAAAATTATAATTATTTGAAGCATTTGAAGTTATTCATCCAGTTCACTCTCTAGTGACTATAGGCGTAGTTAAAACTTTTGTGAGTCCTAAAAGCTGTTTCTTGTTAACTTTATTAAGTTGTGTTATATTTGTTAGCAAAGTAGTTCGACGTTTAATGGCCCTAAAAAGAACTGGTGAGCTAAACTCTTTCTTACATAAAGTTTCCAGCAAACGTGACTGCCTGGATACCTCAAGGTTATCTTCTTTGGCCTGCTGTTGTAGTACCAGACTGATCGGGAGGACAACTACAAAGTTTGAAGCATTGGAGTTAGTTGATAAGCTCTTTGCCTATACCTCCTGATGTTACCAACTATAAACTTTAAGTCTTTTTTTTTATTGACCATAAAAAGTCCTTGAATATCAGTTACTCACGATAGTGCAACATATAGTTATTTTATCGCAAGAGAAATATAGTATTTATAAACAATTCAATTAAACGTAGCGCCCTGAGATTTATTAAGTGCCATTGCACATCCGCAAACTAGTGGAAAATGACTTCTATTTGCCACAATAGTTTTATTACTATTCGTTGAAGCTAAAGACGATTTTCTTTTTATAGGAACACCTCATTTTCGAATATTATTAGCAATAGTATAAGCACCTGCTTTTCTCCGTACTTTTTGTACTGTTTTTTATCTCGAAACTGTTACCATACTCTGGTGATCTTTTCTCCATCATTTTACTCTAAGTGAACTAAAGTTTTACTAGCTCCATTAGCTGAACCATCAGCTACGTCATTATTATCTGTAAGAATATAAGGTATTTTCTTTATTAAAGTTACTTATATGGCGTTTCTCCTGTATCAATTGTAGACATTTTATGAAGTGTCCGTCTAAAAATAGTTCTCGCTTATTGTTGTGACATCCAATGAGTACGTCATAAACTGTTAATATTACTTTGTCTTTACACGTTTGTATGAGATGACTACTTTAATAAGAACCACAATTATGGTCACAAAATAAACGAATTCTGTGAGAACAAAGCCTGTCAGTATCTTCATTTGTAAAAAATCTTGGTTCATCCAGTTAAATACCATCATCACTGAGAACGTCATCACTCCCTTCTTTAGTGAGTGGCAAAGAAAATTGCTCATTGGCTTGTCTCATTACTTAAGTTAATTTATAATATTTTAATTTATACCATAGAACTGGTCCGATTGTATGTTGCTTTGGCTGTTTGTATCTAGCGATAACTCGAACTAGAGGTAATTGACACAAGTCACTGATCAAAATTATGTCTAGCCCACAGAAATAAGTATCTAAGTTACTTGTTATTTTCTCTAATCTATCGTCAATCTGAGTTAATAGTTCGGTTTCAATCATAATGGCCTTGCCGAAAATAAGTACTTCAACGTATTTAAATAATATTCTGTAATGTTAGGCAACTTCTGTTGTTAGGGAGAGTAGTTTTTATATAGAAATTTCTAATGCTTTATGAACAGTTGCACCATCAATGGCAACATGAGCTTTTCCTATTGTTGCACCTGCGACACATGCATTACAGTAATCATCTATGTCACCAAATTGATCGTATATTTTCATAATCAATTTAATAGCAAAGGTCTTTCTACAACCAATGGATCCAGTAAAAAATATTTGTAAAAATGAATTATTAGCTATCAAAACATGATTGGCAACTTGGATTAATACATTTTTCTATATTTCATTAGCATGTCTTATTAATTCACAAAAGGTATAAAGTTTCATTATGTTTTCTTTTTTTTTACGATGATACCTAATTTATTCAAAGCAATATTCTTAAGTCTGCATTTGAATTATTGTAGAATTTTTGAAGAGGATTAGAAGCTTAGAAGCTGGGATGATCCCCGCTATGTCCATTACGTCATCTTTATTGAGATCCTTATTTTCCCAACTCATCTTGATACATATCTCCACTGTTTTACCAATATCTAACTTCGATATAATTCTTTCCGCTTATTTAGAACCAGACTCTAATTTTCGTTGTGGATTTCAATCAATTTCAATCGATGCAAAACATCATTATCCTCATTTCGAAGTAATAAATACAAAATGAGCATTTTTCTTTTACAATAATTATGAAGATTATTACTCATGTCGTAATTTCTTCATCTGATAAACTCATAGTTCTTTTTTTCTAATGTTTTGTCCTCTTTTATTTTTCTTGTATTTTAAAATGAATTGTGCAAGTGCAATGGCATTCTATTCATCAGTTTTTTTTTCATACTTGATGAAAAAAATCTTCTTTCCAAATGTCAGTTGAATCAGAGTCGAGTTCATTAGATTGAAAGTTTTTCTAATTTTTTGTCGCTCGATGGACCAAACAATGTTAATATAAACAATAGAAACCGAACATTCAGACATAGGCTTTCGTAATTAATATCAAGCTACTTATTGACTTGTCATTTCAATACCGTTTTATTTATCAACACTCGGTTTTTGAGTAATTTCAACAATATTAAACTCTCGATTTCCATTCATAACTTTCGTAACTTCTCGAAGCAAATGACTAATGCCCCTGTTCATTTTATTGACATATTTTATAACGTCAGCAGCACAGGAGTATTCTTCAAGAATACTTAAAAAATCCGTATTTGATCTCATAATGCTGCAAACAAAAGGATGCCAATTTTATGCCACTTTTTAGATGGTCATCGCTTTAAAAAAATCTTTGCTCTTTTAATTTGGAATATTGGGTATCATACTCTGTAAATCTCGCTTCTTCTTTCTTCATAGAAATTAATGTAATAGTTTGTCGAGAAGATATAAGTGGTGTGTCAAGTCTGCATTTCTGTGGTCTATTAGCAATAACTTTTTTGTTTTAAGTAAAAGTTTGTTGATGTTCTTGAAACGCCATATTTCTACAATAGAAGGTTTTGAGTGAGAGACAGAGATTTAAGAGTCGATCATACTGATAGTTTAAGCTTGATTACCGTGACTGAAACAATTTCTTGGAGCATTGTCCATCCAAAGTTGACTGTATTTAATAGTTTAATCAAAGTTTAATCAATCTTTTACGAACCAATTTATAAACGTAGTTAGATTTGAGTATTAATTTGCTATTAATGTCTACGTAAGAGCAGTATTCGTTATTAACATTTCTAAGTAAAAAAGTTACCATAGTGTTAACAGACACGGGAGTGCTTATAACTTAAGCGAAAATGCCATACTGCCCTTCTACGTGACGTATTTGCATAAACGGTATCCTAGGAAAAATTAATCTTCTTGATACAAAGTCAAATTTCGGTAATGTCTGTGGTGTTTCTGGGTATTGGAAACCATTATAAACAGCCACAGAAGGTATTTTTTTTATTGAAAGATGATTTGTAGGTAGAACATTAATAAATATATCCAACAAAGGTGAAATTCTGTAAAAATTATAAATATTTATTTAACAAACAATAATAGAGAGAAATTAATTTAAAAATTTATAAAAAAAAGAAATTTAAACTATATTTTGTTAAATTTCAGTATAACAAGCTGAAGCAATTTTCGAAAATCCTTGAAACCATAAACTATTTCACACAAAGCATGGAAAATTAAAAAGTTTCATTGTGAAATTTTTATAGAATTGTTGCATTGCTATGTCATTTCTACGACTGATAGCATTTTCATCTAAATGTAGAAAATCATCTTCAAAGTCATTGTGTGAAATATCTCTAAAATAGTTTTTATTTATATGAATTTCATTGCTGTATGGAATCATTGTCGTACAATCTCAATGGATTTTATAAAAAGTATCGTTATTCATCATCACTTCCTGAAAAATCTCAATCTTCTTTTTAAGTTAATACATGTTTTTTTCTTATCCTAAAAAACGTAATTGATTATATGATTGTATACAATAGTTGATCGATAGTAAGTCTGTTTAAAGATGTCCGATTTGAATTAAATAAAAAAAGCTAAATAAAACGATATTAAAATCGTCCCAATCCAAGTGACTGTGGTGACAGGTATAGTCACAGTGTACGATAGTTTACACATTTTTTACAGAGAAAAGTATGTTCTTAATTAAAAAAAAAAAAAAAAAAAAAAAAAAAAAAAAAAAAAANTACGAAGGCCTTACAAATTTATGGACTTTGATTTTCATCAGTGAATAGTATAAATTAGGAAAAAGCAAATATTGAATTATGTTTATATTTTTTTTGTTCATTAAGATAAAAAGAGCGAGAATGAGAAAGAACAATAACACACTGCAAATAGTATCTTTACTACCTACATACGCATAGGTACATACATCTTTAACATTACGTTCGTGTGTATTACTTTCTGTGTTCCTTTTTTTTTTTCAGACACCAGTGCGTAGTTGGCTCCTTACTAAAGATGGGTTAAGATGGGGTTTGAATAAACACAATTGAAAGACCCCGGGAAAGCTTTCCATTATGGTCAAATATTTATATTTTAAGATAATCCTGTTCACTAAAAACAAATTTGTTAAAAATAATAAATAAATAATACTAATTCTATTATTGATTTATCATTTTCTACAACTGCAAAATATTAAGAAAATCAATGAAACTCATTAATTCTTATCAAATCAGGCTCACCTGTATGAGTACAATAAAAAGAGAGCGAGCGCGACAGCAAAGCAGACGATCAATGACTCTCTATTTCACTTACTCTTACAGGTACTGCTAAAATGCCTTTTTCATTTTGGAAAATTATTTTTCTGAACACTTTGCGCTTGTCAAAACACTATTAAAAGTGTTTATTGATAAAAAATTTTTCACCATACACGCTGGTGTTTTTATTTTTTCTGTGTATCAAACCGTTACAAGATATAAAAAAACGAACTTTAAAACTCGAGTTTAACATTACCAGACCGCTTAAAAATTATTATAACTATTTCATTTTTAATTAGCAGGTTGAATTACATTTAATATAAAAAACGCCCAATTATCGTTCAATTTTTTAATTCAGAAGTTTCTCAGTTAATATCTTTAAGAACTAAGAACAGATAATAAATTGGCGTGCTGCGTAGCAGAATCGATAAGGTCCCTGACTACCCATCCGAAGAATGTGGGTTCGATTCCCGGAGTCAGTAAAATTTGAAAATTTTATGTACACATATATTATATATAATATATACACGTATATTCTGTGTAATATACACAATTACAAATAAAGTATGTGTACAAGTGTAATTTATATGCTATATATACAGTACATAAATGATTTTTACTTAGATATGTACACGTACACTTCTATATAGCAATGAAGACGGACAATGTACCAATACACGTACTTTACAACAAAAAGCTATATTTACACGACAATGTACCATATACACGTATATATGTATATGGATGTACAAGTTCCACTGCGTGCATCTGTATATAGAGAGAGAGAGAAAGAACGAGTCCCAGTGGTAGGGTAAACTGCAACTGAGGAGCAGACCAGACTTTTCGTTGCATATTTCCCCTCGTGCGGCTGTTCACTGCCCGCCATAAGCTGTTTCACATCAAAAACAAAAAATCTGGTAACAAAATATTGTTCAACGTTAATTTCAGTGTGTTTTAAAACTCTTATCATATAAGTTACAAAAAATTATAAGCCACTGTCAAAATACTGTTGATAAAGTGTCTATAATCATACTTATCTTAAATTTTTTCTTCGTTTTTGTAAAAACAATTGAAAATCGAGTTTTCTTTATCAAAGCAGTGTAAATTTACCTTTACTGGAACTGTATATATATTAATATGTGGGTTAGCACGAACTTAATAATAACAGCAAAATGTTTCAAAATTTTATACTTGAATAAAAGGAAAAGAGTGACAAAGAGAGTTGAATCAAATTTACTAATATCGGTGATAGATTCAAGGTCCTACAAAACTGGTGTCCTGCAAAAAAAAAAAAAATAAATAAAAACAAAGAAAAAAAAACAAACAAGATACAAAAAATAAAATATGTAAATATATAAAAGATTTGAGTGCAGAAAAAAAGTGATTAGAAAATAATTTTTTCTATAAATTTCTAATAACACCAGTGGACAGTGGGTGCTTGGGTACCCAAGTAAAAAATCATACTTCTATAAAATTATGTGGCAATTTTAAATGTAAATATACCTTCCATAAAATGATACTGTGTGCGAAGGTGGTGCAATTATCGTTGGAATGAGTACACCTACATTAGTTAGGTGTGGTTTCAATAAAAATTTTAATATTCAATAACTGAATAATTATAAGCAATATAATATGGCACAATGCAATTTAAACAACATAGAGGCTGGCCAGTACAAGACTGTGCTCTTTCATCGAATCTTTCGATGGTTTCAAAACAACTTCCTACTGCCTCCGCTGATTACATCTGTAACGTTACGCTCACATTTATCACATACGCTCACACACTTATTCGTAGTCTATATTTAATATTCAAAATGTTGTTATGTCTCAAAAATTAAGAAAAACCTTCCTGTAGTACCACTTTTTCAATAGCATAGTATTACATGCCAGTAAATGTCCCTTCAGGACGTGCATCGCACATAGGTTTTTTTGAACGATATCATTCAAGCATCAAAAGTAAACTAAAAAAACCCATAAGAAATACTTAAAATATGGCAGATTCTTTAACTGCACCTTCTTTTCCATGTTTCATTGAAAAAATTCGGAATTTTGACATTTAACGTTATGGAAAAATCACTTAAAACTGCATTTATAAGATCTGTATAAACCCCCTAATTTTTGTTTGTATGAATGATTATTTTTGGATCAATTTGTCTTATTTCCAAATAGACTTATAATTTTTATTTTTATATTATCTCACAAAAAAAAGTGGTCAAGTATGCGTAAAAGGGTGTAAGCTCAGCCATATGAGAAAAATGATTTCTAGCGTTGCTGCATATATCTGCGCTCCTCCCACCTTTCTGAATTTTGTGAAAGAAGCAATCTCAATAAAAATCAATTATTGTATTTATGTAGTTCGGAAAATTTTTTTTTAATTATGAAAATCATGAAAAAATGTGAAAAATCGTTTTAACAATTATTTACTTTTTTTAAAGTAACAAGTTAATGAGGAGTAAATAAATGTTTATTTATACACATGAAAGCTGCTTTGCTAATATATACTAATTTCCAAATTTATCAAAAAAAAACCTGTACCAAAAAGAATAGTTTATTAAATAAATTATTTATTTAATGTATNCTAAACATTTTTGTTAAAAAGTGACTGACTGTTTTTTTTTCCCTCATCTCTTTGTATGATCAATTTGTATCTGAATTAAATAAAAATAAATCAATTAACAACACATCAAATAAAGTGAAAGGGATTTAAATTATTAAACTGATTTACCTTTTTTTTTAATTGGTTAAAAGTAAATAGAACTAAAATTAAAAATGTTTGCTGTAGTGTCGTGGGACGATGTTGTGTGATGTGGTGGCGTTGTTCGGTGTAGGTAAACCGAAAGTGCGTCAAGAGGGGTGGGACGAAGGAGGAGAATCAAGCAAAATCCGCTACCGTTACACTTTTTTTCAAGGTCACCAATCTGAAATCGTTGATTTACTCTGTAGGGCAGAATGCACCTATAGAAGTATAACTTAAAAAAAAAAACCTGGACGGATAAGATGTAAGGGAGAGTTGGATAGGATTGTGAGGTTGGGTCGATTCGTCACACCTTTATTTTTTAACTAATGAAACTTTCACAAATGAAAATAGTTAATAATTATTGCTTAGTACACCCAATATACATGTCAATAAGTAGAAAACAAATCAATTATGCTGAAATTTTAAAGCAAGCTTGTAAATTAAAAACGCTATCTCTAGTGTTTTGATCGTTTGTATGATGACTAAGTTTCTGAAGTCGTTGAAATCCAGTTGTACTTAATAGATTCAACCTTCAACCTTGAGCTGCTTTTTGTAGAATTACTCTAGATTATTTAGAAAAAAGATTATTACAATTTTAAAAACAGTACCCATATGTCACTCACGGTAGGGCAGGATCGTCATGGGCAGCACTATAGCAGTGAAATCAGTAAAAACAGTAGGCTGCTGCCGAAAAAGTAAAAATAACCTCCTTGTTATGTAAACAAATGAAACTTAGCTAGTTGTTTTTATAATTTATGGTTATTCATTAAATTAATGAGCACCTAGAGCAATGGTGAGTAAGTACAAAAAAAAAAAATAAGCGTAAATCCTATTCTGGAGGTGAAATCCATCTTGTAGTTATAAGAGTTCTTGATGGAATAACGATTCAAAGCTTGGCAGATGCTTGTGGAGTTCGTAGTTTAAATGACGTAGCTGTGTAGTTAGTTGGTTACATAAGAATATGCTGGTTGATTTACCACTGATCGCTACTGGGTTTACCACCATTTACTTCAAAATTTCTGCTGTTTCCTACATTTGGTTATTCGTTGTCTCCAGTTTTTGGAATTTTTTTTATAATATCACTCGGTAAACTTTCCTCTTTCTGATGTTATTGCAAATTAGCTTTAAGTATGCGTGGTTGTCAAGCAGCGAAAGTAGTAGAGTCGCCTTCTGTTTCTTGATTCTCAAAATAATAACCGTACTTTTCTTGCAATGTAGGTGTATAAACATTATCATATGGCGTTGCATCATGCTGCGTTTTTTGTGCCAACCCTTAACGACGTAGTGGCACGGATGGTTTAGCATTTTTGGAAGTAAAAGCCATTTAAATTGTAAAGTAAAAAGAGATCCTGTAAACTTGGTTTTAGTAGTTTTAAAGCGTCGTAAGATAATACTGAAATTACTGGAGAAATAAAAGAAAGCGTGTACGAGCTGTAATAATGTAAATAAGTAAATCATTCATGGAAAAGAAAGAAGACCGACCCTAGCGACTGACTAAACAGGCAACGTTAGCATCTTCTCTTGTAAATGTGCAAAGAATTTGTACAGAAAAATTTTTCTATTAGCGTATTGGATTCTTGGTGTGGCATGAATCCTCGTGATGCACATATACATACGCGCACGCGTGTACGTGTGTGAGTATGTGTGTGTATTTCTGCGCGTGTGCGCAGCAACTAATTCAATAATAAACGTCCTGTACAACCACTCTATCTGAAATATAGTTGTATTACACGCCAGAGGAATATCGCTTCAGGACGTTTATCACAGATACATGTATTTTTTTTGAAGAATCACATAAAGTTACATTTATAAGTAGAAAGTGCTTATGAAACCTAAAATCAAAACACAGAGTTTTTAATTTTTTAATGACCTGGAATCTTAAAGTTATAAATGTAAATAACATTTTTATGCATTTTAGACAACACACAAAGTTTGTCTCCAAGACTTGAAAGCTGGTAAAGTTGTAAGACCGGAATCTTATAAATTTAATATTTCGACGGAAATGCTCTAAAAAATGCTTGTTATTAAATATGGGAATTTCGATCAGGGTGTTTTCTGTTCTACGAAGGTCGAGAATGTTGCAAGAGTTTTTTTCGATTTTTTAATTTCAATAAGCCAGTGCTGCAAGTTGGCAAATTAAAAGGTCCTGATTCCCCAAAATATAAATTTTAAATGTTAATAGTAAGTATATAATTTAAATGTAAGAACAAATTTATATTATTATCAACAGTACCGTTGTCTCGGTTGTAATGAGATTTTACAAGAGCCCGAAACGCTCCTGTTTTTTTAAAATAGAACAAGAAAGTCGTCGTAAAAGTTTTTCTTGTTTAGATCTGGCAAGGCCCAAACAGTTTTGTCTTATTAAGGTTAAAAACACCGCTAAAAATATATTTACATACTTAAAACTCTATTTTAAGTGTTTGCCCATTCTGGCCCTTAAAATATGCCGGTTTTTGTAGTATGACTGACTCTCTTTGCATTGAATATATAATATAAGAAAAGAATATCTAAGTTTATTATACTTTATTTTACACAAACATCATGATATAAATCGTACATAAAGATAAGACAAGAAAGTTTACTTTTAAAGATTTGATAGGGTTTAAGATGACTCATAAAAATGAGCCACTTCTGCAGGTTCGTGTTTCTATAGTTTTTGGTAAGTGACGACTTGCGTAGATAAATACATTTTTATATTATATTTATTCCCATAATAAAATTTTAAGACTGTTAAAAGAGTCGTACTTAACGAAAGTCATCGCCTAACATAGCTGACTGTGTACTTCGTGGCTCTCGGAATTGTCAAGTGACAACCGAAGCGAGCCGCTAAGCCTAAACACATGAAGTCAGCAAGTACCAGCCCTATAGCAAGTGAAAAAAAGATATTTCAATTAAAACTTCGTGCAAGGTGCATTTGTTTGCGCGGCGTTTTAGTTAGTAGCCCGCTGCCGCTCATCGAGTGCAGTACGTCATTAAACAGGTAGCTTGCTAAACATTTTTGTTAAAAAGTGACTGACTGTTTTTTTTCCCTCATCACTTTGTATGATCAATTTGTATCTGAATCAAATAGAAATAAATAAATTGACAACAAACCAAATAAAGTAAAAGCGATTTTAAATTATTAAACTGATTTACCTAAAGTGGCTATCAATAAATAGAGAAAAGAACCACCGGACGACAGATTGACAGCAACGAAGTATAAAACAACCAAGGAAAATAAAACTAGGTATTCGATTTTTTATTATTCTAATACACACACATACATATAAATAAATCAAAAATCACATTACACTAAGGAAAGTAAACAACCGAATAGTTGGACATACTGCTGGTCTTGCGGCCCGTCAGGGAGCGTGAGACTGAAGTCCACAAATATCCAGCTTTCACTGGATGATAAAGTTAAATAATTACGATTCGTCATTTAACAGTTTTTATCATGTTATAACTTAGTACTATTCAAGTTTGTATAAATATTAATACTATATCGTGGATTTTTTGTATAAAATTTTAATGTATAATTTTGTTTCAACTTTTAAAAAGTTTTCTCTGTGCAATAGACAAGTATTTTCTCAATTTTACTTTTTAAGAAAATGAGAGCTCATTAAACATGTGATTTAAATCACCATGAGAGTAACACAGTATTAAAAGTGCATCATTGGAATCACAATTTAGGCATAAAATGTTGCAAAAATCCGCCTGTTGCTCAATTAGGTTTAATTTTTCAAGTACCCCTTCCCCCTACCTAATCTTGTGCCCTTTTTTCTGCCGTTATTCTTCGTAATACCCCTTGGCTTCCTATCATAATTCTTCAGTACATGGTAAACATGTTTTAGTTTCTCTTTTACTGTTTATTTCTTTATTTGGTCAAGTTCTTTATGTGATCCCCTGAGCCTTAAAAATCTTAAGGAGGTTCTCACAAATCACAGTGTAAAAACAAAATTTTATTCTTTCTTGCATTAGTTCGACAACTATTAATTATTCTTGGAAATTTTTATTTATTGCTGATTTTTTTTTTTTTTTTTCTTAATATGTTTATTAGTTGTATTATTAAATGTGTATTAGAATCTGACATGATAATATTACACTCAGTCAAAAAAAAAAAAACTTACGGAATATTAAAACACTGGACCTTGCCGGTATTTCTATTAATTACGTAAAGATAGAAGTTTTCTTTCCCTCTTCATGAATTGAAATATGTAAATTATTCTTATGAATTTAAACCTTGTATCTTCAACCTTGTTTGTACGTATTTAACACTGGACAAAAGATTTAGATGATACAAAAACCTCATATGATTGAAAAACTTCGGTTTAAATATTTTTTCGATACATCTGTGACATCCCATGTTATTTACTTAATATTTATTGCTCTGACTTACCCAGGTCTACCATTAAATTATAAAGAGTGAGCTCTCAGCGATTACAAAATATCAAGCTGTGTATTTGCTTTTACAATTTTGTGACTAAAAACTTACTTTGTCTAAAAAGATCTGCCGTTATAAAACTATAACTAAGCTTACAATTGTCAAACAATCTTATAAAGTGCTCATTTTACAATATCATTTTGCACTAATACGCTCAAGAATGTAAAATATCAGCGGTTTCGATATTTATTACTGCGTATGACCCACAACAAACATTGTACACATTTTAACATTAACTTGTACCAAAATTAAAAATTCAAAAGGTTAGCAATATAAACCATCAATCGCTGTATACTTATTGCATCACGATTGTGCTTGTGTCAATTAAGAAAAATAAGTTTAATGTTTGATTCGTTGCTTGGATCTTTAACCTAACGTATTTTTCTTAAATTCAAATTTATAAGAACTTCTTGCACATACGAATGAACACCTTTTTTTCCTTTATTAACAGCTTTAGAGTAACAATAAAGGTTGAAGAGTGAGTTCAGTTGTCTTATTTAAGCAAATGCAAGACTTAATTTGGTAATCAAGCTACGTGTAACAGCGTGCATTTCAAGCAAATGGCATTTTAGTGACTAAACAGTGCAAAAGAAGCCTGAACAACTGAGACCACGATGTATACCTAAAAAGTGAAAAAAAAGGAACAAGAACGATAGAACTGTTGATTTGGGTTCTGACATTAAAAGTATTAACTTTATTATTATCATTATCACGAGCACCCTCGTATAGGATTAAAAACATCGTTGTGGTTAACTGTAGAAGATCTTGCGGCAGTTTGCTCACAAACAGTTGCTTACCATCGGTTATAGAAGTAAGTTAAGTTAAGAAAAATGGAAACTTGTTGCAACAGTTCAACTTAATTCAGAGCAATTTACTGCAGTACATTAGCAGGTTAAATTTTAAACAGTCAGTCAGACGTCAGTTCGCCGTACTGCACACCAATACCATCTTGTACATATTACTTAGTGAAACTTAACACCACAACGCTAAGTCAACGGATTTTAAATGAAAGCATTGTAAATAAAATCAATGACGCGTTTGGGTTGATGGCTGACTCCCTACTCACAAAAATAAAATTTATTTTTTTGTAAAATCAATATACGAGTTTGCTCTTTACTTTAAAGTTTGAATGCAACAAATCGGCATCTTCCGCAGAGAATTAATTTCAGATGTGAAAAAACTACGTTTATAAAGACTTTCATTTTAACTCGTATTTTAACACTTAAGAGTAAAGATTAAAGCCAGAAGTTGTTAGGATGGAGTTATGATGAATACATAAAAAAATTTTATACATCATGTAAAAGCACACTTTTCTCCCTCCAAAACATATGCTCAATACATTTCCGACATTAATGATTCTCAAATGGAATAAGAAAATCTGTGAAAAAATCTTCTAACGTATTGGTCAAAGTGTGAGAGCAGCAAAAATAAAATCTGTTTTTAATAATATTTCTGAACATCAAAAGCCTGTTTCGAAATATTATCTAGTAATAGTTGGCCATAAAACATGTATAAGATAGGCCTACCTCATGGATTTAAAGCAAAACTGATGTCAAACATGCCAAAAACTTCTTCTGGTGCTTTACAAGAAGCTTTAAAAGCCGAAAAAGTTTGGAAAGTATTTTCCTTCAATACTCACGCTACTATGTATAATTAAATCTCACACATGTACCTTGCTCAGCAGTTACACCGATCAAGATATAATACAATTGCACGCCAACAAAAAAGAATTAAAATTTTCCATTTTCAACTTAATCAAATTATTTCACAATAGATTTGATAGGATGATTCAACACACGATCGCAATAACAGACTTCACTAACACGATCCTCATGGCCCAGAAATTTTACCTACGTTTAATCTAGACGGAAAGATGGTATCATTCCCAACCTTTTATTATAGAAACAACGGCTTAGCTGATAAGTTTGTGAAATTGTTACAAAAATTGACTGGAACGCAATTTTATCAAACTTAAAACGATTTATAGCAAAATCATCGAAATTTTCGCCATACATCACTAACACAATACCAAAAGTGACTTTTATCTCATTTAAAGTATTCTTTTTATACAACTATACTGCAGTATGTGTAAAAAGCTCACCTGCAAGTACAATAATTAGTTACCCTTGCACTTGCTACAACTTTTAGATACATTCACGAGAATCATGATACGACACTAACTTGCTAGAGGTTGAATCCTTTTCATAATCATCAAAATCTTACACCAAGTGCTCCCATACCGTACCATCTTTTAAACGGGAGCCATGCTCGTCAACCTCTAAGGCAGTAGCCAGACTAGATACACGACCTGGAGAACCCAGTTGGTGCCTATACGTGACCTGGAGAATCCGGTCAATTTTTTTTATTTAAATTAAATCTATCCAGCCGGATCTTACCTTGAGAGCTACTTTTATACCCCTTTTTAGACAAAATAAAGGTCACATTCATACTTAAAGTAAATTGTTAAGTAACCCCTTAATTTTTCGCGTAAATCCCACTATTATGTGCCATAAAATCCGGATAATCGTATACTGGCTGGTGGTGAAAGAAAAAAACCAACTAAACAAATAATTAAAGTGTCAACGCTACGTTGTGTGCCAGTTGGTGTCAATGCCAACGACCAAGATACACGAGTTTCTATTTTAAAAAAATCAAGTGTCAACGCTACGTTGTGTGTCAGTTTTTATAAACTCTGACGGCCAGGTAACTAGTCTTTATTAAAAAAAAAAAAAAAATTTCAACGCTATAGTGTGTGTCGCTAGTGAGAAATGCTAGTAGCTAAACGACTAGCTCAATTTTAAAAAGAAACAAGCTAAAAATTGTAAACGAGTGGCCAGTTACGTGCCGTTGGTGCAAATGCCGATATCCAAACAGCTAGCTAGCCTTTTCTACATTCATCAACACTGTTCTCATCTCATTGCTTCGTTTTTAACCCTTCCTATCATGGCCCCAGGCTATTAAGCGAAAGCTTAGGCCTAAACATAAAATTTATTGTTACTCTGTCTTTGACATAACACACGAAAACTTTTACTAAATCATAGACAATATTGCAATAAATAAGAAAAACTCAAAAGCTCTTCCAAGCTTTCACTATTTTAAGTCTACAGATGTGACCTTTGGACAGAATCACATATGCAATATACTAACCAGAATGAGAGTTCTAATAGATCATCCTGTAAGACAAACTGAAGGTTAAAGTCAAGCATACCTACGCTTAATAAAAATCACTCCCGACATATTTATAGTTAAAGCAGTGGTAATATACTATCAGGGTTGTTGTTTTACCATGGATGTTATTACCTGAGAAAAGTCAGTAAAAATCCGGTTTAGGTTTAAGTAATAATATTCCCAACATAACAATAAAGGAATTAATGAAATATACTACAGAAAAGCTTCGCCGGCACCATCATGATAAAATAAGTTTTAACCAACTTAGCTGCATAATTGAAAAAAATTTACACCAATTTTATATTTGAGTCGATGAAGCGTCACGTATATTGTATGTGCGATGTAAAATACTAACAACTGATAATGAGCCCAATTCTAGTAAACAAAATAGGTATTTACCTGTCTACATAAGAAAGTGAGAGATCAAATTTATAAATTACTTCAAGAAAGAATCATGGGCAACTGTTGCAGCCCAAACAAAAATTTTACTAAATCTTGCTTAATTGAATTTGGTCAATAAGATAACACATAACTACATTGCTCATTAAATTTCTTTTCTGAATTTAACTATTTTTAAAATCGAAAATTCTAACTCATAAAACAAATCTTAAGCCTTAACTAATGAATTAAATGTACAGAAACAATAAATAGATAACGTATGACAAATACTTCTACAAAGCCGTAAGATAGAAGACGAGTTCAAACCCACATTTACTGCAGTACATCATGCGAAATGTCATGAAGTAAGTCTGACGACATTTTGGGGTACGATGCACTAATACTATTTTTTACATATCACTCCGTGACACTCAACACTTAAACTTTAAGTCCACGAATTTAGAAAGAAAGCATACTGTAAATAGGATAAAATAAGGCCTCCAGACTGGTTCTTGACTAACAGTAATGAAATTTATTTTTTTGTCTTTTGAATTTATAGATTAATTTTTTATTTACGTAAAGTGCTTATTAATACAACAAATAGTTTAAGACCTTTAAAAAGACGGATTTGTAGAGATCAAATTATTTATTTACTTTAAATTTTGTCAAAATCAAAAATTTTCTTATAAACAAAAATTAACTGTTTTTCTATTATCATCATATTTTATTCATACATTAATTTTCTTTTATTTTTTCCATCTTCACAACGTGACGTTTGAACATCAGAATTTTTTTTTTTTTTTTGCATTTTTGCATTAAATGAATCACGAAATTCATCTTCAAAAAGTTATTACGCTGTTGACGGGCATGATTTGTATTATTTGTTTAAAATGTTCACCTCGCGTGCCAACCCTCCACTGCAAGATAATGGTTAAATATAGGATCATATCATGTGAATTACGTTGCATACACAGTTTCAGCATATTATCAAAAAAGATGAAACAAATTCAACTTTTATATTAAGAATTAAGAAATTAAGTAAAAATTTTGTCGTTAATAATTTTAAACAGCACATGCAATTTCTCATTTTTTCCTAATTCGTATACTTTTATACATTTATTGTGTTTTTTTCTTTAGCACAATTATTTCAAATTACTAGCAAGCATTTTTGTAAATGTATTCTATACATACTTGCACCAAATCATTAAAATCATTTAAAATCATTTAAATTCAATTCAAATAATAATAAATTATAAAGTTTGAGATTATTCGAGTCTTTAGAGACGCAAGCATTATTACTGACAAAATATGTAAAGAAGCCGTTATGGCAATGGATTTCAAAGAAATTTTTGATTTCATGTCACTTTTGTAAAGACTTGTAATGTATTAAAAGAGCACATTAGCGAAAGTGTGCGTATGGGTCTCGCTGTGGGAGGAATGGCCTTTTGCATTTTTCCACTTAAGAGTGTACATATCCGAGACTTCTTGACAGAAGCAAGGAATTTAATCGGGGCTGTTGCATAGGAGACACGGTGGATAAAACTTGTACTGTCCGTTAACTAAAAATGTTTAGCTTGCTGACGTCCTGCCTGGACGATTTAGCGAAAGTCTGTACCTGTGTCCCAATGTAAAGTTCATAAATTTTGCGACGGCTATGAGTCGATAGAGTGAGACGTTCACGGGATTTTGGAAGAGGGCTACTCATGCATTTATAATAAGAAGTCAGTAGAAGTCAATTACAATCTGCAATATATTGTTACTAATTCAACTAATTAAGGCATACATAATACAAATAAAGTCACGCATGGTTGAGCCAACTCATACCCATGTGCATACGCGAAGTAGCTGTGATGTCAGACCCGCTTGTATTACATTATTTGATTGATATTGATAAAACATAAAAGATATTTTGACGTTCAAAATGATTATCGCTGACAAAACCTGCTTCATACTTATCTTTGGTCCGTTCATGGATTCGGTGGGTCGTGCTCGAGAATCGTTATCGAAAAATGGATCTTGTAGTCGAGGACACTCTGATACCGACGCCAGCAGCCCTAGCTATTTGTGCCGTCCTTTGGTGCTAAATTCTGGTACCTCGTAATGCGAATACTTATCAGCGTCTTGAACGGACACAGGTATGGACTTGCCGAATCGGCCAGGCAGGACGTCGGCAAGACAAACACTTTTAGTTAACGGACAGTACAAATTTTATCCACTGTGACTCCCAAGCAATTGCTCTGATCGAATTCCTCGTTTCTAGCAAAAAGCCTCGAATATTTACACTCTTAGGTGGGAAAACGCAAAAGGCCACGCCTCTCACAGTGTGACCCATACGCACACTTTTGCTCCTCTATTCCCTTAATACATTACAGACTAGTGCCGTAATGCAAATTTTTTAGTTAGGACAATTCTTCGCTTCGTTTTTACTTTCAGAAAGTACTCAAGGTAATAAAAGTTCGGAAACTATAGACATTAATTTGCTGGAGATTTTGATGTACATAATGAAATTGTGCACTTCTGCACTTAAAGAATGTTTTTGAGTCTGAAGATAAATGTTGTCACTTGTTTAATGTATGAGTGCTTAAAGTAAATGCTTTACAGCCACATGATGTATCTGAAAAAATGATTTTCTACAAATAAAGGTTTGATTTAATATTAATTCAATGAATAATGACCAAAAAAATATTTCTATAATCATATGTAAACAAATTGACAAATCTTTCATCATAGATGATCCTGTATGATCAGGCCAAACAATTTTATGTAGACTTGGACTAGCATTACATTCGCTTTACTTCCAAAAGGTGTGACCAGTCATAGAACTTTTCATTAACCTTAAAATTTGAACTATTGTAAAGCCGTTTTATAAGAATGAGAGTCCAAAAAAAAGAAATAAAATGAAGTGGATTTGATAACATGAGATAAGTTCTCTATAATTCCAAAAAAAATCTTCAGAAATAATTGATACAGCTTCATATAATCTATGTAATATGCAAAATTGGTTTAGAAATATACTAATAACTTAAGAGGGAGATTCTCGTCAAATACTCCTCGTTAAAAAACAGTAATAGTTACCTTTAGCTTCAAACGATGACAAAATTATTACGTACAAATGACAATCACAAAAAAATTAGAAAATTGATGTAATTACAAAGGACCCCAAAATTTTAAAGTCTTTGAAAATCATACATAAGATCTTCAGTAAGCTATGAGATAAAAAATTCTTCTTGAGAACAAAATCAGTAGTCTTAGAAGATTAGAAAAAAAATTTTGGCCTCAAAATGTTTAAAGAAAGTTCTTTATCAACTTGTAAATAAGAAAACAAAAATTGTCATTAAGAGCAGGGCTATTTATTCTTAAAACTTATATCTGTCCAATGTTTTGGCAATATCTCATTGCCATCCTTAGAGCATCTCACTGTACAAAAATTTATTAGTTGCAACAAAAATATTTATGAAAGTAAAATATAAGATAAAGCATTATTGGTAATGTCTTACTATATATGAATATATACCTAACATAATTGGATTTACGATATCCACTATATAGGCATAAGGCGACCTAGGTATACACTTTTCACATTTTGAAATAAGAATTTTTGAGAATATTTCTCGACGGCGTAATTAAAAACATTATAACAAAAATAAATAAAAATGACATTATGTTATCTAACTATTTAACGGCACACAAAAAAAAAGTAAAAAGATATTTCGACTTATTCACAAAGCTGCACGTGTAACCATAAGGACCTCCTTTCATTTGTCAGTGCAGGTTGACATCGTCAAGGAAGTTAAATAACTTTCAGAAAACCACATGTGTGCAGATAAAGCTTCTCTTACAATTTCAGGTACTTTTGCCTTACATCACTTGTAAATGCTTTGTTTTCATGGTGTAGCTTAATGATACCTAATTTTCTTTGAACATTATTACTATAAAAGAAAATAAAAGACATTTTCACAAACTCTCTCTTAAATGTGCTGTTCTCCTTTTCAAAATTCCTACATTATCAAAAAGAAAAGAATGCCCCTTCGAAATGCAGTGAGCAGTTATTACGGACCTTTTATCATTGTTGTGCACATTCGTTATATGTTCGTGCAGCCGCTTTCAAAGTTTTCTGCTTGCTCTGTCCTGTATAGCAAAGGCCACAATATCGACAATTAATTTCATAGACGATATAGGGCTTTTTCTTCTTCTCAGTGGAATCCTTACCCAGTTTGACAATGTATGTGAATCTGTTTGACGCAGTACATACCATTTTCAACTTGTACTAGGAATAAATACCCCTGTCTCTTATTCCCAAGTCACAAAGCAAAGAAACAATAAGTAAAAGGGCTATAATGTGATTCACCTCACAATTTTTTAATTAATTTGTGTGGCGACCATATGGACCCAGAAGAAAACAACAAAAAAGATTCGTTCCTCAGTCCATGGCAATTGTTTAAAAAACTCTCTTTAGAGTCTTTTGAGTTCTTAAATTTAAATTTGCCATCGGATAATTTGAAAACTTTGTCAACTTAATAAAAAACTATGGCTCGCTTTTGAAAACCCGGATTATGTGAAAAAAAGTTTTTAATTGAGTCAGGTTTTTTATATAAATCAAAAGAATAAACAGAACCAAGTCAACAAAATAATAAGATCTCTGGAAATGGTACGGAGCATTGTCGTTTTCCTCAAAAGTTAATTGATTAAATCTATTGTACATATTATAATTTTTTAATGTTGATTGTAAAGAATTTTTTTTTATAATCAAAACACAATAATCGGCGTAGTGTCTATAATAAGGAACGAATTCATGAAACTTGGGAAGAACCTCATCCTCAAGAGCTTTGTAAATGATCTTTGCAAACCTAGGAGAACTGCAAACACCCATTAGTGTACTGCAGTACTGCCTATATGTTCTTCCATTAAAAACAAAATGATTGGAGTTAAAGAGGAAAGTCTAACCCTCAATAAATTTTGAAGTACTGATTCCAAAAATCTGAAGAATATTTTTCAACTTTTTTCTTACACTTTTCAATATTAAGCCAAACAAATCTTTTAATTTTCTAATCTATTTTTAAGTATAAACAAATGTCTATAAGAATCCCATTGTTCAATATTAACAATTCTTATCTTTGTGCAAAAATATTATTAATTTGTTGTTTAGTAGAAAAGTCTATTTTTAACATCAGAAAATTTAATTTAAAAAAAAAATTGTTTATATGGAAAAATTTCATAAAATCTACATCTAAGTTATAGTGTTCTTCTACATCTTTCCTGCAGATATCTTTCATGTAACAATAAAGTGTTTACTTAAATTTAATTTGCACGGTTGAGATAAACTGTAAGTATCAAAAAAAAATAGTGATGCAGTGTACAAAACATCTAATTTGAAACAAGAAACAATTAACTTTAAATCAACACTGTAAAATTGTACATCTTGTGTAAAATCCATATCCACTAATATACGTAACAGTTTAGTCGCCTTGCAGTACTCACAGCTTAAAATCTTCAGAACTTACGACTTGCTTTTACTGTCAAAGTAGTTAGATTATAAATAAATAAAATACAAGTAGTCGTCCAGAGCAGGACTATTTCTTGTAAAAATTTATAGTTGTTCAATTTTTCGGCAAATCTCACTGCGATCTTCAGCGACATCTTACTGCACAAAAATTTATTGATGACAAAAAATATTTTATAAAAATAAATTAAAAGTAAAAAATATGTTATAACAATAACAGTAATGTCTTGCTATACGTAAACACGTTCGCAAAATAATCGAATGCACTGCTTCCGCTATAAAGGCATAAAATGACCTAGGTGTACACTATTCCCTCATTAACTAACAGCATCATGCCTACGACTTATAATAAATATACTTATTCTTCAAATAACTAAATTTGTAATCATACAAAAAGGAACATAAAAACCTATTGCAGTGTATGTTATGTGATACATAAAAAAGTTGATAACTCTGACAACAAAATTTACATTAAAATAAAATTTAAATTTTAATTAAAATTTACATTCACATTTAAATTTACAATTTTTAAACAATAAGCAAGGCTAAAACTGACCAAACTATAAAAGTAAAATGTGTAAGCTAAAATAATAACGCGAAAGAAAAGAGCGTGCTCTGCATGCCAACCCCTCCCACTAGATAATGATGTTATATTTTTAACTAATTCTTTTATTTTCAAGATACTTAAATGTAATTAGTAATGTAATTTTTTCAATAAGTAAAATAATACATTTTTCAAGTTGTTTTATCAATATTTTGTGCACTAAAAGTAAAACTCAATTAATATATTAAATAAAATGACTCAAATGCAACTGAACTGAATTTAAGTTTCTTTACTTTGTATTGCTGTCCAACAATTCTTTACAGAATTCAACCATATTTTAGGGGTTGGCTGGGGGCAGAGTTGGTTAGAGTGGGCAAGTGTACAATGACTGATCAAAATCACTGTCTGTTAAAGGTGTTTGTTGTGACGGAAATTTTTCAGCCGGTAATAGCTATCCTGATATCCTGTCACAAAACTCTCTTGCACGTTACTTACTTAGTCCCTACACACTGGATACCTCTCTTCCAGGAAGTCTGACACAGGTGTCCGGCTCGGGAAGGTCAAACACTCTTAGAAAAACATTTAAAAAAGGACAAAAGAAGGCACTAACTACGAAGAAACACAATCACTGACATAAATTTTACATCGCGTCCACACTATTTATTCGTCCTCTACACACTCTCGAAAATTACACACTTTCTCTCTCTCTCTCACTCTCTGTATATAGGAAGGAAAAAAAATATACATAGATGCGTGTGAGTGTGTGCGCGCACGTATGTGTGTCAGCACTTTGCTGTCGAGGTAGGTGCACACTGCTCCTGAACGTCTCCTTGGCTGGATTATCGGTGGCCAGAACCTGTATCACGCACCCATTCATACGTAATCTCAATCTCACCACGTAATAAAGATTCTATTTCTGCGATTGTTTCACCAACTACATAAAAATTCCAGTGACACTCCTACTTTTGCCTACGCATTTTATCATATCCTCACACATCCACACATCTATGCTTCTCTCTCTTCTCTCTATCCTTACAGAAACACCCACCACTACAGAATCACCCACTCGGATCGTCCTGAACACTTTTTCCCGCATACGACCCAGTGCACTGTTCACATTACACTTACCTTGTTACTATCTGTAACTCGTCCAAATCGTCGCGGTGACCATGCTGCACGGTTGACCTTGGGTGATTCTCTCTGCTGCTCTTCTCGTTAATTTCTTTCACTATCCTCTACTTTAATCTTCGCTACATTAAATCTCTTTCATAATCTCTCTCTACAGAATCTCTTTCTCTACGCTATTATCTCCTACATCTGATACTATCTACTCTAATTCACTATTTCCCATACGCTTTCTCTGTAATGTCATAGCTCTCACTCATACACTCTGCTCTCTCTGATGCCTGATGCTATACTGACAATGCTATGCAATCGGCCTGCACAGGTACGCGCGCCTCTTCCTTTGCATCTGAAAACTTCCAACGCTCGTAAAAACCAGTAAATAGTTAGAGGTGTTAAAAACTAAGTCTTTAAGGCAACGACCCAGCCCTTGGTTAGTTCAAGACGCGTTGCAAGCTTCTCTACATTTTCGCTTACCCTCTTACACACACATCCCAATCCAATCATACTTCACACATATTCAACTCTTCTTATTGTCTTCGATCCTTCTGTTTTCTCATGGCTCGTAGTCCGTGGCAACGAGAACACACATTAAGTAATGTATTAATAAGATAGTATTAAGTATTTGTGGCTATAATCACTTTGATTGATTAAGATAAGTTTCACTCAAAAAAGTCTTGCTTAAGATCGAGATGAAGACAGTCAAACTGCTTGTTTTTGGATTTTCTACAAGCAAGCCCACTAATTCGCAAATTGTATGTATGTAGATGTTTGTAATTTCACTTGCAGAAAGTTAAATGTCTTATTAGCACTAGAAAATATCAGTTGGTAATAAATGTACGTTATAAATTAGTTTTAGTAAAATGATATTAATATCTCTTTTCATTATACATTTTAAATTATTAATAACTAAATTAACAATTTTTGTAAATAAAGTTGTTTATACTTAAGGAAGAACAAATATTTAATAACTTTTATGTAGCCTAACATTGTTTTTTTTTAATTTTTATAGAAAGATATAGATTTGTTGTTTTCTTTACTGTCTTTAAATAGCTCGTTTTATTTTTTTGATCGAAAATAGCAAGTATTATAGAAGCGGAGCTGAGTCATTTGTTTCGATTAAAGTTTTAATTTATGAAAAATGATTGTATTAAAGTGATTGCAGGCTGTATTCTAAGTTTTTACCCACTGTAATAATCGCGTGAGAATAGTTTGGAATAAGATTATTGATTTAAATGCAATGATTTTTTGGAGTAGTTTAGACGCGTTTACTGATTCAAGAAATGTTTTTTCTAATCATTTTACGCATTTGTATAGTATTATCTTTATCACACTATTTAGGTCATGGTTATCAAAAATTTGCATTAGAAATCAAGGAAAGATTAAAAAATTTGGTGTTTCGTTTAGGTATATTTATTTTTTCTATACGAAAGTAGATTTTGGGGCTTCTATAATCTAGGGCATGTTTCCTTGAAATGTGAAAGAAGTACCTTATCTAAAATAACCTTATTTGCATCTTATTTAATAATATTGTATTATTTGTTACATTATGTATTGTTATTTTAGGTACACAATAAATACACAGCTGATGACTTTGATGAGGATTTACGACAAGTTCTTCGGAGATCTGGATGCAAAGATGAAAAAATAGCATTTATTTTAGATGAATCAAATGTCCTTGACTCCAGCTTTTTAGAGCGCATGAATACTCTTTTAGCTAATGGCGAAGTTCCAGGGCTGTTTGAAGGCGATGAATACACAACATTAATAACTCAATGTAAAGAAGGTGCTCAGCGAGAGGGTTTGATGCTTGACTCTAATGAAGAGTTATACAAGTGGTTTACTGGTCAAGTTATGAAAAATCTTCATGTTGTATTTACAATGAATCCAAGTACTGACGAACTGAAAACAAGAGCTGCTACGTCACCAGCATTATTTAATAGATGTGTTCTTAATTGGTTTGGAGATTGGTCTGATAATGCTTTATTTCAAGTTGGAAAAGAATTTACAAACAGAATTGATCTAGATAACCCTCATTGGAAATGCCCAGATTACTTCCCTTCCTCTTGTTCAATACTTGCTAGCCAAACCACTCACCGTGATGCTGTTATCAACGCTTGTGTATACGTTCATCAAACGCTCCACAAAGCTAATGCTAAATTAATAAAACGGGGTTGTCGAACTATGGCTATAACTCCACGACATTACTTAGATTTTATTAATCATTTCGTTAAATTGTATCAAGAAAAACGCAGTGACTTAGAGGAACAGCAATTACATCTTAATGTCGGTCTAAGTAAAATTGCTGAAACAGTCGAACAGGTTGAAGAAATGCAGAAAAGTTTAGCAGTAAAATCTCAGGTAAGTTTTCATTTAACTTCAATACGATTAAAAAAGTATTAAACATGTTGCCAGCTGTTGCGATGCTTATTTATACAATTTAAAAGTATTATTCGCGTATTTAAGTCAAGCTTATGTCAGTGTATTGACGTTTCACATATAAAAAATAGCTCACAACCTTTATAAGTTTGTTTTTACTGAAGTTAAACTATTTTACAATTTGTTTTTATTCATTGACGTTTCCCGGTTTTTTACGTATACACTTAACTTATCTCTCTTATGCTTATATCTATAGTTCTCCCATGCATGTGAGTCTCTTTTGCGAGCTTTTATTAAAAACTTTTTCTTAGACGTCTCAATTATCTACGCCATTGGATATAATTTTCAGGGTACAACGGTTGTTTCATAAATTCCTCGTCCTTTATAAGATTTTTTGAAGGGATTTGTTCCGTCAACTGTTTCGCTTGACGTCCTAACATTTTAAAACTCTAGGTGACAACCGATGAGCTATCTATGTGCTAGTGTCTCTATCAAAAAAAGCCCCTTGAAGTCTAGACATCATCTAGAAAAATTGATTTACTATCTTACTAATAGAAGAAATGCGTTTTTGGCATCTTAAATGGCAATTTAAATTGAATTAATCATATTTTATGTCTCATAAAAACTTTTACTATTTTTTTTCTTATTGTATGATAGTACTGGTCATCACTTAAAGAAGATTCATGTCAGCTTGATTAAATAGACTATCCATAAAATAGTCGATCTTCACTTTATTGGTCTTTAAGAAACGTTACAGCTGTTTCGGTATTACAGTATCTTATTTCGACATTCGTATAACAAGACTTAACGATATATTATATTATAACACATATTAAATTATAATATATCATTGAGTCTTTTTGTACACACGTCTGAAGAAAGTACAGTGATACCGAAACGACCGTAACGGTTCTTGAAACTCAATAAAGTAAAGATCGGCAATTTTATTGAGAGTCTGCTTATTTATTTAACATTTTTTGTTCTCTTTCCCATTTTTTTTATACTACTTTAACAAGCCAATGGATTTTAATAAGTATTTTCCACCACTACTTTTTTACACGTTATTTTCCTTTTCTCACTATCCACTTTTCCTTTGAAACACTTTTGGTAACTACGTTTTTCAATTCTATGTATTATCCTCTTCATTTCTTGGTAGATAAGCGTATTTTCTTTTTTAAATTTATTTTTACAGTTTTCTGATTTTTCATAAGTTATTTAATCAGTTTCTCCTTAAAATTGTTTTTTTGTTTTGTAGCTTTTTGTTTCACTTCTCGTATTTTCTTATCAGTTCTATTTTCAACTTATCTTACTATTATATAGAGAGACAGCGTTTGTTTGTATGTTCGAGAAAAAATCGCAAAAACTACTGAACCAATCAATCTCAAATTTTGTCAGAAGTTCAACTACAACTTCTAATGTGTCATAGGTTATTTAAATTGATGATAACTTTATTAGAAATGTTTTTAGCATACCCAAGCTACTAGAAAGTTTACTGGAAGGATTTTTCCTAATAAACTATCTGATTCGCTGTACCGAACCTTTTAAGATCCCATAGTGACTTTACCCGATGAGCTGACCAGGTGTTTGCTTTCCTCTAAAAGGAAGCCCCTCTGGAGGTCCAGACATCACTAGATGAATCCTTATTTATTCTTATAAATTAGATAATTGGTTTTACGGTATCCTGGGTAGTTATATTATCGAAAAAGCCCGAGAAAAAACTCGATAATTCTCAACGGGATTCGGATTCACGAGCCCTTGAATTTCTCTGGCTACGAGGCTAGCATGTTATCCACTAATTTCGGAACTCTCGTTACGAGAAACTAAGTATTTTGTTATGAGTCAAATACTGACGCACTGGTTGTACGTCTTGGAATTGTTGAAACGATTCATTACAAATTAGTACTATTATTATCACAAAACGTCTTCTTACTCACAATCAAAAATTTTAATATACTTTTATTTCATTTTAAATAGTTACTACAAATAAAGTACTCGATGACATGGTGAAACATTGAACATTTTTTTTTTAAAGGAACTTCAAGCTAAAAATGAAGCAGCTAACGCCAAGTTAAGACAAATGGTTAAAGATCAACAAGAAGCTGAAAAGAAAAAAGTGCAGAGTCAAGAAATTCAGCATCAATTAGCAATACAAACAATAGCCATAAACCAAAAACGCGATGACGTTATGGCTGATCTAGCACAAGTTGAACCAGCTGTTATTGATGCCCAAAATGGTGAAGTACCAACTTAAATAATTTTACATTTTCGTCTCGTTATATTTTTTTATTTATCTTCAACCTATTTTTCATGGCACATGGAATAATATTGGGTTAAATAATCACTGTTCTTAAATTTAATCAACGAAAACTTAAATGAAAACAAAAGAACATCGTAAATTTGCACGTATGAAACGATAAAGTATGATGTATAACTTTTTATTTTTAATGTACATTTGGAGTAAAAAAAGATAAGATAGATGTTCACTATTGTTTGCTTGCAAAGATATCGAGATTTTCGATGTACGGATCAGCATGCTTTAAAAGTTTCTATGTAGCTGCGGTGCTGTCTTTACATACATTGCGCAGGTTACGTAGTCAGTTTCTTATCAGTACATTCCGGTTTTCACTCATAAAGTATGTTTTTTTTATTAGCAAAAAAATTTGAACGAAGAGTGTTAAGAGTTGATGATTGATTTTTTTTATTTAGTTTAGATTACTGAAAGTGCTAGATTGCTGATAGTGTTATAACAGTATCCGTATACCCATTTATATGAATATTTCTAATTGTACACATCATTGAAACTTTATACCTCACAACTTATTAAAAAATCACACCTTTTCTTAAAAGTTTTCATGTATTAATAACGCTTTATTGATATATAACTTTATCTTGGCACACGGATTAAAAATTTCAAACTTAGGTAATCTCATAGTTTAAAAAATTGAGTTATTGATTCAGTGGAATGATTAACGGTATTTTTTTGCCTTATTTTCTTTGTTTTTAACTGAATGGTTAGTGTAACATTAAAATAGATTTTCACCACTTTTCCAACTTTCCAAATTGTTTAAGATATAATTTTTCTACCAGTATATAATGTGTAAGCTATTCAATAAACTATATGTTCTTATAATTTGACAGAGTATTTAAGTTATTGTCACTTGTTATTGTCACTTGAACCCAGAAAAAAAAAGATTATGAAAAACAGTTGCCACACCCTGATATTTTATGCACTACTAAAACTTATAACAGCATGTAGTAATTATACTATTACTAGTGCACAAATAATATCATGTATAGAAATGGACTACTTCACTCACTAAAGGGTACAAATTTTTATGGTGTAAAATATTTTATAACGTGTTTTTTGTACGTTCTCAGAAAAAAATCACAAGAGGTAAGAGTCGCACAAATTTATTCTTACAGTAATAAAGGTTTTTTTAAGAGTTGAAAGTGGCTAGAAAAAAGAATTATGTTATAGAGTGAAAGGTCGATTATTACCTGTATTTTAAAAATTTTTTTGAAACTTTGAATTTGTAAGTCTGATACTGAAACTGATTGTACTAGCTTCAAAACCGTCAAAAAGTGAAACTAAAATTAAAAAAATAAAAAATTGCGCACACAGTATTATCTTATTCAACTTATTAAAGACAAGTTTACTTTTAACTAAGTCTGAAAAAACCATGCTTACAAAGATTGTTTAGCTTATGTTATAACCATCATAATATAATTTGTCTCTTTGTCATTATTAACTTCAAAGATAAGTTAAAGAGCTTCTTAAAATTTTAAACATGTAACGCTACCTGAAAGTACCTTGGTGGATTTTAACCTGCAAACCTATCCAGTTCTAGGTGGCTCATATAAATTTCCAAGTCAATCCACATGTATTTACCTAAAAATTAAATGTATTAGCTGAAAAATCTATGTTGTTGACCTGAAAAAATTTTGATTTGATGGTGGAGTTATATTTATAAGTTCACTGGGTTATTTTCAGGTGGAACGTTAAATGAATTCGTATAACGTTATAAGCCGAGGACCAAAAAAAAGTCGTGCAACAAAAAAAAATTTTCAATAAAAATTCTAGGGGCTAGCTTAGCTTATTAGATACCAGTTTGTTTCTGACTAAAAATGTTGCTAAAATGCTCATTTTAAAATAAATGGTACATTATGTCACTAAGGCACAAAGTACAAACATGAGCGCCCGAAGGGCGCGGTTGTTGTATGTTAGTATCCGAGTCGCGTATAATGTTTTTCTTATCGAGCAGTTGCACTTTGCACCCTCAGGACAGACTTTGCGTCCTTGTTATCACTTTAGGCCCATGGACAACAACATTTTTTGTGCCCTCTGGGCCCGAAGTACTTTTTTGCCCTAGGGCCTAAAAAGATGTACTGGGCGCAAAGTGGGCCCATGGGCGCAAAATTACACGTTGTACCCTGGGTAAAAAAAACATTATACGTGACTCGGCCACTAACATACAATAACCACGTTCTTCGGGCACTCATGTTAGTACTTTGTGCCCTTGTGACGTAATGTACCATTTGTGGCGTATAAAGAATGCTACAAATTAGGGTATTCTTATTTTTAATATGTTTTTTTTGGGTAAATTTTAGCTCAACGAAAACTAGATGATTTTTTCACAAAACAACAATGACTATTTTTCACAAGGTTTCTATACTATGCTAAACGCAGAAGTAGATATGCTATGGCAATTCCAATACATAGCGATTCCAATTCAGCTCCCCCTCTCCGAAGCGTGCCATTCTCGTGGCGTACTTCTCCTCGCAGCATCCCCTCTTCGTAAATGAATTAGGCTCTCTTTGTAGCCAATGGGCAACCGGGTTTTTCGTTTTTTTGTCACGTTGCTTGAATTTGCGTGCACTGCTTAAATGTGTAAGATCTTGTGCAGCTTATGCATACGGTAGTTATATGCATACATTTTTTGTAAAACCGAGCACATTGCATGATAATGTAGAATGTAGAGTGGTAGAAAAGTTATTGTTAAATATTTTTTATCTTATTTTGTTCAATGAGTTTATTTTAAATTTAAAAAATGTACATATATAAAACTAAACTGACAAAACACGCATGATTTATAAACTGGTTTTGTACAATATCTTATCCTTTAAATGCAATATATTTACACAGCTCTTTATTAGTATTATTATCGTCATCAACATTAATCCATTCCATATTGAAGTAAAACTTCTTTATTCACCTAATATTATGAAGAGCACACATGGATCTGTAGGCTGCGTTGTGAGGAGCACAAGAAGTAACCAATTTTAGAAGTTAAAACAGTAGATTGTCTGCCGAATCAATGACTTTAGAGCCATATCTTTCAAGCCACTTTTGTTTAAGATCTATAATAACAAGTATCTTCAAAACATTTTCAAGATTCTTCCATATTGACGGAAAAATGAAGTATATAAAAAGAAATTCTTTGCGACTATGACAAAAATTACTGTAATGTCTTCGTATTGTCATCAAAATACATGAAAAAACAGTTTTGGGGTCCAATGGTGCTGGCTTTTTTTGTCATTCTACAAATAGTTAAAATTAACCGGATTTTTTTTTCGAATTTCACTTACAATTCTTTTTTAAGCATCGTATTGCAGAAGTATCTAAAGATAAATTGCTCGTTATTTGATTGTCTGTCTGTCAGTACTAGTTAGATTGTCTGAAACCTATTTTTTATGCAATTATTTGACTAAATAGTGCAAAAATCGCTATTTCAAACTCTAATTCTGCAATATTATAAAGTCTCGCATTTCCTTAAATTCCTTAAAACACAGAAGTCGACACCTCTTATGGGTATCTTCCACCACTTGCCATAATTATTTTACTTAAATTCGATTAGATGATCTGAGCCTCACAGTATGGCTAAATCAAATTTATTAAAAACTTACGTATAAAAAGAAAATCTCTTTTTTTAATTTCAATCAAAAATACAAAAATTTATAAACATGTTGTTCAGAAGTATTATTTTCTTTTTTATATTCGGGGTAATCATTCATTTGAGATGAAGTTACATCTGTAAAAAATTTTGGAAAATTTTTCTTATATTTTTGATCAGTTATACAATGACTATGTTCTGTACAAGGTTCCTGAAGCATGCAACTTACCACGGCTGCACGAAAGAGGAGAATAAATATAAGACCGACTAAATTATATTTTATGAGTATATTAAACAGAGTAAATGTACACACAGCAATTAATGGAAGCGAACAAACGTAATCTCAAAATAAAGCAAACAAGATACTTATTACTACGTTGCCGTATATAATTGATTCTAGGATAAGTTGGCGCGAAGTCCCTCAAGAGAAATTAGAAGAAGACTTTATAACTTGGGCCTGTCTTCTTAGAATGACTATTCGACAGGGTACTAAATTAATGTAACACAATTGAAAACTTTCTTCTTAAATACATTAATCAAATCAAAAACAAAGATATATCATTCCCCATGAAGGACCGACGTAGATATGTATGCACGCTGTTAATAGATACATATACACGGAGAGGGGTTTTCACTGATATAACCAATACTTAAAATAGTTAGTACTTCTTTTTAAGGTGCTGGTACGAGTTTTATGACTGATTGTCACTGTATTTTACAGCACTCAGTTGAGAACCAGTATAGCAATACTAAACACGTGAAATTCTCGTGCTGACATCTATGTTTTCCCTGCGTTAGCACGGGCTTTTGCGGTGCCATCGTGAGTACCGAATTTTCAGCCACTCGAGTATAGTCTTTGACCGGTTTGGATTGCCTCCAAACAGTATCAGGAAAAACATTATCCAATATATTTATAAATAATGTAACTTACAAGTCTGGAATGATGATTGTTGCAAATATATTAAAAATGGACCATTTTTTAGAAAAATAGATAAGATTTTTATTGTAAAAAAAGCATATATTTCATGTACACACCATTTAAGGTGGTTCTTCACGATGGTGCCGTATCAAAGCGACACGGGACCCTGTGGTTTTCTAATTTTCGATTAGCGTATTTTTTGCAACATAAAATATGTTGTACTGGCACTTGACTATAACATTATTGCATTTACATACAAATAAACATGCTAATAAAGTCAGAGTAAGAGTTATGAAAAATTATTTTTTTGACGCAAGGTTCTGAAAATGGCATGTACGCTCCTACTCAAGCAGACGTTGCCGCCGATTTCTGTATGATCGATAACTGATTACGTTTACGATTTCCCTGATTAGCCCATACTTTTGTTATATTATTAGAAAGCTGAAAAGTTCTTCTTTCACTACAAACTTTTTCTATTACGATCTTAAGTCTACTTTACGAGATATTACATGATATCGTAGTATGAAAAAGTAACCTACATAAGAATACATGTTAAAAGTGCATTTTTTTACTTACTTGTTTTCAAAAATTTGCCTGATAAAGGGACTTGAAATTTTAAGAGAAGATGCCTTATAACTTCAACAACAATTCCTCCAAGTTTCCCTGTAAGTTTAAGTAAATGGGTTAGGTGAAGAACCACCTTAAGTTAATAGGATTTAATCATCATTATTTTGGCTTTAGTGTTGTATCTGATACAACTAAAAAAATGGTTATATACGAAGATATGCCATCAAAAACACCCTGTTTATTGATAAAAAAAAATGTCGATTACATTGTAATTAGATATAGCTTGTAATTTTTTACAACGAACAAAAAAAATTTATTTGCCTCTTTATTTAGTTTTATGTTACATTTATTTAAGAATTTCACTAATTATAACTGCTGTCAAAAAATAAGTATAAAAATGTTTGAAAATTTATTTGTAATTTTAATAAACTATCTGTGTGCTGATGTGCCTTATACTATTTTTTTTTAATTTTTCAAAGAAATTATGGTCCCAGAGATTAGTAAAATCGGTCTCATAATAGATCTCTCGTGACATATGCAAGGCTATAGCTATGTATACAGACATCTGAAAAACATTATTGGGGGTTATGAAATATTTTATACTAATATTAGAATTACTGGTTTTGGTGATCATACGGGAAAAATCCGTGCTAGTTATGGGTAAAGCTCATGCTACAGTGACTAAAAATGGGGTACTGAAGGTGAAACTAGTTTAATCTGTTTTAACCTCTCCTTGTGCTACCGAATTATTCCATACAAATGTTAGAAGTGTGTTTTTCGGTGCTGGTACCGAAAAAACCCGTGCTAGGCAGCGGTAAATCTCATGCTGCAGTGAGTGAAAATAATATACGGTAGGTGTCACTGGCTAAAATGGTTCTAACCCCTCTCCGTGTAATTATGTATTTGTAACGATAAAGGAACTCGATTGTAATAGACGCATCGCATAACTTGTTTCGACATTAGTTTTAAAAAGCGCAGTTCAATCAATGAACATAGTTATCTTTTATTTTGTCTGTATTTGTCTATGGTTTAGTGACCCTGACACGCAACCAAAATGTACACACGAGAGAAAAACTGATGGCAGCGAATTAGCAACTAATATCTGGCCTCTTTTTGGAAATCTCTCTCCACCTGGGACCCTTATTGATAATTGAGCAATTAGATGGTTTACGGCCCTTCTCTCAAAATTCGCAAAATCCGAAAAATCCGTGTCTCGGTGAAGGCAGAGATTTACCCTGTTTCTTTCAACTGGACCTGAAAGTTGACCTACTCACCACTTCCTCAAACCAAAAACTTATCTCTCATCCTTTTAGTCCCATACTCGAGACCTTGGCACCTCTAAATTTCTGTGGCTTCTTCTCTTATAATTACTCCCACCATGTGTCAATTTCTTATCCCTGCCCTATGTATGCAATGAACTTTTCCTTTCGTTCGGAAAAACTAAAACGAGAATGTTTATATACATGAAGACTCCTAAGCATTTATTTAATCATTCATTTTGTTAATTTTTTTATTACTAGAAGAAATTTTAGCTGAAATGATTGCATTAATTTGATTAGGTTCAATAATTTTTTGAACCAGGATGCAATGTTATTCGACTATGTGTATCGGGTGGTCCACGTTTTTGGGATTCGATGGTATAGACGTGTCCTAAAACTTTACTGAATATATCATTTGTCATGATGTCAACTAAAACTGATATGTATTTCAAGTCAAATAGTGTAACAGTTTGGTTTGAAAAATCATTTGGTCTTGTTTTTTTAGAAAATTTTGATACACTTAACTTCAATTCTTTTCATCAAGGGTAACAAGTTACTGTTACAAATAAATCTGGTCCACCATATTTTCTTATTATAGATATTGCGTTTTAAATATGCTTTTGCATATATCTTGGACTTATGGTACATGTAGATAAAAGATTTCCAATTTTGTTTTGTCTTGAAATTTTTAGTAATGTTGGATGAGCTATTGACAATTGCGTCTCATAAATCTTAAATAACTTAATCGGTTATGTTTAATTATTTTGTTAAAATAAATGGAAAAACTATTTTATCAACCGGCCCCTACTTAATAATAAAACAAAATTTATTTTGTTTGCTCTGTAAAACCGTCTTCATAAATAGTATGAAAGCATAGTTAGTTTTTCTTTAGTACTTGAGTACTTTCTTAAATAATCAGTACTCTATCCTACATTTCTTAAGAAAAACAATAATGGAAGCATCATAGGATCAATTAAATAAGATGGTTTATATATAGTTATAAAATATCTTACTATATGATAGTGTTAAATTTATAAGGCATTGCACAGAACATATTTCATCACAATGTCAAAATTTTTACATTTAATGAAGTTTTAACGTACATCATATAAGACTTGTAACTGCACTGTTGGTAAAATTGGTCAATACAAAATAATGTATTTTTAGATGATCTGCAATTTTGAAATGAAACTTTTTGTCTCAAAATGTGATCTTCAAAAATTAGATGGTGTAAAATGATTTTGGCTATTTTAATTGATTGTTGTTAATTTAATCGTTAATACGACACTTTAAAAAAAAACTTACGGTACAAAAAAGTTTTTGTTTGATGAGCTTTTTAACTTTTGTCTTTAACATTTTGTTGTAGAATTGAAATTTATTTCTGTAACAGGCAAAAACGTTTTCCTTGCTGTTTTTGCATATATTTTGCTTTAAAAAGAATCTGCATTGTGATCTAAAGGAAGGTGTATGATACAAAAAAAATGCATTTTAACGAGATCCACAACTTTGTTGAAAGACGAACATGTTTATGGTATTTAAAAAAAGTTATTGTTAAAAAACTGGTTCATGTCAGAAAGCTGCACTGAAAATGCTGTCAAATTTTTTTTATTTTTATGAAACTTATTTGAATGTAAACCATTAGGTAAGGTATCTAGCTCAAAGTTACGAACAAAGTTATAACCCTTTAGACTATAATTATTTGATTTATTCGAAAAACTTTATGACATACATTCGTATTCTAACTCATACACTATGTGACCAACTTGAATCACCCTCATACTAGATTAAAAATTTGTTTTATCATAAAAAAAGACGCTTTATAAGGAGTTACACTTTTTGCTGCTCTGACACAATTATAAAGCACTCCCGTACATTTGTCCTGCCTAATAAATAAGTAGATTAGAGAAGTACTATTTTCTAAACTTTTTTTAAGAATACCATTTCATAAAATTTATTAATAAAGTGATGCTTTTTTTTCTAAATTTGGGAACACAACCAAGAAGAAAAATTAACTTTCAAGAATAACCATAGACAATTAAAACAACGTTAAAAAATGTTTTACGAAGAATTAGGTAAATATAGAGTAAGAGAGTTTTATACAATGAAATAGATTAAAATAATTAAATAAGTCATTTTAATAAAATTTTCACAATGTATAGTTTATAATAATCATGAATAAAATGATAAAGTAATACTTATTAAGGTGACTTAAAACCAACATGTGACTTCCTGAAAAAGTTTTCAACTGAAAGTTACAATCTTTCTAGAAGGGATGGTGCGTTAAGCATGCAGACGTGCAAAGCTCAACTATTTATACTAGTGGAGTAGATAACCGTTCCATCGTGCCTGTCCTAAATATCGAGGGTCTGAGCTTTTAGGTGGCTTGGGTGGTTTTTATCGGCTTTGATCGAAACCTCTGAAAGTCTAACATTATGTTAATAAAGTATGCCAAATTCGATAAGAAAATACTGGGGTCAATAACTTAATTTTTCCGCAAATCACTACTGAAAATTCACCAATTTAACACCTACTCTTATGGACAGTGGTCACAAAATCGACTATATCTTCGGAAATCATTGATTAACCTCAAAAATTATAAATAGTTCTTGTGTATTTTTTTACAAGAAATTAATTAACTTTTTAAAAATATGAGGTCAACGACTTAGCTTAAGAGAAAATCAGAAGAAAAGTATGAAATATTAATCTGGCTTGCCTCGCAACGTCTACCAATTTTCACAATTATAGTTTCACGGTACTTTTCTGGCAATTTGTTGATCTGGTATTTTGATTTCATTGAAACAACTAAATTTATTAAAAAATTTACCGTCGAAAAACACTAATGTTTTAGGGGCGCTTTTGGCACCCTACCCTAGGTACGGTACTAACCGCGCATGCCACTTTAATTACGTATAGAATGAAAGATTAATGTGCACACATCAATTTTTTTTTTTTTTCACAAATTTATTAGATAATGTAGCCTTCGTCACTCTCAAAGTTTAAATCACTTATACTTTGATGTAATTAACACGTGAAGAGTTAGTTTGCAACATTAAACTACAGTAATAGTCTTTAATATTTTTAATCTGTTTATCCAGTTCACACTTGATCAAGAAAACAATAAATCAATCCCCTTTTTAAATATTTTCATTACCAGAGTTCCTGAGACTGAATATATAATTGATTTGTATCGCAAAACATCTGACTCGATGTTTTTCTCACTTAATCCGGTCGCACAAAAGACAGCTCGAATTTTTTTCATTATTGATAAAGTATTCCAATTTACTGACCCTTGTTTTAGAACAAAAAACATTATAGAGGTTAGAAGAATCTCAGCTTTGTATGCCTTTCCTACCTTTTTCGTAAAAAAGTATATTAGAGCTAGAATTAGTATGCTCCATGGAATGGCCAAACGTTCCAAAAATATAAACGTCAAGGTAGATTTTTATACTTTAATCACAGAAGACTCTTTTACGAAACTTCCCATCATAGTATTTTCATATTTTCAGCCATTAGAGCATTACCTTATTAAAATTTTTTGTATACACAATATTAAAGTAATTATTGCCAACTCTTGTAAGTTAACAGATATCTTTAGATTAGTCAAAGATAGAACTCCAAAGAGGCAGATCAACGGCATTGTTTATATTGTATTCGATGAGTGTGAAATTTGTTATATTGGCTAGAGTAAGAGACAACTAAATGTTGGTATTACTCAGCATATTCGATTGGTTAAGAAACATGATCCTAGATTAGAAATAGCCCTACATTCAAACGAATTGCAATACTCTTTTGATTTTAATTAAATAAGAATCTTGAACCGGGAGAAGAATAAATCCAGGGAGGAATTTTCTGAATTGATTTATTTTACAATTTATGATAATGTTACGTCGTGACACGTATTTTTAGGCCAAGGCTTTCGCCTCATAGCCTGGGATCGATAGCTCGGGAATCGAGGAGCACTTACGACTTAGGCCGAATCTGTCGGCTTGCGTTCGGTCCTAACTGGGACTTATCCGTCAGCACACGGAGATCGGGGGACTTCGTCTACCCGATCTTAACCGTGTGCTATCGTCCGATAATGCGCGGTTACTCTAGCTTCGCGTCAGCGGCTTACGGGGGCTACGTACTTCATCGTAGTCCCGATGGCCGCGATCTCTGAGCGTCTGGAAGAGACGTTAAAATTTCGTTCGTGCCAGCTAACGTAATGTTAGCGATATCGCCCGGACCGGTGGCGGTTTGTCCAGCTGCGCGCGAGAGTCAGGATCACACACTGAAACCTCGTGCGCAACGATTCGGGGTAAAAGAAAAATAAAATATATAATTTTGACGACTTTACTTTTTATTGACTTGAATTAGGTGCAACTTGTGCACTGGGAGCAGGGCTCTTGTTCTCTAGGATAAACACTAGAGGTAGGAACCCGATGGGGAACTGAACTTTGTGCCTGTACGGGCCGCTTTTATACACAATTTCTACGCGCCAAAGAGGGTTCGGCGTGAGGAGATTGGAGGTTCCTAATGAATTATGGTCAAATAGGATTGGGCTGAGTGTTTATGAGCCAATTGTACGGCACACACGTAGGCTGCCTCTCCCGCGTTCAGCTCTTATCGCGTCAAAAGAGGGAAAGAAGTTTTGGTATTACTTATCTCTTTCCGTCTTCCTTTACACACGTAAAAAATTATTATACTCGCTAATTATCCTATTTTGCTCAATCAATTGTTTTGATATCATTGCCCTTATAATTATCTCGGCGAATAAAGCTAGTGCCAATTTGAATGGTGAAAATCGGCCTATCCAGTGAAAGATTGCCGGAGGACATTTAACGGCTCTGGCTTTATTCCTCGATTTGATTGCTAAATCTTATTGTCAATGTTTTGGGCGCATCGTTACCAGGGTATGAAGTATCATTGAGTAGCGTGCACCGTTTTCGCGTAAGGTTACTGGATTGCACAATATGTTGCTGCTTTGTTCGGTTGTTATTTCTGTGGCTGTACTTAATTGATGTGGTGCGCGTGTATTACGAATGTTTAATGATGTTTGCGCGTGTCGACTGCCTTAAATATTTAATGAACTAGTTATTTTAAAAATTGATATCGTGCACTGCTACTCGACGTTACAATAATAATGGTAATTGACAGCTTAATACTAAAAAGTTAAGTTCTGCATTTATTTTTAGTTTGTCTTTACTGCATAATGTTTTTTTTCATGTAATACACGTGTATTACATCCTATACTAATGTTTTTCACATCCTCTCTCTTTGGTCCCTTACCTAGTATTAAACCTCTATTGGCTTTGAGCGCAATTCCGAAATCGCGCCCCTACTGGACACTTTGAGAACGATTGGTTGTAATTATAAAAGGACAGTACTATACATCGATTTCCATATGCTTGTAGAGAAGCGACATTTAAGGGTTGGCTACCTGGTGAATGGAGCTGAAAGCTCGATTTTACAATAATTACTTTTTCTAATCACGACCAATCGTTCTCAAAGTACCCAGTGGAGGCGTAATTTTGGAATTGCGCTCAGAGCGAATATTTTCTTATCCTATGTTTCTACCTGACATTATATAAGAAATTTTGTATCCATGTGTGTACAAATTATGCAGTTTTGTTGTTTAGCATTTAACTATCCACTGGCTTTATGTTAAACTAGTTTTTATTTGCGCACTTCGTGCAATGTAATTGTGTGTTACCTTCCCATTTGTTTTGGTATTGTCCTTTTTTAATTTGATGTTATGTTTGCTTTTATTGACGTTATCTTTAAATATTTGTATATTTTCATACCATGCAGCCCTTAAGAGGAGAGATTATCTAAAGATTGTCGAAATATTGGCATTTTTACATTTTTATTGAAACACAGTCGTGCTCTATATCCAAATTTTAAGTAGTGCTTATATATTTTTTGACAAAGGACTAAGTGTTTGGGAGATATTAACTCCAAGTTACATTAAACTACAGTTTTTGTGTGATCTTATACCGAACACTATAAGAAAATGCATATTTCTTTTTCTTATAATAAATTCCCTGTCTTCATTCCATTCATTGCATAAAAATTATGGCAATATCGTTACACTTACTACGCAAATACACTTTTTTTTTTAAATTTTTTATTATAAACACAGTCTATTATAGGCGCACCATGTGTATTAATCAGTGAGTCTTGGGTGAAGCCGAGACGGTGGGGAGCCCCTAGTATTGTATATTATGATAAAATAATAACATCCGTAAAGGTAATCGCTAGTCTTTTTGTCAAACAAGAAAACTGTACTCATTTAAAAAATGGCAGGAGTATTTGCATTTTTACTATAATATATATATATTTCTATTCTAAAAGTATACAAAAGTATGTTAAATAAATACAATATTATCAAGATAAAAACGGTATATTAATGTTTAATGTTTGCATGCAAGGCAAATTTTTATGGTAACAAAAAAAGTCAATTATTCCTAAAAATCACGGACAGACAGAACTATAGAGAATTAAAACAAATCATCAATACTATTAAAAAAATTATCACATTATGAAGTAATATCAAATAAAAAAAAAATTTTCGTACATAACATTTTTTTTTTTTCTTCGTAAAAAATGAAACTGTACATTAAAAATAAAGTCAACTTATCTGTACTTCAAGAATTTTATTGCACACAATATTTTTGATCCTCATTTTGCACGAAAATACCATCTATAATTTTTAACCTTAACAAGGCTACGTATAGGAGATGCATGACAACAGTTCCTTAGTATTTTACGGAGGAGTAGATGGCCCTGTCATGAACCGTCTACAGAAAACTATCAGAAAACTCATGTAATATTGAAATCGTACTTAATTATTATCTTGTTTATTGAATCAATATTAACAGTTTACCTCATTTACTGCAACTGTACGTTTTTCTGAATTGAAAAATGAAAGATAAATATTTTTCATCAATAAAATAAAAAAATCTTCATTTGGCTCTATTATCGAGCCTGTTTGAACTAAATATTTTATCACTTAAAATGTTTGTACATGAAAGTGTATGCATATTTATATAAATGAGCAAGTTTTCTTTACAGTAATTGTTTCGTTAACCGATTTCTAGCATTAAATATAAATCCAAACAAAAATTCATTATTGGAGAGATTGAGGTTGAAGACGCTGTTAAGTATTGCTAATCGAGGGCATCGATTTTAGGGTATGATACACCGCAGTGTGTCGACACGTAACGACCAACGTTTTTAGTTAAAAATTTTACATCTATTTCTGACACTTTTCAGACCAATAATCTTCTTATTAAACACATATTTTTCCGAAATCCATGCAGTTTATTTTGTCAAATAATACGCTGTAAAAAGTGAAAAAAATATAATTATGCTGAAAAGTACCGTGCGTTCCTTATGCCATTATATAATTGTTGGCCCTAAAGGGCCGTTAATTTGCACGGATGATTGACGATGTTGCTCTAACAACCTTTGAGAATTTTAGCTACTTATAATAATTTCAGGTCAATAAGTTTACTTAAGCGTGAACGTTACCCATATGTTTTTGGAACCATGGAAAAATAAAAAATTCATGAAAAAAACTTAACAACTTTTTTGAATGTAGTATATGCAATATAGTTTAAAAAAAACATTACGTACGCCACGTAAGAGGGCAAACATATGGTACAATTATATGTTGGCTTATCTGTGACCGAAAATTTAAAAAAGCAATACACTTATGGCTTTATTAACACGAATATAACTCGTAGCACAATGGAATTTGTTAATATTGCGGAAGAAACTTTTCAAGAAAAAATGCATTAAAAGCGTTTTATAATAGAGTTAATGAAAGAGTTAATAAAGAATTTTAATAGCAAGTGAATAATCATTAAGAGTTGTAGTAATGTTTCATACATAATTTCCTTTTTCAGAATACAGTTTGAACTATTTTGAACGAAAGATTAAATGTCAATGTTGGTCCCTTACCTAGTATTAAACCTCTATTGGCTTTGAGCGCAATTCCGAAATCGCGCCCCTACTGGACACTTTGAGAACGATTGGTTGTAATTATAAAAGGACAGTACTATACATCGATTTCCATATGCTTGTAGAGAAGCGACATTTAAGNACTAAAGCTATTTTTTTATGACCATACTTAACTTATGTAAAATGTATTTGTTATATATATTTGTTATTTTAATTAATTATGCAATTTATATTTTTCAATTGAAAACAATTTTTTTGGTTTAAGACCCTTTGCCACCTACTTCAAAACCTATGCGAAGGATTATAATGCATAAGTAGGGGGTTAGGGCAAAGAGCGCAGGGTGGTGGAGCCCCAGTCGTGTATATATATATATATATATGTATATATATATATACGTTATTTGTGTTACAGCTATAACTTGATACTCTTTGGCTTTGGAATCCTAAATGCTGCTTACAGTCTTTTTAGACACTTTTTTTTAACAGCTTTCGCTTGTTACGATCACAGGATCCAATTTCGGATAGTCTTTCTCGCTTTTTCTCGCTACTTAGCGTAGTACAACGCTATTAAAATCCGTGAAGAACACGTGGGCTACCTCAGCCAATACGTTGTACTTTTTAGTGACTTTAGCATGTGATGTTCTCGTGGGATGTGGTACACAAGAGTCGACTTTAACTGTAGAGAACATGTGTCAGATAAAAGGAGAGGAATTTTTTCTATTTATAAAGTGTTCTTAAATGCTTTTAAAGCGATAAATTTAGGAATCTTCAGTTAATAAGTAACACAAGGTCCAAAATCTGTATACTAATCGATGTTAATAGCAGGGATGATAGGCAAGTAAGTGGTAATTTAACTTTTTTTAACCACTGTTAAAGAATTTGACGTTGCAATTGCTCCGTTAAATACTGACTATGCAAAGTTGGGTAAATTTGTATTGCCATTACAGGAGATTTAGCGTCTTTAAAGGCTGACGTTACAGCTTGATCCAATAATATTGTTCTACTGAGTAAATGAGTAAATTAACCTGCACTGTCAAGCATATGAAAACTAATATAAACCATCTATCTTCCCTAAAGTCTTAGTTACTTAAGACTCCTTCCTCGAAATCTGAAGAGGAAAAACTATTAGGTCTTGTGAGTGACGTTAAAAACCTTAACTTTGACTCCATACATTCAAAATAGAGGACGGAATCTCAAACGGCTATCGTTTTCTTTTTGTGGGTGTATTTCATACTTCAAATAAATAAGCTGCTTAGTCTAATGTTGACATAAAGAATTCTGTTAACTAACAATTTTGGCATCTTTAAAATTTTTCACCAGGCTTGTAGTAGGGCTCAATTAGTTTTACTGACAAAAAAATTATCATTAACTCAAAAAATATGATTGCTAGTCTTTGCCTATTATTTTAATTTGTACTAAGAATGGAAAAAAATGTTAGCCGAAGCCCCCCAAAAAAATGGTAAAAAAGGCCAAAACTGGCTTTTTGACCCTATATCAAATACCAATAATCGTACAAAATGAAGTTAAAGATAAAAAAGATGCACAATTATCAGGCAAACAAAATGAGCCACGTTGGGCCAAAATCAATTAAAATTTTTTCTCACCATTTGCAAAAGATTATCATTTTGCAAGGAATCTTAAAAAGAACGATACAGAATTTATAATAACAGTTTTCAAGCAGCCAGTATGGTAAATAATACTTAGTTGTAAATATGTGCAATTCTTATATTATTGAGAGCTTTCCCAAATTAAAAAAAAATTCTCAATTCGTGTTTTATGGTTTCTGAGATATTGTTAGTTTTACTGCCCTTTTTCAGTTTGAACGCAATTTCTCAAAACTGCCGAAGCATGCATCCGGGAAGTGGACGTGGTCTCCAGCGGCGGCTCGCTGCACCGCCGATTCCAGGGGACGGGGTGCAAAAAAGCAGTTTATTGCGATTGATTTTATAGATACTTGTAATTGGTAAAAAGAAATGGCACTAAAGTAAGTTGTACAGTAAATGTAGACGAAGTGACTTGCGTTTGAAAAATGACTATGTAGTCTAACATTTTTTGTAGGGCCACTTTTCCAGAGGACCATTTTTGGTTCTTACTACAGTTTGCAAAAAAATTACAAGTGATCGGTCTTTTTGGTGTGTCTGTTAGGAACTATAAGACCTACCTTGTGTTTAAATTTCAACTCTTTATATTATATAGAACGCGAGTAGTTGAATTGCAAAAAAATGCATATTATTTATCTTTAACTTTTTTTGTACAGTTATTGGTATTTTTTATAAGGTCAAAACACCTGTTTTGGTCGTCTTTACCATTTTTTAGGGGCTTTGGCTGACATTTTTTTTTGTTCGTTCATAGTATAAACTGATATGATAGGTAAAAACTAGCAATCAAATTTTTTTTGAGCTAATAATAATTTTCCACGAATTTATAGGATTTTTAGCCAACTTAATCCTTTTATTGGTAAATATATAAGTGGCAAGCCACGTTCCCTTCTCATTACATTGCAATACAGATAGGAGATGTTAGGTGTTCTTGGTTTCAAGGTTAAACATTATAAGGGCATCTCCATTTCGCCAGATGAAACTTCGTACCTTTGTCACTTTCTGAAACAATTATTTTAATTAAAAAAAGAAAATGTATACTTTGCACAAGTTCCGGGCTCTCTTTATACAGTGACATATTTAAGAATATATTTTCAAAGCCATCCTTTTATCATCTCAAAACCAAACACAGTTAAAAAAATTTAACCATGTACTATTTACATATTCTTGTGTACAGCTTAAAGCTTGTCTGAGAGCAATGAATTAATAAATGATAACGTTGTATCAAAAAAAAATTTTCATAAATGAGAATTAAAATGTTAATGATAACTACATATAACGATAATTTAAGGTAAATTTGTATTGAGATCTGAATTTCCTAGAAACCTACAAAAATATTTACAAGGTCTGTGTGAGTTTGGGAGGAAGTCATTAGACCTAAAATATTGTTCGCCACAACAATAGAAAAAACGACCGAATTTGATTTTATTTTCGCCTCATTTTGCAGAGGGGTCATGGATGAATCCTACGGAGTACTTTAGAGATCAGTGTGAGGCGATGAATGATTTCTGTAGGATGATCTTTTTGTAATATGTAAATGGTCAGTCTATTTACCTCTTGGTCAGTATGGAAAAATAAATAAAAACTTTTTTGTTGTTGAAAAACCTAAAAGTAACAAAAAACTTAATTTTATATCTTGATGTCTATAAGAGTGAGGGAGGCTTGCAGGGTTGCGAAAAATCTTATGGAGGAACAAGGTAGTCAAGGGGAATGTAGAGTAGTAGTAAAGGATCTTACCCAAAATCTAGTATGCTATGACAATGATGAAAAAACAACAAGACTTTCCTTTTTTTTCTAGGGGATAAATGAAAGAACTAGAGGGGGTACTGTAGTGAGTAGCGTGATGGAGGTGCTCGTCGTAAGGGCGTCTGTTGAGTTTCATACACACAACTATGTATTGTAATATAGGCCAACGTATGTATACACTAGAGTGACTTTGCTCTTCAGCCTGCTTCGTGCACCAACCTTTTGTAATTGAAAGTTATAAAAAATGATTTTGTTGTATATAATTGTATAACTTCTACTACTAATAACTAAATTTTTTTGATAAATATATAATACGTACTATTAAATGGTTAAGTGAAATTTAAATATGTATTTTTTTATGATTAAAAATACTTTTAGATTAAAAAAAATATTTAACGAATAGTTTGTAATGTAGGTAAATCAAGTGATAAAATTGAGGTTAAGTGAAACACACTTATACACAAAAATGCATCTTTTTAAACACATTTTTTAGTTTTTGTTCAAATTACTTGTAGATTAAAATGTTTTTAAGTTTTGAATTTTATTTTTTTAGTATATTTGGTAAATGTGATGCACCTAATTATCTGTGGTAGTGCAAGTTTAATCATAAATCAAGAAACATTTAAATAACTTTTTATAATTGTTTTAAAGAAAATAATTATGTAAAAAAACTTTTTTGATTGGATACTTTTATAAGTCTTAGGTTTTTTTTTTAAAGTACTTTATTTTTTGCGTACTTTTTTAGATGTCTTCGTATAGTACCAACACACTTCTATTTTCTTGTTAACACAAATCTGCTTGTCTCTTTAGTTTTTTCAAACAAATCATACAACTATTAATTTAACAATACTCTATACTTTTTTTTACCATAAATAAAGTAGAAGATAAAAAGAAGTTTCATAATATAAGTGTTAAAAAAAACGTGTGAAAAAGATAAAGAAGATAAGTGTATTACGGAAGACTGTTTGTTATTATAAATTGTTTTCTTAATTCTGCAGACTTGTTTATCTTCAAAAGGGAGTTATTATACAGATTATCTTAATATTGACTATGTTAAGACCGAGCGTTAACACTGTTGGTGCTGAGAAAAAAATTATAATTAATTCGAAGTAAAGTGCGATGGTTAGTGCAATTGAGAATAAAAGTGTAATCAAACAATAAATGTTAACGCCGAACTGTAAAAATGCTCTATACATTTTCATTACAAGTTCGTGTTGTGAATATTTTAACCCCCCATTGTTAAAACCCAATATATCGATTCTAGCACATAGAAAAAAAGCTTTACCAGGCAATTTACTTTTAACTGACAACTAATATGCTGTCAAATACTAAAATTGTAGAACGGTGAATCAAAAACAGCACTGAACTAAGAGAATGGTTTGAGTCTGGCTATATCGTTACTCTAAATTAGATAAAATTATTTATGAACTACCAGGAGAAAATGATAAATGTGATTTTTCTTGTATTATTTTGATGAATTGCAGTGTTTCATAAGAAGGCACCCTTTATAAGTAGACATACAAGTTGATTCAAACCCACCATTGTTCTGTTTTTGAGTGATTTTATTAATATTTTTTTAGATTTTTGTTACTTATCCTAACTCATGCAAAATATTATTTTCATTTATTTTCTAAACTCATAATTAGAATCTCTAGTGCTACATTTATTATAATACTCATAATGTATTTGTGTCAATTTTTCAATATTGCAATTAATGAGCTAATTAAATTACTATGTAATAATGTGATAGGACTAATTCAAAAATTCTTTTGTTATTATTTTTATAGCTGTGAAATCTATTAAAAAACAGCATTTGGTAGAAGTTCGATCAATGGCTAACCCACCCGCAATAGTAAAAGTTGCTCTGGAGTCAATATGTTTATTACTAGGAGAAAATGCGAGTGATTGGAAATCGATTCGTGCTGTTATAATGAAAGATAACTTTATTAACACTATTGTGTCTACCTTCAGCACAGAAAATATAACGTAAGTATTATTGATTTGGAATCATCTCTCTAATAGATAGACGTAGAAACTTATGAAACTTACTTTTATACATATGTATATATAAATTAACTATCTTTACAAATATCAAGAAAATTGAACGTTTCATAAAATGATGCAAATGGAAGTACGCTAATTTCGCATGGATGGAATATTTTTACAAAATTAACGAGCAACATGTAATGATATCTTTCTCAGTTAAGATTTAAATGTCTGTTACAAAATGGTACTCAGGTATTTTCTTACAACTGAATACCGTACTAAATTTTTTCAGTGCAAAAGATACAATTACTATTAGTTTTATATCCATACAATTATTTGAAGGTGTAACTTTTTTTTTTTTTGTATAAATTTCTTTGGTTGTAAACATTTAAACTTTGCTATAGCATATAAAACAGTTTTGAGAATATCATACTTAGAATAAAAAATTTCCACAAGTTTTTTTCTGCAAATTTAAAAGTATTTGTAATATTAATCTTATTTAATTCACTATCGTTTAGGTGATTCTTACTATTCATCATTAAAACATTTGTATAAAGGCAATAAAAAACATTTTTTTAATTCCTTGCGTTGCAAAAATTTGTTACCGGTTTGAAATTTGTAAAATAAGACATCTAATTCTTGTATCCAAAAGAACCTCATGCAGTCAAGTGTGATAAATTTATTGTTTTCGTATTACCTGCATAGCTAGTAAAACGTTATTTGTAATCAAATCTAAAGTTTAACAACTCTACATTCAATTTTATTAGGCCCCTATGAAACTCCCAACTAATTTAATTTTTTTTTTTAAACTGTTGTTTTTGTGGTCTAAGGGTTATGTATTGTTTTTTTCCATTACATAATCCATCTACCTTACTTAAATTTCTGATTAACGTCACTACTTCTCACATTTAATTAATAAGGTGAAAGACTTGAAGAATAGAATTTAAAATTTGAAGTGAGAAATAAGAATAAAAATGGACACTTATTTAATCATCACTTTTATAGATTGCTCTACATTTACTATAAAAAGGGTTAGTTCTTACTTCGATGAAATGCGTAATTTGACGATTTCAAAATTTGTATATTAATTACATGTAGGAACTGCTTTGCTTGAGTTGGAATCTCACTTTTCATCAAATGTTTTAAGACGTACATGATCTGTTTACTTTTTTTTGAGGACTTATGATTTTACAGTTTCATTTTCTATTTAAAAAAATAATCATTAAAGTTAAGCGCTCCTTAAAAAAAATTATTTTTTAATTCTTGTGTTTTAAATATCAACCGTGAATTTATAAGTTTTATTGTTTTTAACATTATTTTACTTCAATTAATTTTTTTAGTTTCAGAAAAAATTATTCAATCACCACCTATACAAAATGTTTTGAAAAAGTTTATTACTGTATCGTAAATCTTATGAAATTTGATCAATTATTACTAATGGTTTTTTGTAGGACCGTTCAAATTTTATCTTCAAATCAATTATTTGCATTTTTTTATTTCCAAATTATTGTTTCAAGGTAGCACTGGCATTATTGTGTAACTCTAGTGGTAATTTTAATGTTTGATGACTCATTATTTCTTGAAAAAGTTTGAGTAAAAAAATATTAGTCCATGCTGTAAGAAAAATTTTTTTACGGCTGCAACAAAATGATGAATAAAAGTCTTATACAAAAAATTGCACCCTTACCACCAGGACCATGAATCAAAATGATTTTCTGTTTTACCCACATAGTTATAAATTTAAATACGATACAATATTTCATACATTTTTTTACTTGAAGAATTTTTAATGTGCGGTAAAAATTGTGAAGTTATTAATTCGACGATTTATCTTGAAAACAAGCAAAAAATTATAAAAAGTTGATAAATTATTGAATAACTTTTTGCATAGATTGTTTTACTTACAATAAGTTAACGATTTTCAAAAATATCATATTTTTGATGACAAATATGTTTAAACAGAAATATCTCTGACACCCAGAGCATCATACCAGGTGACAATTGTCAAACTGACACCCTTTAAACTAAAAGTTTACTCGGTTTTTTGTTAGAGAGTAATGTCATAATACAATGATTGCTTTAACATATGTTAGATTAAGCATCAAGATATCCTTGGTACCAAAGAAAGTGTAAAATGAAATGAATTAAAAATATGAAAATGGTACCCACCACAATGGATCTGTGAACCGTTAAATTGTCTAGTAAAGTTTTTCGCTTACGATTTTTTATTGTGTAATTATTGTTGCCAGAGACAATTTTTCTTTTAATATTATTATAACATTTAGTGTATTAATTTTTTTACAAGTATTTTTGCAATTGTTCAGTATTTTAATATGAAGGAATTAGAAAAAATTTTTTGTGAGTTATCAAAATTAAATTTTTTTAATGTTTCTAACACATTTACTTGATTTGTATATCAACTGACATGCATTATGATGTTTAGCAAAACACTAGAACAATGATTTTCAGAATAATAATATCAATCATCTTACGTTATCCTACTAAAAAAATCTGAACATATTATTAAGTCAACAGAAGAGGTAAAACAGGGACAAAAGGGGTCTGCTTGATCAGTTAGTTGAGCGTGGGGGAAAGGACAACATTTTTGTTAAACATTTTTGATTGGCTGAATTTAATCGAAAACATTGAGATTTTTGTTTTATCTCAAGAAAGCTAAGCCAATAATTTCAAAGGGAGGTCGAAAAAAACGCTAGCAACTAAATCTAGTTCTATAACTCTATTATATCACATTCATATATGGTAGATTCTGTCAAAAGTAACTCAAAATGCCTTATGTAATCGTTTAAAAAAAAATTGGTGGCCAAAATTATTTTTCATGGTAGTTCTACCTTAAATACTATTTATAACAAATGTCTCAAGCAATTTCACTACAAAGTTTTTGAGTCAAAAGATATACGGTATTTTAAATAAGTCAATGGTAATCAATTTTCGAAAAAAATATGTTTTGTTATACGTGTAGCTAAGCAGCTTGTATGGTTTGATCTTATCAATGAAAAAAAATGTTATTTTATTTAGGGTATCTCTTTAAAAGTTAAAGCTCTTTAAAGAGGAGCTCTCACAAACGCCCAAGGTAAGGAATATACTGTTACAAAAAATTTTATTAATACCAAAAGAAAACAGCGATCTTTTACACACAAACCAAATCCTTGAATTGGAAGATAAATCATGCTTATCATTCAATTTACAAATTCCTAAATAAATTGACTTAAATTCAAGTGATAACGCTGAAGAAATTGTATTTTGTAAGCAAATTTTTAATTCAATATATCTTTAGTTACATGATAGTAAAAAAAAAAATTTTAATTTTATGTGAGCAAACTAATAGAACTTTTGTATTTATGGTCCAAGAGTATCACGAGAAACTTTTTTGTACATATTATCGATTTATTACTGTATTTCTCAAGGTAAACAATATTTTATTCACAGCTTGGACTGCTATTGCATACTTACAATGTTATGCTAGTGTTAAACATAGAAAGTTTAATTTCATACATATAGTAACAGTTAATAAAATCAGATTCAATTCAACATTTGCATACAATACATACTATGTTGTGTTGAGGGGTTGGCATGCTCAGAGCGCGGGGGGGGCGGAACCTCACTAGTGTATTCATATTAGTAGGGCTATTTTATTTGCCCCCCTGCGTGCTCCGCGTGTCAACCCTCAGTTTCTCAACTTGAAAAAAAGCATTTTTATATGATAAATGTAATAAAAACATGTGTAGAATTAAAATTTTAGATTTGTATTAGAGACGATTTCATCTTTGTGATCTAAAAAAATGTGTTACGAAAGTCAATTTTTCATTTCATCTGGCTGACCCCACCATACTACACCATACTACTAGAGCACATGAGTACTTCAAATTCTTCTAAATAAAAAAAAAATAAAAAGTTTTCTCGAGAATCTCACCAGCAATCTTTGGCACGCTCGAACTCTATTATAGATAAACCTTTTTCTTTTGTTCCTAGTTTGGTTTGTAACTTATTTCTAATTTTGATATTCGTTTGCTGTCTATTAACTAACAAGGTTTGTTTGTACTGTATAACAATCACCCAATTGTTCATTTAAGTAACATTTTTTGTATACAATTCTTAGTAGTACTTAAAAATGAAAATTTTTTGGTTGCTGCTTTTCTGTATATCGATAAATATTTACTTAATTTTTATTAATTTGTTTCTTTAAAAATAAATACATAAATAATCATCAATACAATTTTATCAATTTTTTTTTATTTTTTTTTTATTTCAGTAAGCTTTCAAGCAGCTTATGCTTTTTTTTATCTTTTATCTATTAATAGTTGATTCATACAACGTTCTATTCAGACACACTGATTGATTTTCTATTCTTCAACGTTCTATTCAGACACACTAATTGATTTTCAGTTGCTTTAATTCTTTCACATTCTTTTTTTTTATACTAACGTGATTTCTTTATACAAGGACGTTTGATGCAGTTAGCAGGGTTAATGTTTAGTGAGGTGACAGGAGCACAATTATGCAGCAACGCTGGCTATTACTTTATTTATTTGGATATACTGACATACACGCTTTTATGCATTCTTTTTTTCTCATTTTATCAAATGAATCACTTGTTGATCCATTAGAAAATTTAATTAGCTTTTTTCATGATAATTGAAAAAATAATTAATCATTCAAAAATAGTAAAATTTCTACGGATCATTTCCTTAAAAATGCAACCTTATACAATTTTCCCTCAAAGTTACATGTTAAAATTGAGATTTTTTTAAATTTAACGTACAGAAAATGGTACAGTTAACGAACTGCAAATGTATGGGTATTTTTTGTACCACAACGACAATAAAATAGATGTTTCAGTAATATCTTTCAAAAATATGAGTCTGAAGTTTCAAATGTTGGAATCTAATAAAAATCTACGATTATAACCTTTATCAACTAATAACTATTTACACTTAGAATTTTAGACATGCAAAAATTCAAATATTTTAAGCGATAATTTTCCATTCTGCACTAATGAAAATATTTTTTTATAAAATTTTGTTTTGCTACTTGTTCACAGGTATAATAAAATTATAAATGTGAATCTCTGCAATTACAACCTACATTTGTGATGTTCATTTAAAGTCTAGAAAATTTAAATATTTTTAGCGATATTCTTCCATTTGAGAGCAGTAAAAATACAAAGAAAACTTTTTCATACTTATTGTACGCTAATACAACTAAGCTACAGGTATAAGCCCCTGCAATTATAATCTATCTGTTATATCCCAGTTAAAAATTTTATTCGGCTGCCCAAATTAGACGTGTGGCCCAACACTAGCAGCCAAGCTTAGGCACAGATTGGCTTGTAATAAGGTGCAGACTTGGACAAATACTTCTCCCCAGCCACATCCTAATTTCGTCTGCCCAGCTATGTACCATAGTATACATATATGTATGACTTGCACGAGAGAGAGAGAGCGTATGTGTGTGTCAGTTATTAATGTAAGTACGCGCACCACCAAATGTTTGATTTTATGTAAAATTCTAAAAAGGAAAACTTGGTGAATCACCAAATCAGCGAGTCCTATGCTTTAATATAATACAAATTTTTTAAAGTAGTGTAAGATAATAATCAATCAATTTTTTGATTCAGCGAATAATTTCTTTTTTGTAAGAAACAGTTACAAAGTGATTTTATCATTTTTGAACACAATCACTCAAATGTATAATGCTGCTGATTAAGATTCTACTAAAAAAGTCAAAAAAAGACTATACTGATGGTATTCAAAACAAACCATCTAGGAATAGCAAAAGAAGGAGATAATATAAAAAACTAACTCAAGGGCTATGCTGTTCATATATTTATTGATATATAAGTGACAACGTTTTGACTACATGATAGGTAGTCCTTTTAAATTTTCTAAAATAACATAATAGACAATAATACAAGGCTACGGTAACATGACAACTAATGTATACATTTGTAATGGACAAAACTTGTATAATTATAAGGCAACTTACATATTTGCCAAGAGTAACGTCAAAGGAGAAAGTCATGTGGCTATACTCGAAACAACGTTGGCAATGTTTACATAAGTTCGTAAAGCCTGGTAAAATATGAGATAATTTGTACGCATAGTGCACACTTGTGTAAAAGAAATAAAGTCCAAGAAGTCCAAGAAGTTACATGTTAAACAAACTTATTTAAGTCGATATTTAATATAGTATTTAAAAATTGTATTTAACTTTGGTGTGTCTGTAATCGTATTAAGTGTATTTAATTTAGTAATATACATTATTTCCGAAGTCAAACGTTCGTTTGTAGTCAAACACGTCACTGTGTAGCTGTTGGAAAACAAAGTAAGTCCGCTACTCATTAATTGTGCGAAGTTTATGTATTAGCTCGTGAGGTCTGCCCGCCACTTAGGATGCGGAAGTTGAACACTGATTGTAGTTATAAACATCGGTCGCAGACAGCGGCCTTACCAACGTAGTTTATTATTTGATTTATGATTGTTAACTTACAGACACATACACACACACGCATACAATCCGTTATTTTTTAAGGAATACTTTTGATTCGGTGTTCATTTCTTTTATTCATGGTATTGAAAATTTTTTATTATTAATATATGTATATGTGTAAATGTCGTCAAATTACTAGTCCCGTGGTCTCAGTCTTATACTTGTCATTTAATATCTAGCTACTCTACGTATCAGGGACATATGTAGCTTTGAGTTACAAGCCAGCAGAGTACCCGACGCCCGGGCTTGACTACAGTGACAGTAGGTAAGGGTCGCAGATCGTTTGATCCGTACAGTATACGAGGAGTGTCGTCGAGGAAATTACATGAGGCTGGACGTGAGAACACGTCCTGTTCCCTGCATCATTTCCCCTCGCGCACAACGTTACAGCTTATAGTTCAGTTAAATTGGTGTTGAAAAGCATGTAAATCTTTTTTTAGTATTTTTATCGCTGGTGAATGGCAAACAATTGCTGAAAATATGTGAGTTTTTGCATGTTTTAGGATCTAAATGTATGTATACATAGCTGAGAAAATTTATGATTGCAAACGCTTATGAAACAATTATGCAAACGAAGAGTTAGAAGAGTACTGTCGAAAATGTGCAATGTCTGCAATTGGAACCTTTGATCGGTTTTAAATAATAAAGGTTATAATTACGGATAATCACACTTATAATTAAGTTTCTCTAGGGTACCACAAGTATAAAAAGTATTTGTTTGTATTTTCATCACTGGCGAATGAAAAAGTATTTCCAAATATTTGAAAGTTTCAAAATTTTTTAGCCTCCAGTAATAATTAAATGTGTAATAAACAAGTAAGTATTAATAAGTATTTCATTATTGATCCACTACCTCCTAGTCAATATATTTAACATGGTAGCGACCCCGTTGTTATTATTGCTCTTTTTAGATTCTTACGTGCTGCTTTGGTGACATGTATTAATCAATAATTAAGGGTCCCAGTAAACTTGTCAGTACAACACTAATGAAATTAAAAGAAAGTGATGATCCAATGCTAATAATAAATATTTATTAATAAAATATTTAGAATAAAGTTTCTTGAAAATAACAATAAAAGTGCTTATAATAAAGAAAATTCTAGAAGATTCAAACAAAAAAACAGAAGCCAAAATGGTAGATGAAGTAAAAATTCCGATGTTTACAAGAAGAGGTTTTGAGTGTTGGAAATGGAGAATCACGATGATTAAAAAATTGAAGTAGTGTGTTGAAATAGTGATTCGTGCCAGGAAAATAATGGATTAAAAGAAGAGTGGATTGAAAAGGACTTGAAGGTGATCAGCGTAATGTATAGTGAAATTTGAAAGAATTAGTTACACTTCTTAAAGAACAAAAAAATGGCGTACGAAATAATTAAATTCGATTAAATGTACATAAAGGAGTCTTCTACACGACAAATTTGTGTGAGGAACAAGTTGGAAAATTTAAAGTTAGAAGATTTTGAAATTTCAAGTGCATTCTTTACTGTGTTTTTTGAATATTAACTAATGATTTTAAAAATGCTAGTGCAAATGTTACTAAAAAAGAAAAATCAAGCTTCATGATACCAATGCTTCCAAGTTCATTACTCTAAATTGGTGACTTAATCGATGTGTTAAAAGAATCTGATCAGACAGTTAAGTACGTAAAAAGTAAAACAAAAATTTTTAAACTAAAAGAAAAGGAAATTGGAAGTAAAAACAGTTCATATGCGTTTTAAAATGAAAGAAAAAAAAAATTGACGCATGTTTCAAATGCAAAAAATATAAACACTGTAAGACACAATGTTCGATGATGAGACAAAGCCATAATTCATGGGAGCAAGGTATTGCGTAGCAGTAACAAGGCGGGCGCCAACAATAACAACAATAGCAGTAGCAACATCGAGGCAGCGTGGGGGTGGCCGAGGCCAAGGTCTTAGAGCTGGTAGATGCTCTTGTCAACATCGTCGGTAAGGCAGTTAGCAGCAGAATAATTAAGTACATCAAAACGAAGACGATAGTGTAAGTAGTTGGAATGCGGAATTTGAGGAAAGACTCAATGAGTTGCTTATTAGAGAAATAGCTGTGCTAGTAAAGTTGAGTTAATCAATAGTGGTTGCCCAGATCATGTTAAAAATGATGATCGATTCTATTATGAATTCGTTAAATTAAAACAGCTGTTAAATGTAAAAATAAGGTCGTTTTTGAAAAGCAACTCAAGTCAGTAGTATTAAAAAAAAATTTAATGTTTATAAAAAAAGTGAAGTAAATACTCAAAGAAATGTTATTTATGTAAAAGAGATGAAAAGAAATCTCATAAGTTACGAAAAAGTAACTCTAGTTAATAAAATTATTTCAATAGGTACACTTCATAAAATTTTTATCCAGATTGAAATTTAGTCTCATTAGCTATTAAAAACAATGATATTCATCATATGAAAAAAGAAATGATAAAAAGCAAATCTTATGATAAACAGTAAGTTAACAGGAATATAAAAATTGCATATCACACTAGGTCTTGTAAATTTTAATTACTAAAAAACAATGTGCGATGTACAAATGCCAGATGGTTTGCTCACAAAAGTAGAGTTAGATTTTTTGTAATGTGGAATTTTTTTCGAAAATAATAATTCTAATTTACAATTAAATAATCTCAGATCGAAGGCTAAAGATATTTTTAAAATTGATTATATCGGTTAAAATGGACCTCATAGTAAAATTGGTTTGAATGTCGAGAAAAATTTTTCGAGTTTTATTGATGATTTCAGTAAAGTAGTCCAAGTTTATTGTATGAAATAAAAAGATCAGGTAAATAATTGTTTTGATAACTATGTTTATTTAATTGAAAGTAAGACAGAAAGAAATTTAAAAAATTAAGATGTATTAATAAAAAGGAATGCATGAATGAAGATATAAGTAATATTGCATGTGAAAGGGGTATCTTTAATAAAACGCGACCACCTTATGTGCATAAATTAAATAGCAGAAAAGTATCACAAGAATGTTATGGATATGATTAGATGTTCACAGAATGAAGCGAGGGTAAACAGTAGATTTTGGCCAGAAATAGTTGGGACGGCAGCTTATTAAAAAATATAATTATTACTAATACTATTGAAAGAGAACTTTTAAGGCTGACTGATTAGTGTACTAGTCTCCTAGCCGGAGATACAAGAGGGGTCGTGGGTTCCAATCCTGTCGAAAAATTTTGAGATCTTTTTTTCGGGATTTTTCGATGAAATAAGTACGCAGGGTGCCAAAAAACCACTCGTCCAATTTACTATAACCAACAGTCGATTTTATTCATGAAGTCTGGACCTCTGAGGGCTTTCTTTACGAAGGAAAGCTAACACCTGGCCTGCTCATCGGCTGAAAGTCTCTGTCGGTTGTAATAAGATCAGTAGAGCGAGTTTAGATAGTTTATTAGAAAGTATCTTCTCATTCAACTGGGTGATAGCTGGGGTATGCTTGAAACAATCGCTGCGCCCTGTCAATAGTACCCAGTTAGATGGATGACCAAGTCATTTAGAGGAACTTTGCAAGTGGCTCTTACGAAACACTCGCACACCAATTGTTTAGGGCAAAAAAATTGAAGCTGAGAGGTCTCTGGTATGGCAAAAGCTGAAAAGAGTCGTAAAAATCAAAATACCTGTACTAATACCAATACTGTTGAACGAAATACGATACCCTTTAAGATTGTGTTTGGAAAAAATGCTAGAATTAAAAGTATGAAAACTCTATGAAAGTAAAGTTTTTGCAAGAGTAGCAAAGGAGAAAAAATTCAAAATGGGACGAAAAACCAGATTTAAGAATTTGGTTAGGTTACAAAAATGTTGGTTATTGAGTTCTTATAAGTAATAAGACAGTAGTAGCTAGACCCGTTGACATCATCGAAGATGGCACAGATTATGTTGGTTCAAAATCAGTCAATAACAAGAAAAATTGGTTTAAATGAAAAAAATTTGAAGACACAAATGGCGATTTGAATAAAAACGGCAATGACGAAAGTTAAAATTTTACTTTAAGACGGTCAACTAGGGAAAGAAAAGAGCCGGATAGATACAGAGATAAAAATTTCTTGTATAGTAACACTATTTATGTAAATTATACAAATGCTGAAACACCTGTTTCTTATAATGTGCGATAAATAGTAATAAATATGAAAATTGGGAAAAAGCGATGGACAGAGAAATAGATTGTTGAAACAAAAATAAGACTTAGATTTCTGTAAATAAACCAAATCACAAAAAAACTTTGGATTTAAAATGGGCTTACACTAAAAAGGTTAACGAAGATCTTAAAACTAAGTTAGTAGTAAGAGGATTATAGCAAAATAATTTAATTAGTGATATCTATTAACCAGTATTAAAAATGCAAACTTTTGAACCTTACGTTCCTTTTGTTGTCAGAATTATTTAATTATACAAAAAATGGATGTTGAGACAGCCTTTTAAAACGGTGAAGTCAAGTCTGAAGTTTATGTAAAACAGCCACATGGCTATAAAAGTGGCTCTGACGAGGTATTTACATTTGACAAAGCATTATATAGATTAAAAGAAAGCCCAAAAGCTTGGTATAAATGTTTCGATACATCTATTAAAGAATTAGGATTTGTAAGGAGTAAAAATGATTGTTCCCTTTATATGTTATCTAATAAAAATAAGAATGTATATTTAATTATTTTCGTGGATGACTTATGAGTTTCCTGTAAAAATAAAGGAAAGATAAATTTTGTTAAAAGATTATTGTGTAGTAAGTTTCAAATAAAAGATTTAGGTAGAATAAGTACTTTTTAGGTATTAGCATTAACTATGACTTTGAAAATGGAAAAATGACACTTGATTAGAAAAACTATATTAAAACATTAGTGAGGAAGTATTATTCTAAAAATTTTAAACTATATGCAGTTTTTATGGGACATAATTTGAAATAAGAAACAGCACAATCAGTGTGTAAAAGCATTATGTTTAGAACCTCAATTAGTGCTTTTTTGTATGCAAATTTGGGAACTAGACCTAACATTAGCGCCAGTGTAAATTATTTTAGAAGATTTAAAAATCGTTATGATAAAACACAATTTAAATATGCTTTAAGAATTTTAAAGTTTTAATTTTTAACAAAAGATTAACAATTATCTTATGGAAAGAGAAGAAATAATAATTCTTTTATATGCTTTGTCGATGCTGATTAGGCTGATAAACAATTGGTAAGAAAATTAATGACAGGCTGTGTCATTAGAATGCATGAATATGTAATTGATTGAAAATCCAGAAAACAGAATGGTGGTACAAAATCATCATCAGAAGCTGAGTTTTTAGCATGTTTGAGTGTGTGAATAAACTACAAACTATTCTCTTTCACTTAAGAAGGGTGCGTCAGGTTGAGGATCCAAACGACCAATCAGAGCTTAACCTAATTACTTTCGATTGATACGAGCACAGTTGTGGTGCAATAATTACGCAGTAATTGATGGCAAAAATTGCTGATCTCTCAGATTTCACATTAAGTACAAGTTGCTGCCGAAATCGTGTATGATATTTCTTGTGGATATACGCAGTAAAAAATATTGGAATTGTTGATTATTCATATTCTTGGATGTACCACTGTGAATGGATGTTGTAAGATAAGCGCTTTATAAGATTGTTGGAAGTTGCATGCGTAGCTCGAGTTTTGCGACGGTAGCTTGTTTCAAAAATAGTAAGTTATATTTCACACGATTGCAGAAACAGGTGTACCGCTCGATGTTTGAAGATTGCTGAGCTTTTGCTTTTTATAATCTGAAAACGAAACTATGTGTTTGGAAGTAATAAACATTAAGCATATGACATGAGATGTCACAGATTCTCAGGCCTTTAGTTGCTCATAACTAACAAAAGTTACGATAACGGAAAGTTATACTTACATTGAAGTTGTATTAGTGTTAAAAAAGTCGAAAAATTTGATTTTTTAATAATTTTTTTACTGGCCAATGGAAAAGTATCGCTAAATGTATGGGACTATTCATATGCTTTAGGCTCCAATAATATATAACCGACAAAAGTTACGATTACAAAGGTTTTATACATTTAGTTGACTTGAATTTGTTTGATTCAGTATCAAAATTTTTTTTTCGTTATTATTATTATTAGTGAGTGAAAAAATAGTGCCGAAAACTGATTTTTTGAATTATTTGGCTTTAAATTGTACAATCGTACACAAGTATTAACTTAGTATACACACATTATATTGATTTATCTTAGACTTTTGTCTGCATTCCTTGAACTACAAGCCGAGTTTAATGTACACATATTTTGATTCTTACTTACTAATTGCTGAGACTATGTAATTCTGAGTACAAAATCATGTATTTTCTTTACCAATAGTAAGAACAAAAAATAACGTGTTTTACAGTGTCAATAAAGCATAAGGTAAAAAGCATTAGGAAAAATTTCAATATGTAGACAAATACAACGTTACTTTAATTATCAAAAAATTTAAATCACTATTATTCCTCTTAGTAACCTACATTGAGTTTTTTAATTAATTAAATTACTAATTGATTTTGACTAATAACTTAATAGCTTTTTCACAGCCTTTCTATCACATTACTTTACTACACTATTAAACTTATGAGCACTTAGCACATACCTACATTTATTATATCACTTTTCTTTATGATTTCTCACACTTGTATTTACTGAAGTTTCACTTTTTGCTTTTCTATTATTATCTTAAAGGCACTTAGAAGTTTCAATTTTTACTTTCATCTTCTTCTCCACGACTTAATCTTTATCTTCAGTTCTTCTACTCCCTTTTCTAATCCTTCCACTTTATTTTTCATCTTCGTCTTCTTTTCTTTATTTTTCTTCTTTACCATTTTTGCCTGTCTTACCAGTTCTTCATCTTCTCCGCCGTTTCTCTCTATTTCTCACTATCTTGCGCCTTTTTTCTTGTTCACACATCGTTCACGTTCCTTCAAGTTTCGACTGACTTCTAGTGTCTTACACTTGCACTTGCCACCCTTTTCTGTGCGTTCGGCCTTCTGTGCAGCTGTGCTAACCTGCCCCTACTATCCTCCTCTTTTTTGATCCCACTGTTATATATATATATATATATATATTGTACATACCTTCTTGGTCAGTACACTCTAACATAGATATATACATATAAGGGTGTCCCTTATTTACCAATATCTTTTTTTTTTTCGTGCCGCCCCCTAAAAACCTTCTATTTGCTGAAAAAATGACCCCTAAATTTTTTCAGATTTAAAAAAAAATATTTAACCGTGCCTATTAAGAAATAACGGTTTTTAGTTCAAATATGCATACGTATTATGCTTGATATAATATACTTTCTCAAATGAGTTTGCGTAAAATTGACCTTTAACAATTTGGAAGACAAACATTTTTTATGTAAAATTTGTCGTAGAATCCGAATTTTCACTTATTTTCAACCTTAAAGTGCACCAGATAAAGTAAAAAGGTCTTTTACGTTGTTAAACGGCTTTTTTTTAACGATTTTTCATATCAAAGAACACTGTGAGCTCATTTTCACTCTCGTAAATTAACGAAAATAGTATTATTCAAGTAAAATTTATCATAGTTCTCAAATTTTCACTTATTTTCAACCTTCATTCACATTAAATAGCGCGAAAAGGTCTTTGATTTTGATAAACGGCCGTTTTTCAATGATTTTTCGCAATAAAGTCCGATAAAACTTTCGTAACTAAATAAAAGCAGTGAGTTTACAGTGAAATTCAACGTAGAATCTAATTTTTTACTTATTTTCAATCCACAGTTTAGTTACATAGTGTTAAAAGGTCTTCAACGGCCATTATCGGCCAGTTTACAATGATTTTGCGGAGAAAAGGGATTTGCAAGAGCTGGCAAGCTCAACAATGAATATAAATTAATATATTGACGAAAAATTTTAGTTTTCTCATATTTTGATCTAAATTTAATGTGAAATTTTTCCTATCCTCTCTTTATATCCCGGCAAAGATGCGAGATGGTGACGCCCCAAGTAATCGAAGTGAGTTGTTGAAGATTGTACCCGGTATTAATTTACTTTTTTTTTTAATTTGAGAATACATCTGATGCAAATACACCGTCCGGTTCATCTTAATTAAATTAATAACTATGGCTTTGCTTGTGTCTTAAATCACGTGCCAAAGGTAGGGATGTTAATGTAAATGGAGTTTTAGTTTTAGAAGTTATATAAGTTATATAATTCAGCCTAGTAAACCTTGTCAGAAAACAAATACACGGAAGTTACTACTATTAATCTGTCACTTTTCTATTTGTACGAGGCTGACTTGTATAACTTACATAAGTTATACGACTTCCAAAACTAAACTTACGTTAAGGCTGTGATCACATGGGCCAGGAATAGATTAAATCATAGAACGTGATTTGTTGTTTGAACGGGAAGGACCAATCGCATTCTATGCTCTAGTCTATTCCTGGGCTCCTGGCTCATGTGATCGCAGCCTAACATCCCTAGTTGAAGGATCACTTGTTGTCTGTTTTTTATCGTGATCGGATCCTTAGGCTCAACTGTCATAATACTCATAGAGAATCTCTATGATAGTACTATTGTAATGTCATGAAAGCTTGTTTTAAATTTTGAAATAATGACAAAAATACTGAAAAATTTATGTACCAAGTATGGATGATAATATGATAATAACTTTTAATTTTTCACTATTGAGGTATATTATATACTTTTCACTATATTTTTATTCATTTTATCAATCAATATAGTATTGATTGTATTTTTGAAAAATGAGAATTTGATATAATTTCAATATTTTATTTGTTCATAACGAACTTATAGAAAACAATTTTCAGGTCATTTTTTGTAAAAATATCAAAAATGTCTTCCACTAGCAGATTTAATAATATTTTTTTGATTGGTGATGCTATGCCACAAATTATTGGTAATAAGCTACCAACAAAGAGGCAATTATTTAAAGTTTTTTTCTTCAATACAAGGCATGTAAATTTAACCATTAAGGATAGTGTAGCCTTAGCAGACAAAGAAGCTCTGATTTTTTGGGAGAAAGCTTATGCTCCAACCCAGAAGTTTGGCAGATGCTGTAAGAAGTTAGGGCAATTTATATGAAGAGTATAGAAAAATTCAAAAAAATCTGAAAGCACCAAGCAGTTTAGTTCATGAAATCAATTTTACTATAAAATTAGACATGTTATTCGATGTAGCCCATATAGATGTTTAAGATAATATAAGTGATAAGCAGAAAGCATTTCTCTAAGATCAAAGATCAATAGAACCAAAATTATACATAGGAGATTTTATTTATGATACAACTTTAGACACAGTTGAGGGTACAGTGAAGTTTTAAAATTAATTAATTTAGTTAATTATTTCAATTTCATTTTAAATAACATTACTTGTCATATATTGTGAACAATGTAATCTCTCCTAGTCTTGAAGTGCCTTTTGATAATATGCCTAATAGTAAAATGCTTTCTGGTTTACAGCGAACAAACTTAAATCCTACGGTAGTTCTTGAAAAGTTGATTCTTGATGAGATGACTGATGAACATGGTAAAATATTTTTTGATAACATTTTTTATTCCAATATTTTTGTAGTATTTTTGTTTTTGAGGATGTATTAGTCGAATACTTGTCTTTTTTTTTTCAACTTGTTATTCAAACAAAAAATTGAAAGCTAATGAATCTTTCAAATCCAAAAAGCTAATACAATTTTTAATATTAGAAAGTATCATTATTATTTATATTTTTCAAGGCTTGAATTATATACCAAATTTGAAAAATTAAATGATATATCGATGGTTAAGAAGAAGACAATTCCAGCTTGATGTCACCCTATTTGAAATAAGACGGAGTGACGTCACGCTAGAATTTTCTTCCTCTCAACCATCGATATATTTAAATCACATATTAACTACTTGAATTACATATAACTTGAAATCCCTATGTAAAAGCTAATACAATGAGTTATCAATATTTTTTCGAATCAGATGAATTAGCTCAGAGCTTCCAACAATCTTCGTTAGATTCATCAAGTGAACCAAATTCACAAAAAAGCACTGTTTCAAAATTGATTTCAAAAGGACGTTATTACGAAAAAAAAGGTATCCGAGGTAGTATTGACATAATGGCAGAAGATGTTGTAGCCGTTTTGGATGCTTGTAGAATATTCTACAGACATTCTGTTTTATTGATAGGAATCATTGCTAATACTTTGGGCATTGATACTCAAACTGTAATTTTGATTAAAAGTTCATTCAATCGAGCTCGACTCGATGTTAGGCAAAAAAAAAGCCAGAGAAGTTGAAAGACGCATTCGATTCAAATTTAGAAGCAGCTGTTATTCACTGGGATGAAAAAATAATACCCGACGCTTGGACTCTTATAAAAGTTGACCGCTTACCTATTCTTGTTACAAATGGTGAATCGGAAAAGATTTTGAATATACCAGCACTTCCTGATGGAAAAGGTTCTACACAAGCTAATGCTATTTATGAAATTTTGAATAATTGGGGTCTATTGGACAAAGTGAAGGCTTTTTGCTGCGATACCACGAATACTAATTTGGGTAATGTAAATGGCGTTACAATTATTCTTGAGCATTTTCTTGACAGAAATTTGTTGTATCTACCTTGTCGACACCATATTTACGAAGTCATCTTGGCATCCGTCTTTTAACTAAAATTGCCTGGAACTAAAAGTCCAGATGTTCCATTATTTAAAAAATTTCATGATCAGTGGCTCGATTTAGATCCAACAAAATATGATATTACTGATGAACTCAAAGATTCATCATTACTTTAACAAAAAAATAAAATAATTATTTTTCTTTAAAGCTGTTTGAAAGAGCATTAACCTAGAGATGATTATAAGGAGCTGTTTGAACTATAATTTATCTTCTTAGAAAAACCTTAATCATTCAAAATTCGTAAACCGGGAGCATATCATCATGCTAGGTGTATGTCAAAAGCGATTTACTCGATAAAAATATTTTTATTTCGTAAAACCTTCAAAGTCAATGCTTCAGAATTGAAAAAATTATATGTCTGTATATTTATTGTCTTCATCTATGTAAAAGCCTGGTTTTTAGCTCCAAATACGGTGCAAGCTCCGAAAAATGATTTGGATTTTATTAAAAAGCTCCATAATTATGCTGCAGTCGATCCTTTGGTATCCAATACTGCCTTACAAAAAATCACGAGGCACACATGGTATTTATCCACGGAAGCAAGTGCCATTTCATTTTTTGATGAGGATATATCTTCTGAAATAAAAGTTCGAATGATTTTAGCATTAGAAAAAGATGTAGGAAATGATGATTTTATTTCGAAAAAATATACAATCCATTCTGATATAGATTTAGGAAATTTGAAAAATGTGGAATTGGATTACTTTATTAATTAGCAATCATTACGTCTTTATGATAGATTTGATATAAATAGAAACTTTTTGAAAACCGACTGTAAAACTTGATCTAATAACTTTGATTATTTGAAAGGTTTAGAAATCGTAAAAAATTCACAAGTCGTTAATGATGCTTAGCGAGAAAAAAAAATCGTTGTTTTGCCTGTAAAAAAAATCAGTTATATGAATATAAGTTTTAAAATTTTTTATCTTGATCTTTAATGATTCGTAGATTTTGGCCTAAGCTGATTATAAGATTATTATAATTTTTTATTTTACGTAATTTGTTCCCTAAAAAATATTGGTGCTGCAGGAAGATCGTGGGTGATGCTTTTGTTGACCCTTAAATAATGCTATAGCAGCAGTATGGCCCTTGTGGCAGCTACTGCCACACAGATAGCGAATTTGCTTTTTTTGGTATACAATTTTGTAAAACTGAAGATAGGACTGTAATATCGCTATGGTTTTTGTTTATCTTACAGATAATTGTACTAGGTATACAGGAAAACTATAGGCAATGGCGTAATGCTGTTATAAACAATATTAATTTGACTTGAATATTAAATAAATTAATTTTAAAAAAATTCTTTGTAAAATTTGTTTTCAATAACATTTCCTTAAAACTTTCATAGAAAAGTTTCCGAGATCGCTGATTACGAACGTGAGGTTAGTTTTTGTGAAATTAAAATGACCAATCTAATGTAGCGCACAACAGTCAAGAATTTTAAAACAATTGAATTTCAATGGTTCTTGTTAAGATTTTTTAAGTTTCTTATTACAAATTAAAGGTTGGACTTGTAGTTTATTAAATTAACGATTTAATATGGCTAATAAAATAATTAATTTTTATAAATTAAAAAAGAACTTTTTTTCATTGAAAAAAGTAAGTGATCAGTTTTTTTTGTGTTATGACGGGACTTGTTTAGAGTATGGTCTGAACCGTTTTATTTCAGTGTCCTTTGTAGGTCTCTTAGCATTTAGCTCATTAGCTTTATGATAAAAGTCTTAATTTAAATGATATAAATAATTTTAGTTCACGTATTTCTTCATTAAAATAATACATTATTTTCGATACAATTTTTTCGGGTAACTAAATCAAGGCTTAGTATTAATTATATTACTGATGAACATCTGTCACTGATTGTTGTTACTGCAGTTTTGGAGTTCCCTTATCCTTTGTGCACTATTTTTCAGTGGTCTCTTAGACTACACGAATGAGTTTGTGGCTGAAAAGATGTTGCGGTTTCTGCTGTCTCTGCCATCGCAAGAACTAGTTTCGGTGGGCCTCGTTTGTTGTACCTCGCTCCTAAACGTAGTCCGATACTATTGATGTTCTCGAAATGCACCGCAGCCAACACGTTATGCTTTACGCGTATAAGGTACTCGCAAGTCGTAGGAGTCAAGAGTTGACCATAAACTTAGAGGACAGGTAACATACGTAAAAAGAGCAATTTTTTCTCTTGATCGTGCATTTTTATAGTGTCAGAGCAAAAAAAGAGGCCTATGGTTGAATTACGTCAAGCATTGAGTGATATTCTTGCAGACTGCGTTAACAGCAGAACAGTGAGCTTCCACGATTATGTTTCATACATTAGGAAATAACAATAGTACCAATCGGACTTTTCTGACACGTGTGATTAAATTTTTTGGATGAGTGATGATGCATGGTCACATCAGCAATAATAGAAACACCAAATAAAAGTTCCAGTGTAACAAATAAGTTTACAAATTTTGCAATCAATCCTTTCGGGAATTTTACAATCAATTTTGAATATAATGAAATAATTTATTAGTTACTATCTTCAAATTGTCGAATGAATTTTGTTTTTACTTATAATATGATTTGCCTGTTTCAATTCGGGATGTAACACCTCCCTTTTTAGATTTTTACCACCCTCGGTAACTATACATCTATCAAGAATGCATGCGAGTTAATGAGATGAATTATTACAATGTTAATATAAATTCTTTTTTGACGTTGTAGGGGTTTTTTTTATGTTCAAAGGTCTAAATTTATTGTGTATTTAGATTCTTGCTTAGTGATATGCAGTGACTACAGCGGTCATAACTTTTGCTAATATTATAGGATTGTGGTTCATGCACTACTGAAGAGATGGTAAAAAAAGAGAAGAGGAACGATGTGATTAGATTTTTTTTTTTTTAATTTGGTAATTTCCTTGTAGACTTTTTTGGATTGTTCTGAATTATTTTTTTGTTACACTTTTCAATTTCTCTATAGCTTCTTTATGGTGTCTTTCATTTTCTCCTAACGCTGTATGTAGTTTTTTGACATTTAAGCCCAGAATATTAGTATGTTTTGCCTCTAAATATGATATTGTATGTGTAGATATGTTAAGGTTATTTATATCTGCATTTATTTCATCTCGATCATCTGTATTCATAGGGTAGTATGTTCAACATCGATTTAGTATTACAAACATTAACTATATAGAATTTATATATTCGTGCGCTAGCAATTAACTTTAGTATTTTGTAACCAATAGCGTGCTTACGATGGTCCTGCGTGACCACCAATCATAGCGCTCCACGTTTAAGTTACTTTGGCTGCTCACAACTGCTCGCCTGTGAGCATTTAGTCAGTCCGCACCGATCGCTCGTCCAGTCAACCACAGTGTGGTCACTGTGTACACCAACCAAGCAGACATTTTCTCGAGTAAATCATTAGACTACACGAATGAATTTTAAATAGAAAGAGAAAATGTCTTGTGTAATTTACTCGCGTGACTCAAACAACATCATATTCAGTTTATTTATATTAGTAAAATAACTGTTCTTCAACTTCGTTCAATATCCTTAAACTAGCGCACATAAAACGTAATTTTGTTATTTACCACAGTTTTTCAATTTTTTCTCATCAAGTGTTCTAATTTCTGCTATTAATATACTTTATTATTTTGTTATACATGAAAGGGTGTGAGTGTTAATCTTTCAATAAACCCAAGCAATTGGCTCCCAACTCTTTTCCCTCGCAACCGGTAAATCAAATCATACAGTCCACAATCATTGGATTTTCAATCCCAAACATTTGTCCTTCGAGCTGGATCAAAAGGGTGAGTGGAGAGCTTCGGCTTATTATTAGCCACGTGCGAGTTACGAAGTCGGCCATCTTAACCAACTTCTTCTTCACGAGTGACGTGCGAACGCGGTCAGCGCACCGGCACGTTGGGCGTATCTTTCTCTCTCTCTCTCACACACACTCGCATACAACAAAACTTGGTACCTGTGGTAAGTTCAGTGCTTTTTTCTCATCGTACACGAACTTGAGTACATACTCGTTGGTTTCTTTGCGAAGCTTATTGCTACACTTTTCTCGTGCGATTTGTCGCCATCTTTTTGTGCACAAGCCCTAGTATATACTCGCTGGCCATCTTGTTCTTCCTGCGTTGCGCAGACAGACTTATTTTTTTTTGTTTCGTGCACTGGCTCGAGTACTATTACTCGTTTGCCACCTTTGGTGAATAGCTTTTAGCTTCATATAAAAGCTCAGCTTATTTTTAGCTGTACTAGCTCGAGTACTATTACTCGTTTGCTACTTTGGTAAATAGATTTTAGCTTCATATAAAAGCTCAGCTTATTTTTAGCTGTACTAGCTCGAGTACTATTACTCGTTTGCTACTTTGGTAAATAGCTTTTACCTACATAGAAAACAATTGGCTTATATTTAGCCTTGGCCTTCGTAGCCATGTATACATAGTGCTGTCTTGCACTCATAAGCACATGGCTCGCACATAGTTGGCCATTGGTGCCCTCGCTCTTTTAATTTCCTTTGTGTGCCGTACTTATAAACCTTCTTGCTCCACAGAACAACAAGGGTTTTATCGGCAGCAGGATAACACTTACGGTGTGCTATCCTGTCACTGCAAGGCATCATAGCACTTAAAAGTGCTTCTTATCATAGCTGCAGGCTGCCATTGCCTGCCGGTTCAACGTAAACCGTCGTTGTTATTGAGCCACTTCAATGTCTGGATACCCGTTGCGTGGGCCTGAATACCTGTGCACATGATCGTCGTCTTCAAGGTCCTGCATACATTCTTCGCACTCAATTAAGCAGGTAGCTGATCGCCTGCGTCGTCTACGGCTGCTCCTTCAACAGGTTTTAAATTGCGATTTCTAGTAAATTTAAGTAACTATTAATTACACGATTTAATTTAGCGATAAAAATTAGAAAATTTCAGTTTATTTAAGCACTAGTGGAAGTACTGATTTGCGTAAATTATATAAGTTTATTTAAACAATTTGTACTGTTAAGAGCTAGCTTGATTGTCCTGCCAGGTGAGGTTAACCCCTTGCAATGGAGTCGTATTATTCAACCCAGCTTAGCCTTTTTACCAAGATTAAAAACGCTTTTATTAATTTTAGAAAGCTTGGTACCATCAAAATGACAAGGGGTCAAGCTGTGTCGCGACTGCAGCAAGTTAAAGATGCGTTCGAACAGTTTAAGTTGAATTATGCTGCTATTTTGCAGTTACAATCTCTTGATAGGGACCATGATTATTTTAAGAATGGGTTATATTAGACTGCTGAAGATCAATATTATTCGGTTGTTGGGGATTTTGAGGACCACCTACATTTACTTTCCATCAACCATCCTGGTACAGCTCCACCCATTCAAAACCCTGCTCCAAATCAAATAACTTCCAAAGTTATTTTTCTTTGCCATCAATTGATCTCCCGATCTTTAATGGTAAACTAGAGTGTTGGGAAAACTTCAGGGACGTATTCAGAGCCCTGGTGCATAGAAAGCAGGATCTCCCAGGAGTAATTAAATACCAGCATCTACGTACTCACGTTAGTGGTGATGCATCAGATCTTATAAAGAATATTCCTCTAACAGAGGAAAATTATGCACAGGCCTGGGAGACCCTCCTTGCCTTCTACGACAAGCAGCGTCGATTAGTGTCCTTAAATACCAGCAATATTATCAGTGCCCAAACCATGAAAAATTCTTCTTGCACTGAATTGAAGCGCATTTCTAAGGAGATGTTAGGTCCCTTTGATTCTTTGTCAGCCATGGGAAGACACATGGGCGACAATGACATTTTCATTGCTCTCGTGACTAGCAAAGTTGATTTCTACATCAATAAAGATTGGCAGAAGCATCTGGGGAGTAGTAGTAATGCGCCTACGCTAGGACAACTACGTGAGTTCATAATAGCCCAAATTATAACTTTAGAAGCTTCTGCTAGGAAAAACCCGATTAATCCGGACCAAAGGAGCAAACCTAATAAGTCAGTTGTAGTACATCAAACTGCAGCTCATTCTTCTGAAACAAATACACCTAATAAGTCAGTTGTAGTGCATCAAACTGCAGCTCATTCTTCTGAAACAAATACACCTAATAAGTCAGTTGTAGTGCATAAAACTGCAGCTCATTCTTCTGAAACCAATACATCAAAATGCTTGTTCTGTAATCAAACTCATAAGTTGTACCAATGTGACAGTTTCAAATCAAAGCCTTGGAATAAAAAAAGAGTTTTGTTGAAAGCAAAAGAATTTGTCTTAATTGTTTTGGTAAACATAGTTCAAATAAGTGCACATCAAAATTTAATTGCTTTAAATGTCATCAAAGGTATAACACATTGATGCACAAAGATGAGTTTGATTCTCACAAGGGCAAACCTAATAATGAAAAGAATAACGAGAATCCTGATCCTAAAAACAGGTCATGTCTTAATGTCGGCATTGCTTCCGAAGTGAACTTTCCCAGAGCACCCAGAGCTCTTGCCACTGCAGTGGTATACATTGTTGATTCTAATAGTTTGAGTCTCAAAGTAAGAGCATTAATTGACCAATGCTCGCAATCATCTCTTGTCTCCAAATCTCTTTATGACTTATTGAATTTTAAGAGTCGCAGTACCAACATCTCGTTGTCTGGTATAGGAGACCAAGCTGTAAATGTAAAACAGTCAGTTTAATTCAAAATTTAACCTCATTTTAAATCCAATTTTAGTTTGGAGGTTGAAGCTTTGGTAGTGCCTTGGATCACTTCTTATAAACCTCCAGTTTGTCGTGAGGTAATAAACTTAAGCCATATAAAGGGTCTGCAATTGGCTGATCCCAATTAATTGGGTTTGGGATAAAATAGATTTATTACTTGATGCATCTAATCATGCTGCAATAATAAATAATTTTGTTGAAAGAGGTGAAACTGGTCAACCCATAGCTTCATCTTCCAAACTAGGTTGGCTACTGTCCGGCCCAGTATCTTCATCATCGTCGTTAAATTCAACAGACCCAGTGTCTTTACATGTGATAGATAATTCTAATCTTTTTGATCTTGTACATAAGTTTTGGTCGATTGAGGAGCCCATATCTAAACCTACGTTAAGTCCTGAGGAATCTGAATGTGAAGAGCATTTCTCTAACACTCATTCCAGGCAACCTGATGGCCGGTATATGGTCCGTTTGCCCTTCAAAGCTTTGGCAGACGACCTCAAAGCCGCTAATAAGTTCTGGCATCAGGCTGCATTGTCTATGCTCAAGCAGCTAGAGCAACAATTCCTCAGAGACCCTGGATTGTATAAAGCTTATAACCAGTTCATGACTGAGTACTCAGCCTTGGGGCATATGAGGAAAGGTCATGAACATAATCGTGTTCAATATTTTTTACCTTATCATGGTGTTTATAAAACTAACGGTGAAACTTTAAAATTAAGATTTGTATTCAATGGATCATTCAAAAATCGTGAAGGCCATTCGTTGAATTCCGTTTTGCATTTAGGCCCCAATTTATTACATAATTTATTTGAGATCATTCTTAAATGGAGATTTTATAGTTTTGTATTCACTACTGATGTGGAGAAAATGTTCAGACAGATAACGGTTCACCCTGAGGATCAGGTCTTTCAGACTATTCTTTGGCGCTCAAAACCATCTGATCCAGTAAAAACTTATTTACTCACTACAGTCACTTATGGCCTGGTCAGCTCGCCATATTTGGCTACTCGTGTTCTTCGACAGCTGGCAATGGATAGTATTCATTCACATCCAAGAGCCGCCAAAATTATCTCAGAAGAGTTCTATGTTGACGATTGTCTCTCTGGACCTCACTCTCTTTTGGAATCACAGCAAAAGGGCGCTGAACGTCTTGATTTAGCTCAATCAGGCAGTTTTCCTCTGAGAAAATAGTCTTCTAACTCGGCGAAAGTACTCTCAAAGATCCCTGACAAGTTTAAGATTAGCAAGCCCAAAGAATTCAAAGACTATGATCAAACGGTCTCTGTTCTTGGCTTGTCTTGGAATCCCAAAAATGATAAATTTCAATTTCAACTAGTCGTTGATCCTAGTCCTCAGTCTTGGACGAGACGATCATTATTGAGACAGTTAGCGAAGATCCTTGACCCTTTGGGATGGTTTTCGCCTGTTATCATTTTGGGCAAAATTCTCTTTCAGTCCCTGTGGCTGCTTAAAGTATCATGGGATCAACCCTTGCCACCATCAAATGGATTAGTTGGTTGGACGAATTACCCCAATGGAACCAAATTACAATACCTCGCTGGAATTTCTTTTCGCCTGATTTCGATTTCTTTGAAATTCATGGTTTTGCAGACGCATCTAAGTCAGCTTATGCTGCAGTTGTATACGTTCGTATTGTCAAGAATCAAGGAGTTGATGTAACTCTTCAATTAGCTAAAACCAAAGTAAGCCCAATTTTTTGGAAAAGGTGGTCCTCGGAGTATCTCAGCACCCTTCAGGCACGATCCAAGTGGCTTACGCCTCAAAGGTCCATGCAAGTAGGAGATTGGATCCTTATAAAAAATGAGTTGACTTTACCTGGCAAGTGGCCTTTAGGTCGAATCATAGAGATTTTTAAAGACCCGAACTCTCTAGTCAGAGTTGTAAGGGTTAGGACCAGCAGTACTGTCTTAGTTAGACCCATTCACAAATTAATTCTGCTGAAAACTAGCTCTGAATTGACGCCAATTACTTAGAATAGGATCTTAGAACAAGAATTTAATGTTGATTATATAAAAAAAAGGGATCACATTAGTTTGAATTGATTAAATTTTTAAATGTAATACCTAGTAATGAAGCCCAATTTAAAATTTTGTTCATATTATTATTATATAATTATCCTTGTAAGTAGAGAAGCGGTCTACATTAATATTTTCAAATTTCCATTTATACGTTATACTTTGTTAATTTTATTTATTTTTCTCTTTCTTTGATGTACATTCGTACTGACTGCTGTCCATCAACCTGGGTAGTATGTTCAACATCAAATTAGTATTACAAACATTAACTACATAGAATTTATATATTCGCGCGCTAGCAATTAACTTTGGTATTTTGTAACCAATAGCGTGCGTACAATGGTCCCTTAAGTAATCTGTTTTATATTCAAATAGATCGGTAATTTTTTTTTTCTTTTTTTTTTATTATCAACACAAAAAAAACAGGAGCCAAGTTTGCGTAACAGCGTGTATGTAAGTTCGTCCTGAAGAGAAAAATAATTTTCAGCGATGCAGCATACATTCGTGGTCCTCCCACCTCTCTGAATTTTGTTCTTGATTACAAAAAAAAAATTTTGAAAGAAGAAAACGCAATAAAAATCAATTATTGTATTTATACAGTACGGAAATGTTTTTTTTTTATCATGAAGTTTAGAAAAAATGTGAAAAAATTGTATAAACAATAATTTATTTATTTTGAAAGTAACAAATTGATAATGAGTAAGTAAATGTTCTAAATTTTTGAAAAAGTCATGTACCAAAAAATATTTATATTTCATATTCATTTTTTATTTAATAATATGTTTATTCAGTGTAAAATAAAACCAAATGAATACATCCACAAGAAATCAAAATTAACGTTGAAAATAAGTTACGAACTATGAAATAAAATAAAGTTATCATTTTTCCTATGCCGGGCTCGCTCATAGCAGAGATGGTTAAGGAATTGCCCGGTGTGCAATAGGGCGAGGCTCGAATCTCTTTAAAAACTTTTTTTTTTTTTTTTTTAGAAATTGGTTAAAAGAACAAAAATAGCAAAATTCAAAATATGTGGTGTGGTGTGGTGCGATGTTGTTGTGTAGTGTGGTGCGATGATGATATAAGACGTTAGGTGGTGTAGAGAGACCGGAAGTACGTCAAGAGGGGCGGGGTGAAGGGGGAAAATCGAGTAAAATCCACTTTCGTTACACTTTTTCTCAAGGTCACCAATCTGAAATCGTTGATTTACTCCGTAGGGTAGAACGCGCGTATAGAAGTACAGTAACTTCAAAAAAAAAGAAAAAAAAAGCGTGTTTAAGAATTAGTTGGCTTAAATTTATCTTATATAAATTCTAGTATAGATTAGTTAACCATCATACTTGTGATTATCTGAATAACGAATAATAGTAAGGCAAGTCACGTTGTTTTATGATTAGCAATTTTATAAAGAATAAATTATGAATAAGTATTTCATACCATCAAATAATTTTAAAATGTGAAGTAATGTAACACATTAGGTAATTAAGAATTGTGATGAATTTTGAGACGTTACGAGGGAAATATCCCCAAATGCATGTAATTAGCTACAGATGAGATGACAGAGTACGTATGTAAAAATACAAGCTGTTGCCTTTGTATAGCACATATGCATACTAAAAACATCTTTAAGAGTTTTCTGAAATGCAATTCTAAATAGTGTCGCTATGAAGGGAAATAAGCAGAATTTTTTCTTCGCCCAGATGCGTAAGTGCCCCCTCCCCTCATCTCTTCGAAATCGAGTCGGCCTCCGAAATTCTCCGTTATTTTCCTTCTTCTCTCTCCTCTTATGCCTTTTTGTCTTCTAGGGGAGTGGTCCTTACGCCCGTTTTATTCGAGCCTGGGCCAAGACTTTGCCCTTTTCTCAAGCCCGGACGAAAACTATGCTCTTTTTTCTAGTCCGGACGAAAACTATGCCTTTTTTTCTGAGTCTGGGCTAAAAATATATCTTTTTCTTGCGTCCAGACGAAAACTAAATTAAAAAACACCCCAATATTATTTACTAAACCCTCTACTAGCTACTAGTACGCTGGAAGAAGCTCACGAATACGAAGCTTCTGAAAACGATTTAACATTTTCAGATTTCTCGATACTTGTGTATACATTTATATCGATACAAGTTGTATCTTTACATCGAGATTCACATGTACGTGAATCTACAGACGCCTTTGTAAAAAAACATGTTATGATTATTCTTAGCAGGTCTAATGGCTTAAGTATTTGGAGTTTTGGTAAGTGTTTGAAAAAAGGTGTTTTTGAGCTTTTTTTTTAAAGATTATGTAAATTATATACAACAATAACTGTAATTAATTTAAACTTGCTAATTTATTCGTGTGTTAAAAAATACTTNGTAATGTAAATTCATTGAAAAAGTCAGCTTATTCAAAAGTTTTAACAAACAATGTGCTTATGGTACAAAATACACACTACACATTTAAAGTTGTTAATTCTTACATCCTATAAAACTATCATTTATTCTTAGCCTTCTACATCTCTGAACTTTCTGTTTTACCCTACGAAATACGTTTAAACCTGTGGCTTAAACCTGTAATTTGATGTTCAATTTTTTTTTGTATTTTAGATAGCCTCCCATGACTCCCTTTTATAATGGTGTATTATTATTTACAACTATTTATATAAATGTAAACAACAACGACTATATAAGTATATTTGACTATACATTTAATTACAAACACAAATGTAAGGTGAGCTTGAATGAATTGTATTTCATCCGGGCTCCAGATTAAGTCAATATCTTCATTCAGACTCGGAAAAAATGTAATAATCTTCACACAGACTATAAAAAAATGGCATAGTTTTTGTCTGGACTCGAGAAAATGGCATAGTTTTCGTCTGGGCGCGAGAAAAGGGCATAGTCTTCGTCCAGGCTTCGAAACAGGGCATAGTCTTCGCCCGGGGCGTCGATATACACACTAACCACTGAGCCAACGCCGCTCTTACTATTTCCTGTTATTAGCTTATTAAATTTAAACTTTTATTTTCTATATATTTATTTAACTTTTATAACACGTATCTATAATTATATATCAACTTATTAACATTAATGAGAACAATATTGGGCCACCTATAATTAACTGACTAGTGGCACCTCTGGCAAAGAAACTTAAGAAAACAATTTGGCCACACTCAATGAGCAGTGGCAAGCTACTAACTGAAACGCCGCGCAAAGAAATTCACCTTGCGTAAAGCTTTAGTTAAGACTTCTTTGTATTACTTGCTATGGGGTCGGTACTTGCTGGCTTCACGTGTTTAGACTTAGTGGCTCGCTTCGGTTGTCACTTGACATTTCCAAGAGCCACAAAGTACACAGTCAGCTTTGTTAGGTGACCACTTTCGTTAAGTATGACTCTTTTAAGAGTCTTAAAATTTTATCATTAAGGGAATAAATAAAATATAAAATGGAATAAAATAAAAATTTAGTGATTTACGCAAGGCGTCTTTTAGAATGGTGTTTGGTACTTACTTAATTATCTTATCTGATATCTTATACCTAAAATACTCTTTATCATATGGATTTTTTATTATATTGCTTATTACTTTCAAAATTTTTCTTTTGGTACCACGTACTTTCTACAAACAGTGCGAGTTTGTCAGTGTTTTTAATTTAGCACTAGCCAAGTTATTCACTAATGTTGGTCGTAGTACATAATGGACGATTACGGGTTCTCTTTACCACCCTGACTATCCGTGTACATGTACTAATAACCGTTAAAACTAGCAAGGTAATCGGCTTGCTATCATGATTATTACATAACTTTTATCTTTCTCTGTAAAAAAAGTCTTTTTTTAACAAATTCAAAAGATTGTAGTGTCACATTATTTATAGGATCATGGGGTATAAAAGGAAGGGTATTGTGCAGTTTCAGTGTTGTCTGGTCAATATATTAATTGACTTTTTTTTTTTTGTCAAATATTTTATGTATCAAAAAGTTATTGTTATTTATTTCGATTTTTTTTTATCTTTAGTTGTAGAAATACTATGCTGTAATGGGCTTGATGTGTAAATGAACCACAGATTTAGATTCTGCAACTCAAAAAACTTTAGGTTAATATATCATACTTTTAAAAAATTTGCATCAGTTTTCTTAAGATATTGGGTTATCATGTTAAATAAGAAAGAATTTTGAAGCTGTAGTGGTAAAGGCTTTTTTAAGGTGTATATTTATAGAGCAAATGGCTTAGCAATTCTATAGTTAGTATTATTTTGTGTTTAAAATTTGTTAGAATCTAGCTAAAAGCAATGGTGTGGATCTCAAACCAGTTTTTTAAGTTTATTTTTGAAAACTGTGTAATGAATGCGTTAAAAAATATATACAATTATTTATATAAAACATCCATTTGTAACGATTTTTCATGTACAACTAAATAATTAAAACTAGCATTATCAACTATGCTTATCACTTTACTATGTTAATAACGTCGATGAATGATTTTATCATTCAAACCATCTATACTTGATAGCGAATTAAACTTTGCCGACCTGAAACTGAAAAGAAACAATAAGAAAATTAATTTTTAAGTATTCAAATTTCTGAAGATTTTTATTCAGTTACTATGATAAATTTATTTATAAATTTAATTTTTTTAAGATTATCTTGATTAGTTTATCATACAATAAGACCATTAAAGCATGCCACCGTATACCATTAGTTTTCAAGTATTATAAGTATAGTCTAGGCATGATTGTCATGCATATACTTACATTAATATATAGTTATGATTAATTTTATTTCTTATTAACTTTTACAGAGATGATGTTCGAGAAAAAATGAAAAGTAGATATTTATGTAATCCTGAGTACAATTTTGAAAAAGTTAATCGAGCCAGCATGGCATGTGGACCAATGGTTAAATGGGCAATAGCACAAGTTTGTACATTTTAACTATTTATTCATGTTAAATAAAAAAAATTATTGACGTCAACATGATTAAAAGGCATATATTTTATTAAGCCTCATATTAATATTGTATTTTGACAACTAAGCACATTTCCGAAAGACTAAATCAATTTTAAGAAGAATATTTAAGATTGAGCTATCTTACTCACTATAATATTAGTAACTTTATAAAAATCTTAAATTTAACATCAAATTTGCTATTTAAGAAATAGAGCCCAAAATTGCATTATTATCATGGTGAAGTTCATATAAGCCTTCTGTAGCTTATGGAAAAAACTTTCGAATAGCACTATCTACATTACAAATATAACCTTAGAGTAATTGAAAATAAATATGTATACCTTAATTTGTAGTTGGGGTATGCAACTTATTAAAGCCTCTTGCAAAGACTATAACTATAAAAACTCTGTCATGTCGTTTTTAGCAAATGAACTTAAGTTTTGCGAGTTTTGGTTGGAAGTGCTGTTCTACGGAATTATTGAAGAAAGAAAACTTCTTAATGTAAATTTATCTACAATAAAGTCATACATTTTATATTAAACGTATAGTTTTTAAAAGTAAAACAAACCTTTAGGCTCTTTATAATTTTAAACACTGTATAATTAGTGTCTTAAGTACACGGCCTTTCACAGCTTTTCAATGAACTAATGTTCTAATTAGCTCTGATTACCTATTCATCCAAACAAGTTTAACCTTGGCTCAAAGAACTTGAGAAAATTAAAAAAAAGAGACAAAATTAGAACGCTATGTCCTAGATCGTCTGCAGGACTCTTAAGTGTAGCTGTGCCAACAATTTTAGCCATTTTATTTTAGACACTTGTAGCACAGGATAAAATTTGCGCACTCCATAACTTCAGGAGTCCTGCTTACGATTAAAAACGGGACGTTCTAATCACATCTTTTTTTCAAATTTTTTATTATGCTCTACCAAATACTTTAAGCCCATATTGTAGTAGACTTGCTTTGGTACTTAAGTAATGTAAATTCATTGAAAAAGTCAGCTTATTCAAAAGTTTTAACAAACAATGTGCTTATGGTACAAAATACACACTACACATTTAAAGTTGTTAATTCTTACATCCTATAAAACTATCATTTATTCTTAGCCTTCTACATCTCTGAACTTTCTGTTTTACCCTACGAAATACGTTTAAACCTGTGGCTTAAACCTGTAATTTGATGTTCAATTTTTTTTTGTATTTTAGATAGCCTCCCATGACTCCCCACCAAAATTTCTCTTTCTGATCCACTTTTTTTGTCGAAAGATTTTATGTAGAGGTAATTTTAGCGAAAAGTAAGAATCGAAGTCTCATTTTTTAGTAAAAAAAAGTAAAAAAATTTTTCTAAGTTTAGCAATATCTTATTAACTGTTAAGGTATGAATGATTATGCGTGTACGCTCTTATACACTAGGATGTCAGTCATTACCCGACTTGGAATTTTCTTAACCTTCACACCTCAAGTTACTTCGTTACATCCTCAAACTAAAAAAACAACCACAAATAGTATTGTTACAATATTAGTGGCTCTGACTTCCTCGTACATGCATTGTATAGTGTCTATATATATTAATTTTATACTGTCGCAGAGCCTCTCTTTGCTCAGCACTACCTTATTCTAATTCGACCACTCGAGCTGTATGGATGCGCTCTCGTTGTTGAAGCCTACGGCTCCTTGTACTACCCGATACCTTTAAATATCTTTCAATAATAATAAACTTATTTCTATATTCTTGTTTTACATTTACTTCGCGTATGTCTCGCTCAAAACTCTGCCCACCCGCGTAATTGTCAACAGTTTATGGCCTCCAGCCTGTTTCCACGTGCGCGAGGCTAACTTAAAAAAAACGCCACCGCGATAAGTGAAAAGAGTGTGCTCGGCAGTTTTGTTGAGGTGTCGTGTTCAGTGTGGATGGCGATGAATCCCGACAAGAAGACGCCTTCGGAGGCTGACAATGTCCGTGAGGACAGTGAGACCGACATCAGCCCTCGAGTAAGCCGAGGGCACGAGATGAGTGACGGCATCGAGCGGACCAAGGCGAAGAGCTCTGAAAAGGGGTCATCGCCGGGAGACACTACGCCGCTGGCAAACTTCACCAGCACCAAGTCTCCTCTGTCATCAAGGGCAGGCATCTGGAATCGTGACAGGGATTTGACTCCTGCTGAGCGTAATACCCGAAAGTTTCTTGAGGTATGTGATATATCCCATCAAGTTGCGTGGTTTGATTTGATTGAGACGCGATGCATGGTACTGAAGTACGGTGTCTGTATTTGAAGAATTCAAGTTCATCATTTGTCTTAACTTCCGAGTCAATCTCTGCAAAGAAAAATCGGAATCGCGTTAATGTTTTATTTATCCATTTCCAAGAAGCGATAGAATGCTGGCGTCACGTGGGTGACGATCTGAGGCCTGGTGATCTCGTACTCATAAAAAATGAGTTGCCTTTACCCGGAAAATAACTATTGGACAGAGTTGTTAAGGTCTTTAAGGATTTCAAATCCCTTGTCAAAGTTACCTACATCAAAACAGCTAATTTTTATTTTCTTAAATCTATACACAAATTAATTTTGTTGCATACCGTGACGGAGCTTAAGTCAGGACAGCTCAATGATAAGGTCAAACTTTTTTTTATTTAGCATTTTGATAATTTTTTTTTTCTTGTGTAAATTCAAAATCATCCAGTCAACTACATTGTGACCAATTTTTATTAATTATACTTCATAATTACTATAATTTACATTTATTTGATTTTTGTAAGTGAAAAAGCGATCTACCCGTCTTGAATTTCGTTGACGTTCATTCTTTAGCACTTATGTCCGTCAACCTCGGGACTATGTGCAACACCAGTAGTTCTATACTAATGCGTATGAGTTATTGTTTATATTATTGCTTAAAGTGCCGTGCCTTAACACATTTAAACCACTAAGGAGCGCAGACGCGTATACTAAGTAGCCAATAGCTGCGCTTCGTGTACTCACATTGTACGTCCGTTTTGATAAGTCACAATGTGGTCTTATGTACCGTATTCACGTGTCTCGCAATATACAACACTTAATTAATGTTACATGCGAGTATACTTACCTTGCTTTATATTAAGTGCGCGACCATTATACAATCAATTTTTTAAGTAAAGAGAGTTCTTTTTTGTCACTTATTTAATATAAAGCATATCGTTAACAGAATGTGCTGTGCGTTAAGTTTTAAGCATTTTATCTCACCTCCTCTCTACCTCTCCCATCAGGCCGAGATAATTAAAATACAGTCGCCGAAGCTCGAGTCGATTTTGAACAGTAACAGTAATACAGTTATTTCCAAAATACTCGCTTTAAAAATGTTACTGAAAAAGTTTGTTGATACCATTTCGATTTTGTAATAATGTGGTATTCTATACAATATTGCATAAGTAGCAGTTTATTGATAAAAGCATTCGACAAAAGATTAAGCGCTATTACATTGCAAAGAATGTATACTACAGTCACTTCTCCTTGAATTTTACTAATGTACACTGAGAGCAGTTTGGAGGAGACTCGCCTTTAGGAGCAAGAGAGTCGCCCCACCATAGCTGTAGTACAGCAAACTTGCTACTTTAGTGTAGCGGCTGCTCAGGAAAGCCAAAGAAGATCTCTTCCAGTCGACTGGAGGGAAATAGCCCCCAGTAGTGAAAGCCTCGAGCCTTGATTCTGTAGTCCAGAAGACGGGTTAACAAACCAACTTTATAAAAAAGTCTACGTATTACTATATGGGATTGTCCATATGCAAATGGACTATAGATTTGTGTATATATATATATATATATATATATATTTATAATGTCTGAGTTTTTCTGATAAAAAGCCTCAATTATTACAGTAAATACTGATTAGAACAAGTTAGAATGTGTCATTGATGTATGTACTTCTGGCAAATGGAGCCAAACAAGCAAATATTATTGAAAGATATGGTTTTTTGGTTTGTTTTTGGTACATTAAATTTCCTTTTAATATCTACGCTCGCCTTCATAAAAAAAGCATTTAACTGAACTTGGTATACTTGTTTGCACTATATCTTATGTTTATATAAAAACTGTAAATATTACGTTAGGTATGCTTAGAAAAATCTTTCTCTATTGAAAATATTAACTTGATTGCTAGGCAAACTGCCCAGACTAATTTTTATGAAAATTTGGGTGTGCACAATCACATGAGTATTTAACTAAATAATATAACTAAAAACTTTTTTAAGCGGAGATGAAAATGTAATACTCACTTAGTTTTGTTTTACATGGTACCTACTAAGATTTTTTACAAGATCATCACTTAATATGCACACTGTGCATACTACGGCACAAGTATAATTTTGCTACAAGTGTTAAATTTATACTTGGTGCTAACAAATAGAGGTAAAAAAAGGAGGAATATTATGAAATTAAAAAATTTTATGCTTTTAGCTGCTTTTTTCGTGAAAAAGATTGTTTTTGAGGATATATAATTTCTTACATGGTTTAAGTGTCTCAATAAAATACTACCCACTACTAAAAACATAATATGGAAAAAAAAAAAATTACGTAACTTATAAAACGGCAGGTAGATTGAACAAAAAAGTATTAGTCACTCAATATAACTCCAAACTAAAAAAAAAAAAAATACATTGGTATTTGCATTTATTGAATATAATTATTTACATTCATAGGAAACAAATTAAATTTCATAGAATTATAATCCATACTTAAACGCAACGTACATATAATTTTTTTTACTTATACATATACGTGGTTCAATTTTCGGGAGATTAACATAGTTCAGAGTAACATCTTCACTGATTCGCTTAACAATGTAAGCATAATAATGTGAATCAAACGTTATTTCTTCATACATACAAAGAGAGAAAAAATTTTTTTTTTTATAGAAATAATTCGATTAATTTTTTCAATGAAAATTTCTCCTTGAGACAAATCAGTGATAACAAACGCACCTACTGTGTATTTAATGCCATTCAGTTCTACGTACTTATAATTTACATGATCATTCATATTATCGTACGTTACATTATTATCAAGAGGACCAAAAAAACATAATTTTTGAAATCCAATGCTATGTGCCACTTCGATAAATCTTAATTTTTCTTTGACTGTAATGGTATGAAGAAGATTAACAGTGCTGCTGGATGAAACAGCTGTTGCTTTAATAGAACGGTGTCGTGATTCAAATCGTGATGTTGAATAGCACGTACAAGGTCCAAACTCTATTAAAAGTAACGTAGTGAAGAAGATGGTGAGATTTGGGTTTCAGATAATTTAGGAGTTTTAGATAAGATTGGTTAAATTCCGTTACTAGTATTCTATAGTATTCTAATAACGTTGCCTCTTCTTTAGTGATTCGGTCGCTCGTAACAACATCAATTATCTTTCACAAAAGCTTTAACAAAGCCCAATGCTCATCATCTTTATCGATTAAATCTTCGATCATCAATTGAATAAATCGAGCTAAAAAAAGAATTTCTGATGCAGACATTTTTAGGGTGGAGTGTGTTCTTAAACGTTGTGCTGTTATTGGTGGAGGTTTATTAACATTATAAATGTTTCCAAAATCAAAATTTTGAATTCTAGAGTTAAGCGTTTCTAATCATAAAATTTTTTTTTCAGAAACATAAACATTTAATATATCACGCAACGTATGAGAATATACTCCCTCTAAAATGTCGTGCATCATATCAAATGAAAAATTATCAATAATGTGAAAGTTACTTGATTAAAGACACAATCTTCCTTAATACCTGTGCTTTTAAAATCACATTTTCTTACATCATCGTTGTAATTTTGTTTTGCTCTCATTAAATGACTTTGTTCCACACATAATTTTTTCGAATCTTCAGCTGAACACTTACACATCCTACAAAAATAATTTGTGTTAAAACTCTCAACAAAACCACAAATTGAATTTAAACCAAGATTGTCCCCTATGATCATAATGAATTGAAATTTTATTACACGTTTGGTTTTACCAATACACACTGAAATTCCTTCATTTAATAAAAAAATTAAGTTCATTTATAAGCTTTTTAAAGACAGACATATTATTAGATTGTTTTTTATCTGCTGTGTGGAAAAGAGAACAAAACAAAATTGTATCTCGACGCGATGCTATTTGAGGTGGAAGACATGCAATGGCAACATATACGATTCCAAACTTATTCTTTCCAGCATGGCTACCGAGTGCATTGCCAACCTCTAGATCATCGAAGTATAAATATATTGGTAAAACTAATTCTCCCGCAAATATTGGTTCATATTTTTTTTTCCAAAGATTAGCCTGTACTATATTAGTTATGATTGTTTTTTCTTCTTTTAGCCGATTTATGTAACTAATAATATTATCCAACATTTTAGGGATTTGTAAAAAAATTTTTAATGTTGTACGTAAAGGCACCCAAGAAGCATATAGACGATCTAAAATAAATTTAGGCTCGGAGGGAATTTTTTCAAAATAACTTCCAATTTCGATTAATTCGGTATTTCTTACATTGAAGTCATACATTTTTTCTATCAGTCTAAATCGTCTATCTTCGGTAATTACGTGTTTAAATACTGCACTGTGTCGCTGAAAAGCTTTGTCAAGCATTACAAAAGTCTCATTTGAAAAATGTTGTTCTTTGTTTAGAATATTAAAAATATCATTTTTTAATGAGGGTAGAAAAATTGTACAAATAAAACTTTGGAAATACTCAAAAATTTCGTCAAGTATATTTCTTGTTAAGCCAGCTTTGCCATACATATGCAAAATAAAAATTAGAAGTTGATTACACATCAAGAGCAAATCCATATTTAAGATTATTTATTACTATTACTGAAAGCACAGAATCAAATATCTATTTATACAGAACAGTTCTAGTACGTAGGCTTTGCTTCGCCTTACAAAGAAATAATTGGAAACTTTACAAACAGAAAGTGGCTAAAACTAAAAAGTATATTTATTTTGTGTTATCCAATGTGTCCATAAATTTCGTTACTACTTAATAGGATTTATTAACTAGCAAGGGAGAAACATCGTTTGGTATTTTATAAATGTATTGTTGTATAAAACTCCATACGTAATCACTGTATGGATACCAGGCTCGCATTGCTGTGAAACATATAAAATAAACATCAAACACTCTGAGGGGATCAGTATACGCAATAATGTTTCCATGAATGATGAAAAACACTTTTTCAACTTCGTCCAATTTTCCACACAGGCATATAAAAGGGTAAACAACTTGGTTATAAGTTTTCATACGATCTTTAAGACATTCAACATGCTCGCCGAGTTCATTTTCATTCTACAATTAAAAACTACTAATTGGGTAAAAGCTCATTAAAATACAAATATAACAAAATTTAATGACTGACCTAAATATGGGAACAAAATGCGTCACTGATGTCACTTTTGATTATAACAGTTTCTTTTCCATCGATAGTGGTTTTTTTTGGCACAGTCATGCAGAGTGGGTGTAAAAAAAAAGCAATATTATCTGTCACCTCTAAAGATTCTAAAAATAAAAATTTAGAATGTAAAAACTACACAAAGTTTAATGGCATCAAATAAATATAACAATGCACCAGTACAAAGTAGATCTTTGTGCTTGATTTTAAAGTGCAATAACTCTTTGATTTTGCTTTGCTTACAAAGTTTCACAATTTTCGCAGCTATAGTTGGCCAAGTATTTTCAAAGAAATTTTTTTCACGACTATCTGACGTACACGGTAGAATTTTATTATCAATCAAGTTTTTTATTATCCTGTCATAATCTTCCGTTAGCTAAAAAACGAAGTTAGTTTAATTATATTAAAATGATAAATACACTTGAATTACATATTAATAAGTATTTGGCAGAGATGTAACTACAGTGTCAGTCAAGCATGGAAACGTTTTTAAGTATGCAGAATAAGAAACCGATATATTTTCTCCTTTTTTCTTATTAGTTGCAGTCAATAAATCAAATATTTTCGTAAAATATTCACTCCATGTGTTTCCGACTAGTATAGCATTGTAATCACGTTTTCGATCACACAAACAATTTATGTGCTCAAACAAACTTACTGTAAGTAACACGAGAAACATGTTAAAATATTAAATTAAATTGTAGTCAAATTCACTTGTTTAAATTAGTGTACGTACAATTAAATCATAGGCACACTATAACAGTTGACTGCATGATCTTAGAAACAAAACAATCAACTTGTCTGAATTAAAAAATTTCTCCTTACCCTCTGAAGATTGACTGCTGTGATTATCGTTATTATTACGACTAATTCTTCCAGCCTCTACGTACTCTAATCTTAATTCCTTATAATAATTGTAAAGCAACCCCTTAGCGTTCGTACTTCCATGATTGACAGTTTCTTTGTATGAAATGTAATGGAGTTCTTCTTTATTTTCACTTGGAAATACCTCGAGGATTTGTTTTGTAATTTTCTTAGACGTATCACTACTTATCCAAAAAAAAATTTCAATGTTGAAATTTAGATTTTATGAGATAAAACGTGTTAAAAACAATCGATAAAGATAAAGGTTAAATGAAATGAATTATTATATTACCACGTAACTTACTTATAATTAATGGGATCTTCGTTCATGTAGTGCATAAGTACTACATCTTTCAATCGTGATCTATCTAATATCTTAGTATTTTTATATTTGTCTAATACGAGTGATCCACTATTTTTATCGTTCTCTAGTATACAATACAACTCATTTTTAACAAACGTGAAATCTGCAATTTTTTATAAGTAATAATGAAACTAATGAAAATTAATCAAAATATTTTGAGTTTTGCTTGGAAATTATTCAAATTATTATGATAAAGATGATCAGTAAAGTGCACAACTGCATGTTTTTCATCAGAGTTATAAATAAACCTGCACTTTCTTCTCCAATGACTTCATAAATATCACTTATTTCACTCATTTCCATGCTGGATTCAAACAATGGAGTGGAATTATTGACTGTTATATGCAATGGAATTGCATCATGTGAAAGTGATTGAAGGTTAGCGTAACATGGAGTTTCTAGATTTTCATTCATACTCTTGTGTTGTTATAAAACCTTTTTTAAAATTTCACTTTTCATAAAAAATCAATTTTTTTCATGAACTGAAATTCTCAAAAGAACTTAAACAGATGTACACTATTAAATAAAAGAGTCTTTATCAACTTCAGATCCTAATTAAAAAGTATTAATTGATAAGAACATGAAACATTAAGTTACCAAATTATGTCAATAAACACACATAACCTGCACAAAATATGAATGGGAAAAGGATGTCACGCATGCATAAGCAACTGGAATGTTCAAGAGCATGTTATTTTTACTTTTTTCTTTTTCAAACAATACCCTTCTTTCATACACACATGCACACTCCAAACCGTAAATTATTACCTTTTAGCTATTTATAATAACTTTGATAATCGGCATATTTAAGCAGAAAAACTACTACATCATTCTTTCTTCAAACAATAAAGAATATACACGATGAAATAGCAACTAAATTCGGCAGAGTGGCCCTCCTAGTCCCCTGGAGATTCTTTTCTTTAGTAGCAGTATCTCGGCGCTCCTGACTGAAGGAAAATAGCTTTCAGTCCGGCAGAGAAGCAGTCCTACTGCACAGAGAGTAGCGCCACCTGTAATAGTGGCATGGCATCTCCAGACGGTAGAGAGGCTCTCCGAAACATCTCTCAGTGTACAAAGTAATCATTTAAGAAGAGATTAGGCAAAGTCCAAAGGCAAAACAATAATTATAAGGGAGGCCACTACAGTTAATGAAAATAGATGTATTATATTATGTATCCTTTTAGTCCTACAAATAAGATTTTTTGTAAAACTAATAAAAAAAAGTGCGTGCAACAGTTAAATTTTTGTTTCAAATCGATAAAACTGTAGGCTTCATAACAAATTTTTTACATACTTTTTTGTTGATTTATGTAAAACCATTATTTCTAAGGCATTCATGACATTTTTAGAGCTCAACGATTTTAGCAATATAGGTCTCTATTCATATTGCATTACCAATTGTGTAGACAATCGAAATTTCAACTTAACAATTTTTTTATAAACCGCCAAATTAAAATTTTGCGGTCAGTTTTGGTGAACATTGATAAGTATATAAAAAATTCCAAGACATTTGCTTTTCATCAAGTTTTATTCAGTGTAAGTACTATTCCTTAATTTTTCACTATTATTTTTTTTTTTTTATTGTTTGTCTATTAAATAATAAAAATTTTTTACTACTAATTCCTTGTGCAGGCTTTTTACGTTGTTACTCAAAACTTTTTTTTCTTATTGCACTACTTTTCAAAATATTCAACAGTAAGTGGAAAAAAGCTTCGTTATAAGAAACCTCATTTCTGACTTCCTCAAAATGTAGTAATTGAGTTAGATTTATCTGAAAAAACTGTATATTTTTAGATAACAAGTTATCAGTTTGGTTTGAGAATAAAAATGTTAGGTACTAGTTCAGAAAAGCGTTAAAAAAAAAAATAAAACTTGATAATAGTACAAACTTAAGTTATTAATCAACAGAGCATGAGAAAAAATATTTTGGGCCTAATTCTTTTACTTTTGACATAAAAAAACCTGACTTCAAAAGCAAGGTTCACAAGGTAGAATACTACAGCATTATTCATAGGAAAAAATAAGAAGATACAGAACTTTTTTAAAAGAAAGATAAACTGATGACGTATCTGGTATCTGTACAAATTTGCAAAGCCAGTAAACTGAAACATGGCTTTAAGTTCGAAAACCATTCAGTCACAAGTGAAGGTTAAAGTAGAAGTTTTAAAGGTGAGTACCAAATGTATGCATGTGACTTGTAATATTTTTATGTCAACCCTGCTGAAAACGACTTTTATTCCCAGATTTCAGGAACAAAAGCCCCACATTCCTCCCGCACTATACTATCTTTTAACTGTCTTTGAGGCCAGATTCTTAATGCAAGTCACTAAATGACACAGGCCTAAGGAAGCCCTCTGATTAGTACAAACGACCTGTATCGACTTCTGATGCGCATTGAGAATTTAGCCCTTTTTTCCTTAACGCCCTCTGCTTTGAGCTTACCAACTTGTGAGTCCCATACGCTTAGTATCGCGTATGCAAAATGGTATGCGAAAGCGTACGCAAACATATATGAGGTTTTGCTTTAACAATCAATTTTATAGTTATTCTACCAATGCAATGCAAAAAACATTTTAAGGAATGTTTGGAGAACATATCCATAGCAAACAGTAGGGGTGGACTCGACTTCGCTCGCTCTATCTCGTCCACTAGTCCCATATTTCGCGTACCGTTTTACAGAAATAACTCAAGGCGTATATAACACAGTCTCATAACCTTTCTTCATATGCTATGCTGAACAGGTGTATAGTACAGGTCTACATCTTTTATGATACTTACCAATAGTTCAAATCTTGTCTTACAAAAGAAAATAATTTTGAATGAAGTCATTTATTTATTGTATGATTGGCCAGAAATATTACATGATTATGATTCAAAGTCAACTCGTGGATAAAAAATGAAAACAACGTTTTTCAAATGTAACTGTAACTTTTATGTAAACTTTTTACGAAACGGTGATACAAAGGTTTATGTTTAAAAATTTTACTTTAATTTATTCTTGAATAAAACGAAATATTAGACGAAAAATATGGTTCATATTGATAATTCATACTTAAAGATTATGTGTAATGCATATTTTTTTTAGCTACGTGCGTAACCGTCAAAAGTTATGAACGCTGTAAGTTTAGTTATTCATCTTTCAAAATGTATTTAATCTGAGTAACGTTCGTGTTTCAATAAAAATTTTTATTAAAAAATAGAGCAAAATTTCTTCTGACATCCTCAAGGGCACTTTTCTTGTATTTTACGTTCTTGTCAAATGAATTTAAAAGAGATAATGGTATAATACCTTATACAAATTGGGGAAGACGTGCGCGAATCGCGTCTGGCTTCTTGAATATGTTTAAATTCCTTTTTCACTGTGCTATATAGCGTGTTTTAGTTAACGCTAAACAACCTACTATAATCGCAAACCGCAGTATACTTCTGAATAATAATATACGACGGAAAAAAAACAAAAAGTGAGGAAGGCTATGTAGGATATATGAGTAAATTCACAAAAATATATAGTCCTAGAGCTTAATCTCTATATTTTTCATTGCTGCAAAAATACAAATACATTTTCTACTTATTTCAAAATCTGAAAGATTCAAGAGATTACTGTGAGGGTACAATGAAAAGCTGATCTCTCACGTAATGGACTCTTTATTTGTCTATTTTGAAGCTGCTGTTCCAATCTCGATAAATTTTCTGCGTCAGTTTCTTGATGCCAAAAATTGTATTCATTAGATACATTTTAAGTTTTCCTTCCAATTCACCCTCTTGCGACTTTTGGCATAAGCTTAAGACTTTTGTGACCCCTCAAGTGTGTTTTCTGTCAACTTTGTTGAGTTCTAATATATTTGTTGGTAAGGTAGTTCGACGTCCGATAGCCCTAAAAAAGATCGGTGAGCTTCTTAAGTAAACTCTTTCTTGACTGAAGTTGACAGCAATTGTGACTGTTTGGATACCTCAGTGTGATCTTCTCTGGCCTGCTGTTGAAGCACTAGACTAATCGGGAGAAAAATTACAAAGTCAGAAGCTTTAGAGCTAGTTGTAGTGCTCTTTCCCAACGTCTCCTGGTATAACGTCGAATACGTTGGTGTCTTAAGTGTCTTTTTTTTGCAGACTCAGTTGTTTTGGTGATATAAGGTGGGGAGATTGGTTTGTGATGCTTGCCCGTTGGAGACTGTCCCGTTGGCTCAAGTTTTTTTTCCCTTCATAGCTGTTAGCTTCGCCCAGCGCAGACCTTGGAGAGGATCGGTGATTCCTGGTTGAATGCTTAGAATTAAGAAGGTAATATAAGGTTGTTGGTCACTGGGGTTCCCAGCCTTGCGAAGAACAACTCCACTCGTGACGACTGCCAGTGAATGACTGACTTGGTTTAATTGTGGCCATCTTTAGTTAACATAGTCTTTCAGTCGACAAATCACTTCTGGAACTGGTAGTAAAAATGTATTTGTTGGCAAAGTAGTTTAAACTTAGGTGGCCCTTAAAAGAACCGATGAGATTGATGATAAGTGGGGAACTTAAATACTTATAATGGCCCCTGAAAAAGGCCAGTAGTGAAACTTCCAGCTATTTCTTATTATTATTCTCAATGATGGAGCGCCAGCTGCGGATAGCTTGGCTCTTACCTTCGGAGTCTCTGTGTACGGAGACCGTGATGGAGGAAGGTACGCTCGTACGCTTCTGACCAAAGAATATGTCGTTTTTGAGTCGTTTCCCGGATAACCAACCGCTTATCTTTAGTCGGGAAAGTGGGCCTAGAGAATACCTTCTCTGTGGGTATGCCATTAGGACGATCACTAAGAAAGAAGCCGTTGTGGCTGCCCGTGCTCCTCAAGGCTGTCTTCCCTGGCTTACATTTGCAATCATAAAATTCTCTGACGGTACCAGGCCGAATGGTGAAACGGCCACATAACTTTGAAGAGTTGGAGCAGGTTGTGCTCTAGCTAGACACGTCTCCTGGTATTACGCTGGAGACGTTATCCCGAGTATCCGGGATACCCAGCTGAACGACTGACATCTCTATTATTGAGGCAGCTCGATGATCTGCCGTTAGCCGGCTGCAGAAGTTTTCGAGACGCTCCAGCGTATTATAACCACACTTATTTAATTATGTTGCAGGTAACTCCGATTTTAAGTCGACGCTACCTAGTGGATCCTACTTAACTAAAGTGAATAGCTGGCGTATTTTGCAAAACTTTGAGCTGATTTATTGCTATTGTTATTAAATTTTTCAAGATAAAAACTATACTAAAACCATCTATGAAGTGTTAAGAATCGGTATGCAAAATTTCAGCAAAATCGGTTCAGTAGTTTTCGCGGTTAGCGATTTCAATGGTTTTAACGACTTCTTTATATATTAGTAAGAAAATAAGAAAATATAAAAAATCTGATTACGCAGTATCGGGACAGACTTACTTCATATTTATGGCAAATCGGGACACATCTGTTAAGCTAAATCGGGACAGGTACGTTTTTCTATTTTTACTCAGTATACTTGATATAGGCACAATAGATCGGTTATTAAATAAAAAAATATGTATATGCAATAAATATTTTATTGAAAATAACCATGTGACATCAACAAGAGTAATTTTAAATTGAATAAATTATTACAATTATCACGTTAAGTAATTTAAAAAAGCACTGAAAGATTATGTATTGGAACCTTTTATGATTAAATTTTTTCTTGTTTTATTTAGTGTTTTTGTTGCAACAATTCCATTTCATCCAAATGTAATGATCGATTCACATCTTGAAGTTTGCGTTTCACATAATTCATAATATCCTTGAATCCAGTTTGATTTTCTTTTCTGTTTCTGATTGTGATAACTGTTTGGTTTGCTTTAATTTTTTATTGATTTTTTTTTGTTTTGGATTAATTGTTTCTTTTTCTCTTGAAAATTTTTATGTACTTGATGTTCTTTTTTTTTAATATTCTTAATTTTTCCTCTTTCGTGTTTATTGTGTGAAATTTTCTGTTGTTTTATTTTTTTCTTATTTTCTTTTTTTTCTAACTCTTCTACTTACTTCGTCTACTACGCAAATAGGCCCTTTAACATTGGATAAATTTCTTTTTTTGTCATAAAATCGAGGAACACTTAAAATATCTTTAATTTGTTTAGAAGCACAGAAATTAGATATTCTAAAATATTTGATTTTAATTAAAATGCATTTCCATTCTTTTCCTAAATGCTACTTACTATAACCAATATTTTCATTTACCGTTACTTTGCACTAAAGGCTTCTCAGTCAGATCTTTTGTTATTTTCAAAGAATCATCTTGTACAAGAGAATCANTTACTTCGCTCTGAAGGCTTCTCAGTTAAATCTTTTGTTATTTTCAAAAAATTATCTCATACAAGAGAATCAGCTTTCGTAGATAAATCAAGAGCATCTTTATAATAACAAAATTTTTTTAATTGTTTCATAAATTAGTGAATTTAATTAGAATATTAAATACAGTATCTACCGTGGGAATTTTGAAAAAAAGTGAAAAGTAGATGGAATAGGAGGAGCCATAACTTTTTTTGCCTCAAATGGTGAGATAGTAGTTGTAGCTGACACGTATTTCAAAGGTGGTACAATAACTGAATTGTCTTTAGGAACCGAAGTGGATGCAGGAGTCTCGATAATGTCAACCGGTTTATTGTAGTTCTTATAGTTCTTACCATTCGAATCACAAGAATTTTCATGCCATAACAGTTGGATGGTTATCTGTGAAGCTGAGAAAGACGAATTAACTTTCTAAAGGGGATACACACTGCACTTGAACACTGGTCTGAGGTTAGGAAGTACACATTGGAGTAGATGGAATATTTGGTACATCCTAGTCAGCAAGAGTAGATTCTGATAATAAGTTTATGTAAAATTTATTTTGTAAGGTTGTCAACTCACTAATATATTATCAAAACATTTACTAATGCTTATGACTTCATTTTAAGCCACTTTGTTGGATGTACTATTTATTATTATAGCTTTAACTTTACGTCCAAATTTATCGTAAAATTCATTTTTTTCTTGTTCTTCAAATTAATTTTCTGCTCCTGATTTATCATAATAATAGTTCAAACTTGCGTCATCTGTTGCTTCCTCCAATATATAAGAGGTTTCTACATTTACCAAAGCATTGGAGGAATTGTCAACATTATCAATCTCTGTACTTCTATTTTCAGGTCGCCCATCATCAATAATTTCAATTGACTTATTCTGATTCTAAAAGTTTGTTCATGAGCTTCTCCTAAGAGATAAGAAATATTGTTTTAAAAAAAATAACTCTACAAGTTTACTTTCTTCGAGAGACCTGCATAAGTGATATAAAAAAAAATACTTTTTTTTATAATTAAAACTATAAAAATATATTTATTGATCTGAATAAAAAAAATAATGAATTAATAAAAGTTAATATGATTTTGAGTTAATATTAGTACCACAAAGTTTTTTCAACTTGCTCCAGTATTCAAATATGCTCTTTGTATACTAGCTTCACCATGCCAGGACTCCGTATATCTATTTTCAATATATGAGCGTATAAAATCAAGAGTCAAAATATTATTCTCAAGATCTTGAAGTACTTCTAAAAAATTACTCTCGTTGCAAGTATTGTTTATAGTACTCTGGAGACGGTTTTCGCTCGTATTACTATTAGTATCATGGATTTCGTTGAATTTCCGTTTATTATTAGTATCGAATAAATCGAAAGAAAAGTCGTTAGCATTTAAAGGGCATAAACCAGTAGATTTGAAGCCATTAATAATGCAGTTTGATAACTCTACAGTTTTTAAAGCAATGTCCAACACCTTGGCAAACATTGATTTCTTAAAATTTATGACTTAATGCTCGATTCTCCAATTCCGAAGAATTTTCTTATACACAGCCTTTAAAGATCTAAAAACTACCTCAACAAAAGGCTGTATAATATGAGTAGAATTAGGAAATAATGCAACTAACTCGATTCGATTCGCTTGGTAAAATTTAACTACTGGTAGCGTTAGATAGGACGAATGTTCATCTACATATAAGATTACAGAAAAATCGCGTTTATTTTTAATTAACCACGGGAAAAATACTTTTTCAATATAGCTTTGAAAAGTGGTGGAGGTCATCCTTCTTCTCTCCGAATATCCTATTCCCTATCCTGATGGAATTTTATTTAACACATATTTTTTCGGTGGATTCTTCAAATCGAATAATATAATGGGTGGTAACAGCTCCCCGGAAGCAACTGCAGCAAAAAGAACGGTCAAGGCCGATTTTTCGTTGCCACTGACGATTTGGTGAACTGACTCTGTACTTTTCTCGGCGATTACGGAGTTGTCATAAGGCACGAGCATAAAAGATGTCTCATCCAAGTTACAAATTCTATTTGGAAAAATATCTAACAATCCTTTGCTGCCGAGATACTGCCCTACCTTATAAAACCATCGTTGGAGATCAACCTATGTCACAAAAGCTCGCGTTATGGTCAAATTTTGGGCTATTCTCTGACTCAATTTATCATGTCTGCGCATAAATCCTTTAAACCAGTAATAACCTAGTATGTTTTTTAAGAAATATTCTCTTTTACTTTGAATTCAAAATTTTTGAATATTATCTCAAATCACATCCTTCGTTACAGGAAATCCAGCTTCTGCGCAATACAAAATCCACCTCACGATGTCAGATTCGTCCTGCTTAAAAAAAAAATTGGAGAACCTTTCTTACATTCCAATGGTGTATAGTTATGAAATTTGGCAAACAGAGTGGATTTTGGAATGTTGAAACGATCAGAAGCAGCTTTTAAACTTGTTTCTTGGCCTATTGCATCAAGAGCATTTTTAATGCGTTCTACTCTGCATATTATTCCACTGATTTTTGTTTGTTTGATTTTTTCGGTAAAAGAGTTTTCTTTCCTCCCTTGGGTTTTTTCCCCCAGTTGTATTTATTTCAACACTTTTTTCCTTCAAACTATTGCTTTTTAATCGTCTAGTTTTTGCCATTTTTGACAAACTTTTGTTTACCTACATTGAGAATAAAAGTAGTTGAGTGTTAATAAACATTATAATTTGACGATATTACAAATAATTCTATTGCTTAAGCATACTTACTTTATGTCAGTTACTGTAAAACAGCAGTCTTAAAATCACCTTATAGGTTGTACATTTTACATGCTTTTCTTAACAGATTCACGAACTGCCGATTCGATTTTGTTTTCCTCCATACACTGCAATGAGCGTTTCATTCTCATACACAACTATTAATAACAATTTAATATCAATTAAGGGAGTATTAAACAAAAAATCTTAATTGATGTGTATCCGTAAAGGTCTGTCCCGTTACTGCTCAAAACAAGAAATCTTAAATAGGTGAATCGGACCACGTGTTGCCATCTGTCCTGATTTAGGATAATGGATTAAACTTTATAAGGTAAATCGGGACATGCATTTAAAAAATATCTACATCATTTTGATCATTATTTCTATTCTAAGCACTCCCTTACAATGCATACTGATCGTTCAGAGCAATTTTTTAAATAATTTGAAGTGAAAAAATGGAGTTTTCAACGTAATCACTAATGTCTAGATTTTCACAAATTGATGCATGCAATAGTCGATTCGTGCGACTGTTATCACATCACTGTCTATTTGTCAATTTTTTGTATTAAATTATTTATTTACAACATTTTTTTTCTGGATTTTTATTGTATTAACTTACTTTGACTTCCAGAATTTTTATTTTTATTTTTTATTAACTTTGTTCCATTGACAAATACATTTTACCGTGAGTCTCCCAATTTACCTTAATATTTTTCAATGTCCCAAGAAACCTGAATTTACCTTGGACCTTATATAAGAAAAACAACAAAAAATTCATGAGTTAAAGTAATAAATTTTAAAAAAATTATTCTTATGTGGTGATCAAATCATATGTGTCCCACTTTTTCATAAAAATTAAATCACCTCAGATTTAGTGGGACAAAATTGAGTACGTACTTTTTTTCGAATAATTCCACAAATATGAGAACGTTTTCTCAAACTATCTAATGTTACTGGAGTTAAAGATATCGCAAACATTAAAGTTTGGTAGAATTGTCAATCCAAGTTATCTATAATACGGAGAATTTGAATCATAACCTCAAATTTTTCGTTTGCGATTGTCGTCCATACGGTGGTAGAGAAAATATGGATTTATAATATGAAAACTATTTAAAAAGTTGAGTCTCACATTTTTCGACTACCTATCACTAAAATTTCGATTCAGAACGTGACAATACATAACGTAAGTGAGAATACACTCTCTCCATTTCAAACAACTTTCATCAGTTTGTAGGCTAAAATAAGTTACAGTTCTTATTATTTTATCTATAAATAGATAATTTATCTAGAAAGAATCACTGTAATAGCAATATGGACTAGATTACATGTAATTGAATTGGAAATTGAACGTTTGTCCAGAATTAGCTTAATCGATGTCCCCAATTACCTTAATACAAATTAAGTGTGTCCTGTTACAGCTAAATTAGACATAGGCTTAAAAATTTTATTTTTAAACACTTATATGGGAACAAATCAATTTTTTTTTTTTTTTTAATTGATTGAACTATTGTGATACAGTTCTTAAAAACCCAAGAGTGATAATTTCACACAGTGAAAAGTGTCCCGATACACTTGAAATTACCTTATAAGTAGTTCATCATCACTTCCCTTTATTTTGTACAAAAAACTATTTCCCTTTGTATTAGCTTTCTCGATGACTATTAACAAATCTCAAGGTCAAAGTTTTTATTCTGTAGGATTATATGTCAAAAAACCTTCATTTTTTCACGGAAAGTTATATGTTGCCCTTTTGAGATGTTAGAATCTAAGTAATTTCTTCATCCAAATTGAAGCTGAAAATAAATTTTAAGTACAAAATATTGTTTGATCCGAAATTTTTCAATAATTAAGAAAAATTTTGATACTCATCTGTCCACATTATCAACATAAAAAAATGTTTTAAAAAATGTTACGGGAAAAAATTTTTTGATCCATCTACGAATGTTCTAAATTTTATACTGTTCTCCGTAATTTGTAAATTTACAAATTTTGTAAATTTTGTTTTGAAAAATAAAGAATTAAGAAAAAAAAGTAATCATCCGTTTTTTATATATACACAAGTATTTTCCAGGTTCTCTGAAAACACAATAAAAATTACTGCAAAAAAAAATTACAGTTAATTGACATTATCAATTGAAAAATTAAATTTTTCACGTATTTTAGGTTGTACAATGCAGTTGAGGTAAATATATATCATTGAACTCACACAATTGATTAAATACAACTTGTAATAAAAAATTATGTTTTAGTTCGAAAGATTTATTTATCTGCAATGTATGCAAAACAAATTTCTTGAACCCTGAAATGTTAATAGAACATTAGAAGACACGAAAATGATTATTCGTTTGTGATACCTGTAAAATTGTATTTACTTTAAAATCAAAAATTATGCTAGACATCAAAAGGAACACAGTTTAGAAAAAATATTTACATGCATATATTGTAATAAAAAATTCAAGAGATCAACACATTTAAATAGACAAATGGAAATTCTGAGCAAATGTAAAATCAAAGAAATTTGTACAAAATGTGGAAAAGGATTTCCAAGGTTAGAAAACTTGACAAGACACATAAAAATTGACTATTTATAAATTCATAATGTACAATGTTTTCGAAATTGATTATTGTTTTGGTACACGAATAGTTTATTTTTCTTCATTGTTACAGGATATTATTATACTAAATTTGACTATCATACAAGTTTGAGACTTGTTAATAATATATCGAAGTCTCTCGTACAACACTTGAATTAATTGGCGCAATTGAAACAACAGTTAAAAAAATGATTGCGTTTTGTTAGGTAAACTGTTAAAGTTATTTAGAAGTAAGGTAGGGTCGGAAGGCGATGCGTGGGGGATGTAGTGGATGGGAGAGATGTCATTAAATAGACAAATTAGCAAGAGAACAAACGAATAACAATGTATTTTGAGGGGGATGGAGGCGATCAAGAGGCTAAATCCACTTGAAACAACTTCATAATATAGGAAGATAAATATATATATTGAGCGGCGTTGGCTCAGTGGTAAGCGTGCCTGTTACTGATACAACACTGTTCTAGGGGTCGTGGGTTTGATTCCCTGTGAATGCAAATTCCTTTCAAAAACTGTTCTTATCGGGAAAAGTTCCTATGTTACCCTTGGCTATTTCAGGGCGGGTTTTTCCAGTAGGCTGTCGTGGTAACGTGGTATATACTATATGTATATACTAGTGGGGCTGACGCCCCCCTCCGCGCTCTGCGCGCCAACCCCCCACTAACAGATTGAGTAGACAAAATAACGACATTATTCGTGTATTTATGAATGCAGGCTGAAAATTAGCTTACAACAGCAGATTACGTGACTCACAAAGGAGTTGGTAAAACATATGATAACATAAATATTAATTTTCCAATTGAATTTTTAAATAATATTAGAAAGGGTCTTTCACCACACAAATTAAAATTAAAAATAAATGCTATAGTAGTATTAAAAAGAACTTTAAGTATATCAGGCGGTCTCTGTAAAGGCACAAGATTAAAAATAACAAAATTATTTGAGGATAATATAGAAGCAGAAATAATAACGGGAGAATAAAAAGAAAGCAAAGTTTATATTCCTAGGACAACATTGAATACTGACACCTTATCATCATTACCTTTTGTCTTCTATAGAAAACAGTTTCCCTTTGTATTAGCATTTTTTATGTTCATCAACAAATGAGAAAAACAGATTTTTGATTCCTTAGGATTGTACATTAAAAAACCTTTATTCTCTCACGGACGATTATACGTTGCTTTATTGAAATGTAAGAATCCAAAAATAAATTTTATTCAAATTGAATCCAAGAATAAATCAGAAATTAAAAATATTGTTTAGCAAAAAATTTTTCAGTAATTCAAGAAATGTAGCTTTAAAGATCGTCACATTTAAACAGACGTATGTTAATTCATAAAAACCATGAAAAACAAATATGTGAAAAATGTGGAAAGGGTTTTAAAAGAACAGATGGGTTAAAACGACACATGAAATGTCACAACATTAAGCTTACAGAATGAATTGTTGTTTCAAAAGCTTAATTGAGTTTGTCTATTTAATTATACCTCCTCCTGAATTCTTTTTTTTTGTTAATAAAGTCCTCAGGTAATAAAGAATTTCATATTTGGGTAAAGTAAACATGGACTAGAAAGAGATTTGAAATGTTAAAGTTTAATCAAGTTTATCAAATAATGGTACTTCAGAGACATATAATGAGTAAGGTAAAACAAATAGTCAGAGGGAGACCTATGATCAGTGACTTAAAAAACTCTAAAATCGAGGTATGACTTGGGTACTAAATTACGTTTATATTTTAACATTTATGATAGAGAGAGACAGTATGGCTTGCTTTCAGAGATATGAAAAATTTTCTTGGAAACACCAACAGTGAATGATTTGAAAAAATTGTGAAGAACATGATGAAGAGTTCTCGAAAATTAGGGTGTCTTATGAATCTTGTACTACATTTCCATGTCCCTTTTCCAGAAAACCTTTGAGATTTCAGATATGAACACTCTATCTTGATATTAAATATATGGAGGGACGTTATCAAGGACAAAGGGAGAATACTACGATGGTGGAGTTTTACTGGACATTAAAAAAGGAGAAAAGGGGCTTAGGAATTACTGAAGTTTTTAATTTTTATTTGATTTATTAGATTAGAACGGTTGTGAGCTATTATTTTCATACCGTTGAATATGAGATATTAACGATTTTAGCACATTGAGCACTTGAAAATGATAGATATGGTCTTTCAGGCTGATTTTCTGAATTTTTTGACTTTTAGCAGAAATTTCTGATGGATTTCCTGTGGCACTCCTTAGTCTAGGTTCGGACTAGGATTCAGCAACAAAAATACGTAAGAAAACATATTTCACATGTCCAGTTCAAAAATTTTTTTTTTGAGGACCACCTGTGAAATTACGTTAGCAACAAATTATTTTGAGCTATTTTTCAATCTTATTTTCACAAAAAAAGTTTTAAATGAAAAGAGAAGTAGCAAAGAGTGTAAAAGAAACGAGGGTTCACGTATTTAAAGCTCATCAATGAAGGGAGTTGGAAGAATACTGTAATACTAAGCCCTCTTTTTTATATTGATAATGTAATAGAAAAGAAAATTCTGATTTGAAACAATCAAAGTATTTAGATAAAAATCCCATGACTGCCTTGGTTAAACTTCAAGAAAGTTCAATAGAAACTAACGTTACCCAAAATATTGAATTTAGACCATTTTTATTTATGTTTTTTTTTTTAATTACAAGTGAAATTATGGAGTCGTTATTCCGATCACGTTACTTTGATTATTGATGGAACATCTAGTATGGCCCAATAACTTGTTTACGGTACAAAAAAGTATCGATCACTATATTTTTGTCTTCGAGTTATCAACTGTGAATTAGGATAATATACAGTTGTATGAGCAATTACAGAGCTACAAGACACGCTGTTGATTTAGTTTTTGTTTAAACAGTTTCTACAACTGGGCGTTTATGCTCTTAAGCAAGTAATACGTATTAAATGTAATTATAAAATTAATTTATATTTTTTTTTTAAGGTCGCGTTAATGTTCAAAATTTTTATGCGTGAAGGAAAAATCTTAATACCTTCACAACGCAAGTATTTTATAGCAGTGAAGAAGATAAAGTGGGCTCTAGTACCTACAAAGTTTGAAATATTATAAGTAATAATAAAAAAACTCTAAGAGAAAACTAGT
>NW_019379862.1:591293-617885 GCF_000648655.2 Copidosoma floridanum | reverse complement strand
TACTAATTATAGTAACAATAACAATAACAACAATAATTATTATTATTGTTGTTATTGTTATTATTACTATTATCATTATTATTATAATTATGGCATTTGTTATACTTTTGCTTTAGTAACTGCCCTTTATTTATACTTTTGTTTTGTAATTTCCCTAAAAAAAAATTTGTTTTTTGGCCCCTGGTCAAACTTTTAGTGTAGCTTGATACTTTAAAGATGCTAAGTAATTTGAATTTATTACATTACATAAAAAGTGGTTTATAACACGACTATAGCGATGCTACTTTGCACCCATGAGTACCAAGGATTGCGCTTGAGTCGCGTATTCTTGTTTACATCATGTATGGATGATCGTGAGGGAACGACATGGGATAAAACAGAATGGAGGAAAATGCGTTAATGAACAAATTCACATTTTATTTGTTTTTATAAATGATACAAATATTAAAAGAATACAACGTACCTATCTCTCGCTCGCTCGTAACAGAACTGAGCTCGCTCGCGCTGCGTCCCGACTCCCCACTTATTCACCTTACCTCTGTTTCTCTTTATCCTTCCCTGTGGTTCTTCGCACATACATTGAATTCGTATAGAAGGGGACAGACAGCACGTTTTCTCCAATTCTCTTACACTCCAGGTGGGACCTTAGCTTAGACAGCCCCGGGATCGCACCCGTACACGGTAGTGTTCTTTTAATGCAGCACTTCTGCTCTGTAAGAACCATGATGACTCTTTTGGCTTGATGGCCACGAGGATTACCCGCGCCAGAGGCTCCCTTGTTTTACCTCAAATCTTGCCGTTACGCTCGTCTATCCCCTCTGCACATTTAGCAAAGTACTTGTGCCTCTCTGGGCTATGATTTTGCATTTAAAAAACTTACAAACTAAACATCAGGTTTGATTATTTACATGTTTATTATTTAAGAGAGTAATTTGTGTCCCAGCATATACTTTTTTTTACTGTATTTTTAAAAATAATTTTACTTTCTTATTCACTTTAGTAATGATAATTTTATTTTAAAGACCTTAGAGTCGTCACAAATAAAATGAAAAAATTACCTAAACGAGCTTTGATTTCTTACAAAATATTTAAGAGTGTGCTTAGTGTTACAAAAATTAGGCGTTTTAGGTTTGAAAAGAGAAAAAAATTTCACTAATTTTTTTGTTTACAAGTTTATTTTTAGTATAAAGTTTCGATACTGAAAATCTCTTGCAACAATTGAACACGAAATTCAATGCTCCTCCCAAGTGATTTATTTTTGTTTTTGAACTACTTGACGATTTTTTGTAAGAAAGTTATGATGGTTTTAAAATTTGATGTTTAACGATTTAATAAGGCATTATAAAAGTGATACCATAAGTGCTCTTTTACAATCTCGTTCCTTATTTTTCAGAATCTTTACTTAGAACTTCATACTTGATTCAACGAGTAAAAAAATTAACGTTTCAAAAATAATTTTCGCTTAGAAAACTGTCTTTTGATGAAGACAATTTCGAGGTCGCCATCTCATCTTGAATTAACTCTCCGTTTTATATGAACTTGCATTTTTTAATTATAGAATACGGAACTTATTGTAAACATAAAAATGATAATTATTTATAACCTAAGTTAAAAATATAGGTATTTTTTCAAACCTCCTGAATTTTAATGCTTATCGTTAGTGTAAAGCATAATCGCCTGTACTCTTTCGTATATCTTTATATAAGTATGATTATTTGATCATTTGATTACCCTAGATATAATGTTTCAGATTTGCTATGCATATAAAGCTCTGCTGACAGCTTACGTAACTACATTTACTTGCTTTAATAGCATAGAAAAATCTGTGACGCTTTTTACAAAAAGCTTACTATGATGAAGCATGAGTCGTTTTTTTCTCTAGATGTACCACATTGTATTAAAATAGTGGCGAAATATTTAAGCAATAAAAGCTGATAAACTAAAATTTTCCATGTTGGTAGTATTGGTTATTTAACTATTTGTAATACTTTGACCGAAGCGAGGTAATTAGAAAAACATATTGTAACTGTTTCTTTGTCAGAAACACATAGGAATGTGCTTTGACAATAAAGCTAGTCCTTGGGAAACAACCAATGGTATGCAATAACTGGGTAAATGAAATACATCAAAAAGTTGTATATCTCAAGAAGGAAATAAGGACCATGTACATTACGATGAAATAATTGCAAATAAGCTGGTTTTAGATATAAAGTGTCCAGTTTTAATAAAAAAATTCAAATTAGTAAAAAAGTTGAGTGCGTCACTGGAAAGTATAATTTTAGAAATACGAAAATGTGTCTTAAAAATAAAGGAACGTATACTAGAGTTGATACTTCCGTTAAAAAAATCCTCGATTACTATGATAGCAGACCAACAGTTTTTTCGGATGATAATAAAACTGTAGATTATAATAACTATGACAACATTGTTAATCTTTCTATTAAAGAGAAAGATGGAAAACTCGCTGTTTGAATTCAGAAAAAAAAATTTTTTTAGTTAGAGCTTGCTAAACAAAAAAAAAGACTTCAAAAATTAAGAGGATTTATAATTCTACAAATTTTGAAACTACTGAATAAAATTNGGTAATTCGGGACATCGATTCAGCTAATTCTAGACAAATGCCTAATTTCCTATTCAATTACATGTAATCTAGTCAATATTGCTATTACAGTGATTATTCCTAGATAAATTATATATTCATAGATAAAACAATAAGAACTGGAATTTATTTTAGCCTACAAACTGATAAAAGTTGTTTGAAATAGAGAGAGTGTATCCTCACTTACGTTGTGTATTATCACGTTCTGAATCGAAATTTTAGTGATAGGTAGTCGAAAAATATGAGATTCAATTTTTTAAATAGTTTTTATACTACAAACCCATATTTTTTCTGCCACTGCATGGACGACAATCGCGCACGAAAAATTTGAGGTTACGATTTAAATTCTCCGTATTACAGATAACTTGAATTGACAATTCTACCAAACTTTAATGTTTGTGATATCTCTAACTCCAGTAACATTAGATAGTACGAGAAAACGTTCTCATATTTGTGGAATTATTCGAAAAAAAGTACGTACTCAATTCTGTCCCGCTAAAGCTGAAATAATTCAACTTTCATGGTCAAGTGGGACACATTTGATTTGATCACCACATAAGAATAATTAATTTTTGTTAGTTAACTACTTTAACTCATACATTTTTTTGTTGTTTTTCTTATGAAAGATCTGGTAGAACGGAGGGAAATTTTTTGTTTCGTATAATAATTCGTTTAACACTGTTTTTGACGCTGTCCCAAGTTACCATAAACATTCTTCGTGTCCCGAGTTACCTGAATTCACCTTATAAAGTATTTACAGAAAAAAATTTCAATCTCGACAACATGAAAAATATCAATTCTGTAAATTGCCCCACATGAATCGAAAAACTGTATTTCTTTTTATTTTGTACAAGTAAGTTATAGATTGTAGTTCTGATTTAGTTGTCAATTTAAAAGAAGCTTCTTGAAAAACAATTCCTATCAGATTTTTTTGAAATTCAGACAAGAAGTTTGTATTGTTATTATTGGTAGTATGTTTCAATTTGCACAGCTATTAACGTACTAGTATAGTTTAAAAAAAAATGAGCTTTTAAAATTTTAAACATGGACGAAGTGTAAAAAATTTTTATGCTCCAATCGTTGGTAAAAATTTTCCTTAAAAAATATAAATGAAAACTACCATTCCATAAGCATATCAAAAGTTTAACTGAATTGTTGGCGCTGGTTTACAAAAAATGCAATCTAAAATTGTAATGTCTATATCTCTTTAAAAACATTGACCAGTCCATGTCGCGTTTACATGCTGAAGCATACATGAATCGTTTGATTTTATATTAGTCGTGAACAGAGAAAAGTACGTTTCCTTTTTGAAGGGTGTACCTAAGATTTTTTGAGGGAAATTTCAACTTTACAAATGTATACTTATATGTGTTAATGAAAGGTGACTTCTGCAGACCTTACATGATTTTAACATGCATTCTAATAACATTGTGACACAGTTAACAATTTACATAACTTAAATATTGTCCTCATAATAACCCCACCATTTATAATTCAAAAATTACTGTCCGTATAAGTTACGTTTGGACACTACAGACCATATATGTATTTAATATAACTTGGTTATTTGAAGTTTGAGAGGGGGTTGATTCCCCTCCCACCTGGGTATGCAAATAATCTTTGTTATACATTTTATAACTAATGCTGTCTCTTTACTATGGTAAGCCTAGAGCTCAAAATACGATAAAATGTGTACAAAGATGCTTTTGAAATTGATGGTTTTATAGACTACAATTAGGAACATAAAAATACTTGCCTTCAAAAAAATTTTAAATAATTATTTAAGAACAAGTATTTGCACGATCATTAAAAATATGATTATTAAATCACAATTGAATCGCGTGATATTTAATAAAAATAAGAAAAATGGTAAAGCAGGTTGAAAAAGCAAGTTGACAGCTTATAAAAAGATAGCGCCATCAAAAATTTGACGTGAGAAAAAGTGTTTACCTAAAAAAAAGGCCTTAAGTTTTAATAAAAAAAACGTTATCGTAGAAATTATTTTCTCCAAACTTTGTAGTGGCACAACTACTTTTTTTACAAACGAACTAAATTAATTAATGATATTTCAATGACTCAGTATTTAAAAAGTTAATTTGTGTCACAAACAAAATAACATTCTGCCTCTTCAAAATAAAAAAAAATGTTTCTTCGAGTGGACGCTATTATAAATACATTTTATAGATGGACATAAAAATATATCTCATAGTGTTAAGAATCAATTCTTGGCACGTTTGCAAAAGTCTTTCTCTAGGACATGTGCGTGTGTGTTTGTGTGTGCGATCCGTCACATCATAGGATCCTCTTAAGGAATTTTGATTCAATAAGGCTTAATTTTTTTTTTTAAGTTCCTATTACAGTTGAAGTAAGAATTTTTATTTCATTAATTTTGTTTTTTAATTACGGCTTTATCGATTTAAAAAAATTGAAATTTCGAAAAAATCAATTTTTAGTTGATACCTCAATGTTTCAGTATATTTTATTTTTCTAAATTATAATTGAGTGTATAATATTTTGTTTTTTACTTAGTTAAGTTATGAAAGTTGTGTATGCTTATTTGAGAGTGCCAAATTTTGATTTTTTAAATTAATTTTTACGTGCATTTACTCACTTCATTACTAAGGCACAATGAACTTGTCTTCTTTTTTGAGAAAACAAATTAGTCACTTTTTTCAGAATTTCTCCTGGAATACAGAAAAATAGTTTTGTCCAAATCGAAAGTCGACATCATTTATTTATTTAACAATTTTTTAACAAAATACTAATTTTTTATTCAGTTATGTGCTTATATCTCTGCTTCTATTGCTCTTAGGGGCATACTAAAACCGTTAATATCTATGTCATCAAATTTTCTATAAAGTAAACATTTTTTTTAAATACATTATCTATTAAGAATCAAACATTAATAACGAGAAAGTCCGAATGAAATATTTTTATACTGAAAAATTTTCGATCGCCGTAGGAAAAGAACTATCATGTCAATTTGAATGAACCATGAGTAAAGGTCAATTTTAATTTGCAAAGAAAAAAGCTATCGGTATTGCGTATGTGACGATGTTTAATTTTGAAACTTCTAAAGAATAAGGCATTAAATAAATAAGTCATAACACCTGACTATGTGTATGTGTGTTTTAATGAGAGAAAGACCACAGGGGTCATGTATCCCTCTCTGAATTGTTACTAACGTAAATGAAGTTTAAAAACTCTTACGGCTATCAAGCCAATAAAAAAACATCATGGGCAGGAAAAAACTTTTCGGCAAAAAACCTGGTTTGTTTGAAGTTCCAAGAAGACAAACGATTTTCTGGAATTCCAACAAAATCATTAGTGGGCAACAGAGCAATAGGCCTACCTATTGATAAATGTGCTAGAGTAAAACCTTGCGGATCGTCAGGATCGGAGGACAAAGAACAAATAACCCACGAATTTAAAATACCTTCGACTTCAGTAGCCAATGTACTGTATTCCTTAAAAGTTAGCAGTTTTTTACCAATGACTCTGTTCAAATGGCACTTAAACAGCTGAACTGTAGCTTCCCAGAGTCCACCAAAATGCGATAATAAAGTTGAGAGAAAATGCTAAACAATATTTTTTTGCGTGGCATATTTGTTTGAGATACAATGGAAATTGGACCGAAAAAATCAGTACCGACTTTGCTAAATACCGGTGCGGAATTAACTCGGGATCCTGGTAATTCGCCGATTTCGGCATGAATTAATTTTGGTTTACATCGAAGACAAGTAATGCATCGTCTACCTACTTTGCGCATTTGATTTTTCTCGTAAAAATCCAATATTTGTGCCTAATAAAATTTCAAGTGGATTAAATTCCTAGGTGCTCATTTGATATATGAATTTTACTTATAATTAGATCAGTAATAGGATGCTTGGAAGGCAAAAGTGTAGGGCATTTATAATTGCTGGAGACCGAAGATTTTCGAAGCCGGCCACCCACTTAAAATGCTGTCTGCATCCAGAAAAAGATTAAAAGCCTCAATACGCGATTCTTTTCCTTGTTTAACGAGATTTATTTCTAACAGAAAGCGCTCTGCTTGTACCAGTAAAATCACCGTTTTACCTTGTAACGTTTCTTCCACCCTGATATCTTTCCCTCTAAAACGCCAATTTGCAACTTCAAATTGTAAACCTTGAGCTATACATCTAGTTGAACGATTGAAGTCGGAGAATCTTGAAAACATATCAATTTGAGTGACAGTAGCTAAGCAGTTACTGCATGGAATATAGTTTTTTTTTTTTTTATATATTCATCATCGCCCCTTAAGGGCTCAGACATGGCTATTTTGACACTATAAAGTGTATTTAGCCATATGTTGGGGTTTAATAACAGTAGGGAGAAACGGTAGATAGATCGGTAGGTTTATTTAAGTACAAATCCCATCCAGAAAAAAACCTCATTCATTAATGAAATATTTGTCCAGAGTGGGATTTGAACCCCGGTCATCAAGATCTGTAGGCAGACACGCTACCGACAGAGCCATCATGTGGCTATGGAATATAGTTATGTGCTGTAATGACGACGCTTTTAAGCCATTGCGATTCGGACTTTGCTAGCTGATTGGGACCCGAAAGCCAATTCGGATTTTGTAAAAATTCAACAGGAGTTTAACAGCGAGATAAAACATTGGCGGGATTACCAGCAGATCGGACATGTTGCCATTCTACTTGACTGTCAAGCATTTGAATTTCCGCTACTTGATTTGCATCGAAAACTTCTAGGTCATGGGGTGATATTTTAAGTTTCTGAAGTACGATAGTTAAATCGCACCAGAAAATAATATTTTGAATGGGAAACTTAAACGTTTCCTAACTTTCTTGGAATAATTTAGCAAGCTGTCAAGCACCGCATAATTCTAAGCGAGATATGGTTAATGATCCTCTAATAGGTTTTACGCTTGTTTTATAACATGCAAGACTTACCATAACTTTTCCATCCTCGTCTACTGATCTCATATAAAGGCAAGCACCATAACCCAATTAACTAGTATTACAGAAACCGATAACATCTACTTGGATAAAACTATCAATCACTTATTTGCGTTCAACCAAAAAATCTTGTATTAGTTCGATTTGATTGGTAAACCTTGTCCAAGAAGTGTGCAATTTACCAGGAACTGATTTATTCCAATCTATCTCCGTGTGCCAACACTTTTGCATTAAAACCTTGGCTGCGAAAACGACCGGTCCGATCAAATCTAAGGGATCGAAAATTCTCGCGATTTCTGAGAGAATATGTCGCTTAGTTGTTTTTTGCGCGATTGTGGCCTGACTGTAAAAACAAACACATTCCATCTTGAATTCCACACAACCCCGAGTGTCTTTGAATTGGAAATTCATTTTTTAATTTGTTCTTCGTAAAATAACTTTTCTTCGGAGTTATCAAAAATACATGGATCATTGGAAATTCATTTTCTAATATTGAAACCGAAGATATCTAGCAAACGAATTACCTACTCTCGTATTTGTCACATTTCTTCTAGTAAATTCGAACCAGTAAGAAGATTATCAACATAAAAATGACGTTTTAAAACGGTTTGTCATAGAGGGAATTTAGCGCCTTCGTCCTCGGCTAATTTTTGTATAGTCCTAATTGCTAGAAAGGCAGCTAAAGCATTTCGGAAAGTAACTGTGTTCATTTCGAAAATTTGAATTTGTCCGTTGCTGTCGTACCAAAATAAACTCTGATACTTTCGATCCCGGAGATCTACCAAAACTTACCTATACATTTGCGCTATGTCTGCAGTCATGACGAAAGCGTAAGTTCGAAATCTTAATAAACGATTAAAAAGCTTATCTTGGGAGGTAAGGCCCACCATAAGCACGTCATTAAAAGAAAGTCCTTGACTTGTATTACAAGAAGCGTTAAAAAAGGCTCGTATTCTTTAGTAGTAGAACTCGATGGCTCAAACACTGGATGATGTGGCATAAAATAACCTTGTTCGCTTTCGTTTTGGACGATTTACATATGCCCGTGATTTATGTAATCTTGCATAACTCGAAAATATTTAGTTCGAAGTTCAGGATTCGCGTTTAAACGTTGATCGAGGGAATAAAATTGTCGTAACGTTTTAGTTTTTAAATAACCAAGATCTATTTTACTTACATGAAAACGGGAAACGAACGACGTATCGACCGCTGGGATCTCTGTTAGTATTTTGAACGTAACGATTTTTGATTGAAGATTCCTCTGCTCGCTTAAGGTAAATGTCCCAGTAGTTGGCCACCAATAAACTGGTCCCAATACTTGGCCACTGTATAAAATACACAGATAAATCTGGTGGCCAACTATTAGGCAATGCATGTGTCCCAATAGTTGGCCACCAGCTTTTGCATATATTTAACTTGAAGGTGGCCAAGTACTGGCATACAACAGCCTTAAGGTAGCCAACTACTTGGACATTTACCTTAATATCTTTTTTACGTGGTATTTCTTCTTATTTTTCTAAAATTGAGTCATGATTTGTATCAACTTCTTAAACTGTTTATTACGGGTACCTTTAGTTTCAAAAAAAGACGTAATTGCAAAATTAAAAATCTTTTAAAAGATCGCGTTGAAGCCCTCCCGCATTAATCCAGCTTAATAAAGATTTCTGAGCAAAAAGATCATATGAATCAGTAGCAAGTTTTATTTGGCCTACAGAAAACAGCGAAAATGTAGCTCCGGAGCCAATTAACAAATTAACACCACTTAGCATGTGAAATTGCGGATCAGCGAGTTGAATATCACTCAGTAACCTAATTAAATGACGTGAAAACTTTTCCGAAGGTACTAAACTTGCTATCTGAGGAATAATTAAACAAATAAGCTTTTTAGAAAAATCATTGTAAATAGATTTAATTTTTATAGTGGCGCTTTGGTTGCATTCTGTATCTAACTCGTTTATTGCTTCGATTGTAACTGAGCAATTTTCGAAGGGCAAGCCTAATGAATTGGCTAAACGTGACGAACTCAAAATCACGGTAGAGCATGTATCAAGCAAAGCGCAAGTGCGTATAAACTTTCTCTGTGCATTTAAAACATAAACGATAGCCGTTACCAGAAGTTAAAAGTGCACATTTTTTATAGCTGCGCTTAACCGTTTTTTACCCAGTCAAAAATTAGCAGCAGACGTAGAATTTTTAGACTATTAATCTGTGCTAGAAGAAGGGGTCGTGTTCGTCATATTGTTTATCTTTGAATCGTTGTGTAGCGAGGTATGATGCTTTTTGTTGCATCGTTTACAATGCTTGACTAACTCTTTCTCAAGTTGGAAGGTCGATCAAAGTGAGCCGTTGCTCTGAGTTTCGGGATTGCTGGCCAGGCATATCCGCGTTTTTGTCGTCACGAAAGTGTTAAATTTAGAGGAAGACGTTTTTCAGACGCCGCGCCGTGGGCAACTGAAGAATCGACAAACATAAAGGTTACAAAAGTCTAACTTTTTGTGGGTCAGAAGAGACAGATGTGCCAGCTTGAGATCTCAAGAAAAAGTTAATGAAGAGAGCGCATGCAAATTTTTTAACCACCTTTTTTTTAAAAGTATGAATATAGCTTTCAACAAAATTAACGTGTCTGACATACTCAACTGTTTCTACTGATCCACAAAACAATTAGTAAAATTGCATAATAATTATTAGTTTTGTATTGATAATTTTCTTAATGTGAAACTTTAAAATATTGTAACAAACTTTCCGGTTGGTTAATCGACATTTTGCTTCAATAAAATTATTGTATTTGATGTTTATAATGACAACAAACGAAAAAAAATTAAATTTCGTTATTTTTGACGTTTTCGTATAAAAAATTTTATTTTGTAATTCCAACAACTGCAAATATCTCAGTCAATTTTGCATATATTTTTCTAACAAACGGCATTATATTTATTATAAAAAAAACACAAATTAAAAAAAAAAATGCTCTAGCTTCCTCTAAAGTCGAGATATAAGAAATATACGTTTTTTGCAATAGACTAACAGTTGAGTTTTTTATTGTACTAAAATATGTGTACCATCTTCATGTATATCTGCATCTCATTGCCAAAGCATTTTATTAATTTTATTAAAAGGAAAGCTAAAAAAAATTTAAGCCGCATTATAATAGCCTGCGGTAGCTCTGCGCTTCAATCTGTACCCCTCTCTTGCGACTAGGTGGCCGATCGGTTGCAGTGTACATAGGGCAAAACACTGGCTTTGGGTGGCGTTTAAATTTAAATAAGTTGTTGGTTATTATTATACAGCTACAAAGATAGTTTAATAACATAGTTGCATAAGACTTTTAGTTCATAAATCAAATACAAAAAGTGATTGTAATAATAAGTATACGTATTTAAATTATCGTGTACATTAAATTTTAGCTTTTTTTGATTCATTAATGTTTAGATTTCGAGGTGATCTACTTTCGCAATAACTAAAATTTGTCTAACTGTCTAATGCACCATTTATCCGTATCAACACACAGTCGTTATCATATACAAATTCTTGCGTTACATCGATATCAGTTTTTTTGTCCGGACTGTCCAGTATTTCGGATGCTTCGTCGTATATGCAGTCTTCTTCCTCAACTGTAACTTCAAAGTGATCGACATTAGAGCACTTTTTTCCTAAGCAGTATCTACACATTTTGTCGCAAGTTACAGTGTATCAATCAAAATGTATCAGGTCAAGAAAACATAAATATGATTCAAGGATAAAATGATTCAAAAACTGTATAGCAAATTTATCCAATATAATATACTATATTTGTAACTGTATAATTATGTACAACAACTCATTCAAACTCAAACGCCAGCTGCAGTCCGTGTTTTGCCCCATGCGCCCTGCAACCGGTCGGCTACCTAGTCGCAAGGTAGGGGTACAGATGGGAGCGCAGAGCTACCGTCGGCTATTACAATGCAACTTTCTTGAATATTTTTAGCTTCTCTTTTAATGAAATTGATAAAGTGCTCTGACAGTGTGATGCAGATATATATTAAAATGATGCACAATTTCTTTGCAATAAGAAACTTATTTGTTAGTCCATTATTGCAAAAAACGTCGATTTTTTACACCTTGACTATAGAGTAAGCTAGAGCCTTCTTTTTGTGTAACAAAGTTCCTTTTTTTACATTATTAGTTGTGGTCTAATGGGGGCTATACTGAAAAAAGTGTAACAAGACTTTTTTTGACCCCGTTAGACTAATACAGCTGTGTATAAAGGTATAAATTGCGGTACGCAGCTCTATCTCTCTCTCTCTCTCTCTCTCTCTCTCTCTCTCTCTCTCTCTCTCTCTCTTCATGTGCCCGCACCGAAAGACCTGACGGCTCTTTTGTTTGGCCTTCTTCGGTTGTACTCGGTCAGTAGCTTCTCTCTTCCCACTTCCTGCACCCCACGCTATTGCACCGATTTTACTGGCTGTAAAAGTGTCTGTTTAGTTTCTTGCCCGAAAACAAAAAATACGATTCAATCTCATGTTTTTCAGTAATGAAAAAATTGGTCATTTCCCTACAAAATTTTCCCAGAAATACGGAAAAAATAGTTTTGTCTAAGTCAGAAGTTGACTTTATTTGTTTATTAAAAAAATTTATGATTAGTAGCCAATTTTTTAATTAGTTTTTTTCTTTTATCTCTGATTCTATTACTTGTAGAGTAATTTTACGACTGTTAATCTTTCTATCATCAAGTTTTTTACAAAATAGATATCTTTGAAGAATAATTATCTATTATTATAACACTCTACTGGTAACAAAGGGCGGAACAAAAATTTTTTCAACTAAAAACCTTTTGATTGGTGTAGAAAAAAGAACTACCATGTCAATTCGAAAGTTATCATGAAAAAACATAGATATAATGTTACGAACTTAATTGTTGGTTTACAAAAATAATTGTGCTCTTGTGTTGACACAGTCACAATTCATGTTTTAGTTTTTTCTGATCTTGTAGGACATGTGCAAACACCTAACAAAATTTATTACTGAACTTGAACTTAATACATACTCAGATTACTGATTCATTTGGTTGATTCACTTTTAATAATGTGTTGTTTTTTTAAATATTTCTGTAAGTTATCGTTAGTTATTATAAACACGATAGATACATTTTATCATTAATTTTTTTATTTCATTAACTAAATATTTTATCCTATACAGTATGACTATATCTCGCCAACATTTACAAAAAAGTGAATGTAACTTTGTTCGCTTAACCATACAGTCTTTAAACTTTAATAAAGACTCAGACGTTAAACCACTAAAGCCGAAGTTCCTATGTCTTTTGATCGTTTCCGGGATTATCAACTGCTCATTGTTGGCCTACTAAGCGAGCCTGGAGTATACCTCCCCGGTGAGTATGCCGTTGAGATGAACCACTGAGAAGGAGGCTTATAAAGTTTTCATCCAATAAAGCTGCCCAAACTCCTCAGGGTTATTTACTCTGGCTTGCTGTTGTAGCAAAAGGTGCTCTGGTAGTACAAAGTTTGTTGGAAAAACGACTATGAAACTCTGAAATTTTGGAGCAGGTTGTGCTCTGGTCGGACGTCTTTTAGTATTACGCTGTTGACGTTGGCGTTCAGAATGCATATTTTTCTATGTCTCTCCATTATCTTGGTAGTTAAGGATAGAATATGATGTACGTTGCTTGCCTTTTAGAGAACAGTGTCGTTGCTAGCTGAAATATTCAGCGGCATGACTAACCACTCTGTTCTTCATGTATTACCAGTGAACGACTGTGGTAGTCGATAATTTGCTCGGGGATACTATAATAGTCGAAGAAATAAAGCACTGAGCTAGCTCAAATTCGCGGAGTAAGATGGATCGGGATGGAATTTATTGCATTCGATTCGTATTGCCGTCCCGAAACTTTGTGAAGATAATTATTCAATGCATTCTAAATTAATAAATTATTGCAATAAAAATCCTGATTTTATAAAAGCAACTCTAAGAAGCATTAAATAACAATTTTACAACTCGGTCGATTATTATAGAAATAAGTCCAATCACGTTACTCGGGGGTTTTGGGGGTTGCTGAGCACGATTATGCAGTCGGCGACGGCGTCCGAGGCACCTGGGGCCAAAGGTGGGCGTCAAAAAAGTCATCTTCTGGAATTTTGCCTCTTATTTATAAAATACGGAGCCAAAATACTTACTCGGAGGTTTTGGGGGGTCGCTGAGCACGATTATGCAGTCGGCGACGACGTCCAAGGCACCTGGGGCCCGGGGTGTACTTGGATAGAACAAGAACGTTATCACAAATAGGTTATACTTTCTCTTTCGAGGAAGCTGTTACAACTTTCGTGTTAGTAAGTTGGATGCTAGTACCAACTGAGAAATATATAAGGCGCCAAATTTAAAAGTGGACTAGGCTAAGATTTACGGATAGCCGCCCTGGGCCCCAGGTGCCTTGGACGTCGTCGCCGACTGCATAATCGTGCTCAGCGACCCCCCAAAACCTCCGAGTAAGTATTTTGGCTCCGTATTTTATAAATAAGAGGCAAAATTCCAGAAGATGACTTTTTTGACGCCCACCTTTGGCCCCAGGTGCCTCGGACGCCGTCGCCGACTGCATAATCGTGCTCAGCAACCCCCAAAACCCCCGAGTAACGTGATTGGACTTATTTCTATAATAATCGACCGAGTTGTAAAATTGTTATTTAATGCTTCTTAGAGTTGCTTTTATAAAATCAGGATTTTTATTGCAATAATTTATTAATTTAGAATGCATTGAATAATTATCTTCACAAAGTTTCGGGACGGCATTACGAATCGAATGCAAAAAATTCCATCCCGATCCATCTTACTCCGCCAATTTGAGCTTGTTTGACCTGATTTTGTGCTTTATTTCTTCGACTATAAGTGGACTCATTGACTTCAATATCAGGTAGCTTCGATTTTACTTCAATGTCACCTAGCGACTCCTACTTAACAAAAGTGCTGAGCTAGCGTATTTTTTCCAAGCTCTGAGCGTATTTATTGCTATTGTTACTAATTAAAAAAAAAATAAAAACAATGCGAAAACTATGTAAAAAGCGTTGAAAATTAGTATGAAAAATTTCAGTAAAATCAGTTCAGTAGTTTTGGTAATAAATGATTACAACGTTTTTAGAGACTTGGCTTACATATAAGTAAAATTACCAAGATCCTAAATGTACCTTTTTTGTGGATAAGTTTTCGAGATCTCTTTTTTTGCTTGTCTTCTTCTCTTGCTTCTCGATTGTAGCATGAAGTAACTGCAGCGATAAGGAACAAACTAAAGCACTTCAAAGTTCTTTCCCACTTAAATCAAAGTCAAGATTCAAAATCCTGCAGATGTATGACATACTTCTGTCACTTAGTCAGCTGTTTACTAGGCTTCTAAATATTCTGCAGTGCGCACCATGCTCTATTGTTCTAGTTGTTTAGCTTAACGCCACTCATACGATTGATATTCAATAAAAGTTATCCAACTAGCAGTGGTGACGTTTATTGACTTGTTGAAATAAGGAAAAATTGCTATTTTTGTCAATTTTTTTGTTTGCTTGATGTTGAAATTTTTTTCTGATTTAAGCTTGTGTGAGATTAATCTTGCGCGCTCATGTTCTCCCCCCTTTCTCTTACTGCACTGCGGAGAGAGAGAGAGATGTGGCTGGCTCGACCACTACCGTTGCGTGAAAGGAAGACACTATCGACGAAGACAATGCGTGATCTGGATGAGGCTACGTTCCTGCTGGAAGACCACTGAATCGGACCTCCGTGTTGCTATACTTCCTCTACAAATATCTGTATCAGCAGATCTGTCGATTTGTATCTCCAAAAAATTGAAGAGTGATTCAAACAGAGCTACACAATTTATTTAAATATAGTACCAATAATGGATAATACAATTCAACGAAGTTGGAGGTGTGAAGGTGAAAAATTTTTAATGTGGATAATAACGGATAGCACATTATTCACACTTTCGCAGACACCCGCATGTATTTTTTGTATATTTTAATAATGATAAGATCTTTTGGTATCTGTTAATAAAAAAAAAAGTTTATAAAAATCAATTACAAAATCTAGAGATGTGACTGATTAGTCGTACATATATACATGCATGTGCACATAAAGAAATAGAGAGAGTATTAAGTATTGAGTATTGAATATTTACTGATGATAAGGAACTCAAGGTCCTACAACGTCATGGCTAGATTTAGCTGCCATATCATACTAAGCTAACGCGTGAGCTGTAGTCTTACAAATGAAATCGCAGTATACAAATGTTACTCAGCTTAAACTAAATAAAATAAAATAAAAATAACAAAAATAAAAATAAAGAAGATAGATAATGAAATAGGTAACAAATACGTCTCACTCCCGTCAATGCCTATACCTGCAAAGAACTAACCTCAAAAAGTGCCTATGTAGCCGGCCACGAAACCAGATAAATCGAAGCCTGAGCGTAATTCAGATGGCAGATCATTCCAAATACGTGGAATAGCAACGTGAAACGCACTCTGATAGAAAAAAGTGGATGCGTGTGCTAGTCTCAGGTCAAATTCAGAGCGCCAACGAGCCCCATATTCGTCCTGGGGTCTAAACATTAAACGATGTGACTGGTACAAAGGTTGCTCACGCTTAAGCACCAAAACGAGCAGGCATAGAGCCAGATAAATTCTACGCTCACGGAACGGGAAGATAGCTAGGGACCTATAAACTGGCGTAATATGATCTGAACGGGCAAAACTGGTAACAAATCGCAGGCACGCATTTTTACACGGAGCTAGTTTAGTGCACAACACACCAGACATGCTCAACGAAATTTCAGGATAATAATCAAAGTACGGGATAATCAGTGAGCTGACCAGCGTTCAGCGAAGTAAGCGTGGCAAAAAATTCCCGCACCTACAAAGACGTGAAAGGCTCGCGTAACTTCTTCGTGAAGTCTCAATCGCAATTCCAATCAAAAGAGTTGCCCCAAGTAGCTTTAAGGATTCAGTGAGCTCTATCTGCACTCCATTGAGAGTGGGGGCCCGGTCAGAAAAACCGCAGACAGTGAACATATTACCACGTGAGCCGAACTATGCCATAAGAGTTTTCCTGCTATTTGCCGTAAAAAAGTTGTCTAAAGCCCAATGGAAAACATGGTCCAAATCCGAGCCAACTACCCTCACTATTTCTCTGATTTGGTGCACAGGGCTTGAGTACTTCTAGACAAAATTATTAACATATAACTTTCATTTTCTTTCAGTACACTGGTATCTGACATTAAGGCCTATCTTGGTCCATATGGATTTACCCGTGCGGTTAAGGTAAAAACCGCTTTCTCTATGCTTATAAGATCTGTAGTCGAGTTGATACTCTTCCTCACCAGAAAATAGTTAACAGACAATGAAACTCAAGTGTGAAGGAATGGGGATTTAATTTTTTTTTTTAAAGAACAGCGTACCTTATAAACATTTTGACTTTTTTTTGTTTAAAAAAATTTTTGAGATTTGAATAATTTTCTATTTGAAAAGATAAATCAAGGGGAAGTATATCCTGGAAAGATAAATATAAGTCATATATCATACGTCACATCTTCCTTATAATGATCAAGACTTCCGCGTCCGTTGACGTCAGTACTGATGAATCGGGACTTTTTACGTTATGGAGAGAAAAGAGTAGGAAGGTGAAAAGCTGTATCTGTAGCAAATTTCTCTTGTCGTTCGCTTAGTACACTTACATTGTTCTCTGCTCCTGTTGGATTTTCGTTTGAAAAATTGTCTCGTTGCTTCATTAATATTAACGCGCTGATCGGCCGAAATTCGAAAAAAAAGTTTCTTGATAGAGTTTTTGTCTTTTAGTCGCAACGTGGCCTTCATACAAACATCATACTACTATATATACGCAAGCAAAGTTATACACGTGTGAAAATTCTTGGAGTGAAGGAAATCTGAAAAAACTAAGTTAGTAAAATATGTTAACACTTTAGTAAATTTCAGTACTCAAACAAAAAGCTTTTAGCAGTGGCAATTTAAGGGTATATTTTTCGTGTTTTTTATACATTATATTTGAGCTTTCAAACAATATAGTCGTAAAAATGCCATCGTATGCCGCCTTGAAACATATTAAAAATTATTTAGAAAAGTCTTTATTTCTGAATAAAAAACGATTTAGCTGTTATCCTCTGCTACTTTACTTTTTATGCAGCTTTTTGTACAAAAGTAATTGAATACTCGGTAAAGCAGACGTAACGATTAATAAAAATTTAAAAAAAGGAAGCATAAAAATACTAAGACGTATAGAAAAAAAAAGAAAAAAAATCTTTGAAGGAGAAAGTGGAAACTGCATGTGTGTAAAACTAGAATGAAAGAGAATGAGACGAAGGGAAAGAAGAGAGAAAGCCTATACAGTAAACAGGGGATCTACTTATAGTCGAAACGTACCTTTCTGTAGAATTTCGATGCATACTTGTTTGTGCGTGTGTGCAATAATAATAGTGGTCCGATGCTACGCACGGCAACTCTAAACACAATGCTTTTTGTATATTTATATATAGTGGTTAACATGGGCGTGTAAACTACCCATGAGTAGGGTCGAAGCCGTACCTATGTTTGAAGACATTCCATACGTTAGTAGACGTACTTTAATTCGTTAAGTGGGGAATTCAAGCGCTAATATTTTTTTAAAAGACTAAAATAAGGGTAAAAAAGGAATTATTTCTTTTTCTTACTTAAATAAATACAAGTTACGTCAAACTTTGCAATTTGTAAGATGTCTAATACAATTAATGAAAGAATACGCAAATTTGTTTCGACATATTTTTTTTTAATTTATCAGTGTAATTTAGAGATAAAAAAAAAAAAACGTATGTGTTTTATAGAGTCTATTAATAAAAGGAAAGGTGATGTAAAGAGAATAAAGGTATTCAAAGAAATAAGAAATGTTTTAAAGGAAGTAAATTTATGCTAAAGTGGAAACTTTTATCTCAAAGTGGAAATGAAAGTTATCATTTATCAGTTGATGAAAAAAAGCAAATGTTACATCAAGTGTATGAAATGAGAGTAAGATGAGATTCGAATGAAAGAATAAAAGCAAAAACACCATGATTTATTACAAAAATCTATTAACCTAAAAAAATTTAACTAAAAGTAGAAAGGAAATAACAAAGAGTCAAAAGAAAAACAAAATGCTAAAAAAAATTCCAACGTAGGTTGGTTAGAACTCAGTTTCTCAGAATCTTCTAGACGAAGTAAACACAAGATAACAGAAGAACGACGAGCGGATGTATTAACTGGAGATCTCCTATACTTAGCAACAAGTAAATTGCAATTCGACGGTAATACTGGTTTCACAAAAATTGTGCGTGGTATTTCTGGAGGGAATATTACAAAAGCTTTGAAATAGATTAAATCATTGGAGTCTTAAAATAAAATTATACCTTTTACTAATAATGAGGCTTTATCATGCTTAATTAAACTTGGATTATCGCAAAGTAAATATTAGCTGCTACGAAATGCTCATATGCAGGAAGAATTAAGAATAATTCTGTCATAAAAAAAGCTACAGAAATTAAAATTAGAATGTAAGTCAGCTTTAGGTTTGTCTTCCTTTAAAAATGAAGCAGCAACTTAATTACAATCTTTGTTAAAGCATACGATGACTGCATGATTCTTCATTTAATGGAGGTGATAAAATAATTATCTAAATCACTAACACACACACTATCATCACTAACATATTGTTGGCCAATAAAAATTTAATGTACAATAGAATTCATTGACTTCTAAAAAGGGCAACTAATGACATGGAAAACCAGGTACATGATCTGAATCCGTTTAAAACTACTGTTGACAGGAACATTGTGGGTGTTTAATATCATTTTGACTTGAGAATGATAGATACGAAAGTGTGGTACTCATTGACAAATATAACATTTGCAATGCGTTGTTGTCTGCGCAATTGTACATCAAAGATTTCAACGACATAGAGTCAATACTTGACAAAAAAATTATTTCACATCACTTTAAATTTGGTCTATTATCTCTACGTTGCTTAATTAGATGTTTTAAATATACATTACATTTTTCGTACAAATTAAAAATCAAAAAACGGCAAGCACATACGAAAAAGTAAAGAAAATCAGTAAAAAAAAAAAAAAATAAAATAATTTCCGAATATATACAAGCTGCTCTTAAAAAAAGAAATGGGCTTAAATGTTGAAAAACTGAAGCTGCAAGTAAAACTTAAAACGATGGTAATGCGGCTCCTTATTTTTTGAAAAGTACAAACAATTTGCAGAAATAACTGGAGTTTGTCAGAATATAACACATCGTTTTTATTTTATACTGCAAGCCATATCAAGTGGACATGATATTAATTTAAAAAATTTTAGAGAGTATATTGTAAAGTTAGCTAGATTAATTGTAGAAAAGAATGATTGGTATTACAAGCCAACTTTAGTGCATAAACTACTAATTCATGGCCCAAAAATCATTAAAAATTCAGTTTTATCCATCAGTTAAATGATGGAAGTTGCTCATTAGGTCAGTCATAAATTGTATTAAATTTATCGTCTGAGCTTTGAAGAAATTATTGTCAAAAAAACAATAGAGCATGTGTTCGAAAGATTTTTAGTAGCTTCTGACCCATGTATTTCTAGTTACAGAAAAATTCCAGCTAAACGGCTAAAGTTTTTATAAGTAGATGTTATTAATTTATTGTCATCTCCATCTGTTGATACAAAAGACAAGCAGAGCAGTACTAATATTACCTCTGCCTCAGAGTCAGAGACAGATAAAGATGTATCTGATAGTGATGACGATGGAAATTTTTATATATAATTTCTTTTATACCAGAAAAAACTTAATAATTTTATAATAGAGGAGCGTATATTTTCAAATAATTGTCCAATTTATACTGCAATTTAAAACTCTACTTTTATGTATAACCAATATTTTCAATTTCTTTCAAAAATGATTATTTTAGTACATTTATGTAGTGCAAATGAAATTATCTAGTAGTAAGAAATCAAAAGTACACAAAAAAACTTTGGAAACCTTTGCATGACACCATATTAAAAACACCGTTATAAATTCCGTAATTCTGGCGATGAATTCGTAATCACCGACCCAAAAAACGACTCGAATCTTCTTATTAAAGAGAAACTACTCGATTCATTATTTTCTTATTTTCTAGTGCATACAATCTATAAAATACGGTCAAATTTTCTCACCCCGATGCAAGCCTCACTAATATTATATAATTCAATTCAGAAGCACACCCTCATATTTTTATTTACCTAATGACAAGAAAAAAAAACTAAAAAATTAAAATTTTTCAACAATTGTTGAAATTAGAGGGAAAAAATTAATGTCATTAAACAATTTTTATCCGTAGTTATATGTATTAAGGAATAAAGCAAATAGCCTAAGGTTTATAAGAATCAGGTAAAACCAACCTGAGATTTTATGAATCAGATAGTTTTCCATACATAGAGGTACACACACTCTTACGCATTTTTTAAATCACATTATCAAAATTCTTTTTTGTATGTCATTCAACTATCTTTCAGATTGTTTATCAAAAAATATGTAGTATTCTTTATCAGGTAAGACTGAAATATTTTATGTTATAGGTCATAATTGTTCAGAATTTAACAAAAAAAGCTTCGATTTATTTGAATTATTTGAAAACATTCTGGAGCATTTTCCATTGCTTGCATACTGACACACACATGCACACACATTAATACTTCCCCTACCATGCTCTATTTTGATTCTACATTCATTAAAACGAATTTGTATCATGTAATTTTAATGTGTTACTTTTTGCTTATCACAAAGTTTCCTTTAGAATCATCTCACTTTTCTTTATTTATTTATTTTTATAGGATTAGTTTAGCAGTCATGCAGACCTAGTCACTGTGACTGCCCACTAACTACATGTGCGAAGAGGTATGTTGCCTCATCCACTACTTAACCATCTCGTGACAAGCTTTTATGTCATACAAGTTATGTAATGACATTAGAAGTTAATGGTCAAGGTCTTTACAGCTTAGCTAATTTTATTCCCTTAGCGCATTTTAATTATAGATTGTTCTTGAAAAAGGTCTTACTTTTACTTTTGTTAACTCACATTCGGATGTTTAGCAAATCTTCTTATATCATACACGTATTGTAGATAGTTACGTAAAATTTATAGAACGTAGATATATTCATTGCAAAATGAATGAAAACTTTAAAAAAGTGTACGTATTCAAATCTATTTAGTTACTGAATATTATTCCTACATTGTTTCAGTCTAACTTCTATGATCAAAATTTTTAGTCTATACTTCAAATCATTAATTCATTCTATAAATACTCTCACCAGTGCACTCTACAAGTTAATCCCCGAATGTTGAATAAGAATTGACATCATGTTACTAAAGAGAATTCATAATTTGATACCATACAAAAGGTCAAAGTTCATAAGAATTAAAGTATGCAAATATTTAATAATAAAAGTGAAAACGAAGACAACACCAAAAAGTGCAAGAAATCAGGTATAATGTAATGATTTCCAAAAGTGTATTTAACTCATTATTTCTATAAACTTTTTGTTTCAGTTTTATTTTTCAATTTAAATGTTCATTAAATATTAAACTTAATCTATTCCGTCGCAAGCTAAGATTCGAGCTTCGCCCAGATGCGTAAGTGCCCCTCCTCTCATGCCTTTAAGAGCGAGCTGGCCTCCAAAATTCTCCGTTATTTTCCTTCTTCTTTTTTCTCCTTGGCCTTTTTGTCTTCTAGGGAAGTGGTCCTCACGGACCTGTCCCATGTGGGGAGGTTAGTTTTTTAGTCGGTAGGCACACGGGGTGAATCCGACACTACCACCGGATTAGCTGGGGTGTCTACGGAGATTTTCCCCTCTCCGCTCTATCAAAAAAAANATGCATTGAATAATTATCTTCACAAAGTTTCGGGACGGCATTACGAATCGAATGCAAAAAATTCCATCCCGATCCATCTTACTCCGCCAATTTGAGCTTGTTTGACCTGATTTTGTGCTTTATTTCTTCGACTATAAGTGGACTCATTGACTTCAATATCAGGTAGCTTCGATTTTACTTCAATGTCACCTAGCGACTCCTACTTAACAAAAGTGCTGAGCTAGCGTATTTTTTCCAAGCTCTGAGCGTATTTATTGCTATTGTTACTAATTAAAAAAAAAATAAAAACAATGCGAAAACTATGTAAAAAGCGTTGAAAATTAGTATGAAAAATTTCAGTAAAATCAGTTCAGTAGTTTTGGTAATAAATGATTACAACGTTTTTAGAGACTTGGCTTACATATAAGTAAAATTACCAAGATCCTAAATGTACCTTTTTTGTGGATAAGTTTTCGAGATCTCTTTTTTTGCTTGTCTTCTTCTCTTGCTTCTCGATTGTAGCATGAAGTAACTGCAGCGATAAGGAACAAACTAAAGCACTTCAAAGTTCTTTCCCACTTAAATCAAAGTCAAGATTCAAAATCCTGCAGATGTATGACATACTTCTGTCACTTAGTCAGCTGTTTACTAGGCTTCTAAATATTCTGCAGTGCGCACCATGCTCTATTGTTCTAGTTGTTTAGCTTAACGCCACTCATACGATTGATATTCAATAAAAGTTATCCAACTAGCAGTGGTGACGTTTATTGACTTGTTGAAATAAGGAAAAATTGCTATTTTTGTCAATTTTTTTGTTTGCTTGATGTTGAAATTTTTTTCTGATTTAAGCTTGTGTGAGATTAATCTTGCGCGCTCATGTTCTCCCCCCTTTCTCTTACTGCACTGCGGAGAGAGAGAGAGATGTGGCTGGCTCGACCACTACCGTTGCGTGAAAGGAAGACACTATCGACGAAGACAATGCGTGATCTGGATGAGGCTACGTTCCTGCTGGAAGACCACTGAATCGGACCTCCGTGTTGCTATACTTCCTCTACAAATATCTGTATCAGCAGATCTGTCGATTTGTATCTCCAAAAAATTGAAGAGTGATTCAAACAGAGCTACACAATTTATTTAAATATAGTACCAATAATGGATAATACAATTCAACGAAGTTGGAGGTGTGAAGGTGAAAAATTTTTAATGTGGATAATAACGGATAGCACATTATTCACACTTTCGCAGACACCCGCATGTATTTTTTGTATATTTTAATAATGATAAGATCTTTTGGTATCTGTTAATAAAAAAAAAAGTTTATAAAAATCAATTACAAAATCTAGAGATGTGACTGATTAGTCGTACATATATACATGCATGTGCACATAAAGAAATAGAGAGAGTATTAAGTATTGAGTATTGAATATTTACTGATGATAAGGAACTCAAGGTCCTACAACGTCATGGCTAGATTTAGCTGCCATATCATACTAAGCTAACGCGTGAGCTGTAGTCTTACAAATGAAATCGCAGTATACAAATGTTACTCAGCTTAAACTAAATAAAATAAAATAAAAATAACAAAAATAAAAATAAAGAAGATAGATAATGAAATAGGTAACAAATACGTCTCACTCCCGTCAATGCCTATACCTGCAAAGAACTAACCTCAAAAAGTGCCTATGTAGCCGGCCACGAAACCAGATAAATCGAAGCCTGAGCGTAATTCAGATGGCAGATCATTCCAAATACGTGGAATAGCAACGTGAAACGCACTCTGATAGAAAAAAGTGGATGCGTGTGCTAGTCTCAGGTCAAATTCAGAGCGCCAACGAGCCCCATATTCGTCCTGGGGTCTAAACATTAAACGATGTGACTGGTACAAAGGTTGCTCACGCTTAAGCACCAAAACGAGCAGGCATAGAGCCAGATAAATTCTACGCTCACGGAACGGGAAGATAGCTAGGGACCTATAAACTGGCGTAATATGATCTGAACGGGCAAAACTGGTAACAAATCGCAGGCACGCATTTTTACACGGAGCTAGTTTAGTGCACAACACACCAGACATGCTCAACGAAATTTCAGGATAATAATCAAAGTACGGGATAATCAGTGAGCTGACCAGCGTTCAGCGAAGTAAGCGTGGCAAAAAATTCCCGCACCTACAAAGACGTGAAAGGCTCGCGTAACTTCTTCGTGAAGTCTCAATCGCAATTCCAATCAAAAGAGTTGCCCCAAGTAGCTTTAAGGATTCAGTGAGCTCTATCTGCACTCCATTGAGAGTGGGGGCCCGGTCAGAAAAACCGCAGACAGTGAACATATTACCACGTGAGCCGAACTATGCCATAAGAGTTTTCCTGCTATTTGCCGTAAAAAAGTTGTCTAAAGCCCAATGGAAAACATGGTCCAAATCCGAGCCAACTACCCTCACTATTTCTCTGATTTGGTGCACAGGGCTTGAGTACTTCTAGACAAAATTATTAACATATAACTTTCATTTTCTTTCAGTACACTGGTATCTGACATTAAGGCCTATCTTGGTCCATATGGATTTACCCGTGCGGTTAAGGTAAAAACCGCTTTCTCTATGCTTATAAGATCTGTAGTCGAGTTGATACTCTTCCTCACCAGAAAATAGTTAACAGACAATGAAACTCAAGTGTGAAGGAATGGGGATTTAATTTTTTTTTTTAAAGAACAGCGTACCTTATAAACATTTTGACTTTTTTTTGTTTAAAAAAATTTTTGAGATTTGAATAATTTTCTATTTGAAAAGATAAATCAAGGGGAAGTATATCCTGGAAAGATAAATATAAGTCATATATCATACGTCACATCTTCCTTATAATGATCAAGACTTCCGCGTCCGTTGACGTCAGTACTGATGAATCGGGACTTTTTACGTTATGGAGAGAAAAGAGTAGGAAGGTGAAAAGCTGTATCTGTAGCAAATTTCTCTTGTCGTTCGCTTAGTACACTTACATTGTTCTCTGCTCCTGTTGGATTTTCGTTTGAAAAATTGTCTCGTTGCTTCATTAATATTAACGCGCTGATCGGCCGAAATTCGAAAAAAAAGTTTCTTGATAGAGTTTTTGTCTTTTAGTCGCAACGTGGCCTTCATACAAACATCATACTACTATATATACGCAAGCAAAGTTATACACGTGTGAAAATTCTTGGAGTGAAGGAAATCTGAAAAAACTAAGTTAGTAAAATATGTTAACACTTTAGTAAATTTCAGTACTCAAACAAAAAGCTTTTAGCAGTGGCAATTTAAGGGTATATTTTTCGTGTTTTTTATACATTATATTTGAGCTTTCAAACAATATAGTCGTAAAAATGCCATCGTATGCCGCCTTGAAACATATTAAAAATTATTTAGAAAAGTCTTTATTACTGAATAAAAAACGATTTAGCTGTTATCCTCTGCTACTTTACTTTTTATGCAGCTTTTTGTACAAAAGTAATTGAATACTCGGTAAAGCAGACGTAACGATTAATAAAAATTTAAAAAAAGGAAGCATAAAAATACTAAGACGTATAGAAAAAAAAAGAAAAAAAATCTTTGAAGGAGAAAGTGGAAACTGCATGTGTGTAAAACTAGAATGAAAGAGAATGAGACGAAGGGAAAGAAGAGAGAAAGCCTATACAGTAAACAGGGGATCTACTTATAGTCGAAACGTACCTTTCTGTAGAATTTCGATGCATACTTGTTTGTGCGTGTGTGCAATAATAATAGTGGTCCGATGCTACGCACGGCAACTCTAAACACAATGCTTTTTGTATATTTATATATAGTGGTTAACATGGGCGTGTAAACTACCCATGAGTAGGGTCGAAGCCGTACCTATGTTTGAAGACATTCCATACGTTAGTAGACGTACTTTAATTCGTTAAGTGGGGAATTCAAGCGCTAATATTTTTTTAAAAGACTAAAATAAGGGTAAAAAAGGAATTATTTCTTTTTCTTACTTAAATAAATACAAGTTACGTCAAACTTTGCAATTTGTAAGATGTCTAATACAATTAATGAAAGAATACGCAAATTTGTTTCGACATATTTTTTTTTAATTTATCAGTGTAATTTAGAGATAAAAAATAAAAAACGTATGTGTTTTATAGAGTCTATTAATAAAAGGAAAGGGGATGTAAAGAGAATAAAGGTATTCAAAGAAA
>NW_019379862.1:508009-586782 GCF_000648655.2 Copidosoma floridanum | reverse complement strand
TATACTTCCTTTTTTTTAGAAAACAAATACACAATTCATCATGAATTAAATGTAGTATCAGTAAATTCATATAAAAATGGAAAATTATAGTTACTAACCAGACGATAAGTACAAGAAACCAAGTCTCTATAGCCGGCAGCGCTCGTAGCAGAGTGGGTAAGGTACTGTACTCATATGCAGGAGGTCGAGGGTTCAAATCTCTTTAACGGTCAATGTTTTTTTTTTTTTTCTTTTTTTTAGAATTGTAAAAGAAAAAATTCAAAGTCAAACAAAAATTATTGTGGGAAAATAATAATTGCTTGGGAGTGTGAGGGGGAATGGTGGATAAAGGTGTGGAGAAGAGTAACACGGCACGGTTGGCAGTTATACATATATAGTGGGGAGAGGGGGAGTGTATAGAGAACAGTCGGTGATGGGGACAGGGTAAGGGGGAAAACTTGAAAGGAAGAGACTTCGGGTGAAACCACTTTCGTTTCCAAAAAAAAAAAATCTGTCGGTTTTAAAAGTCCAGCCCCCCGAGTAACGCGACATAAAGAACTTCGTTCTAAAAAAAAAATTAAACTTAAAAATTTAATATGTGTCGTAAATTCTGTATGGCCAGTTACGTAGACATGCTGTGTCAAAAATATTTCCTTTGCATACAGGGTACTAGAAACTCTGAAAAATTTTCACAATTATTTGACAAAAAACTCGTTAATGCACGTACCTTGATACAAAGTAACTAAAACATACGATTTTTTAATGGTATAATAAGACTTACCAAACTAACGGTTAAAATATAAGGGCATATGCTTACCAGAATGAATGGAAACTCCTTTACGATGTAAAATTTTTACACAGGTCTTATGTAATATTATATATTCTGTACTAAAAGTTTTGGCCTTTTTACTAATATCCTGCCAAATAAAACTATATCTAAAGGTATTCAGTTATAATTATTTGGTAGAAAGCAAATTTTCTTAATTACTTAGTTTATGCAACTTTTTTTGCTTACGCATGATGAACAAGCCATGGTATTAAGGAGGTAGGGAGTATCATTCAGACAGGCGAGGAACCGAGAGTCCCCTTGGTCTGTGCAGATGTACCCCCTTTATCACGCACTTTTTCTACAAATTTAAAACTATACGACTGTAATTGATTATATTTTTAGAAATGCCTGGCGTGGCATGATATTTTTCGTCGAGAATTTTCCTTTTGTTATAAGGTATCTATAAAAAGTTCTTATTAATTCTTACACATTTGAAATATGCTTATTTCTATTAAAAAGTAACCTAACCTTGTTATGTCATAAGAGACTGTGTCGAACTGTCAATATTTAATAATTGTTTTCTCAAAAATTTCCGCAATGAAGAATCTGGAGGTTTCCGGTGGATTGCAGGAATTGCACATAAGTTACCTTTTTAATATTCCTTAATACTTCTTCTTGACTGTACTACCGTGTTGTTAAAACTTGTTATGTACCACGCCCCTGAAATCGAAAAAAACTGTGATCAAAACCTATGCATTCGACTAAACTTGATGGACTTTTTGTAGTCTTGGCTCATGCAGTCACTCTTATTCAAACGGTTGAGTGCTGGTTTCTACGAAATAACTGTTTACACATATGTACATAGTTGATAATTAACGCACACACATTATTTAGCTTAAGCTGATGTAAACACAACTTTGATTTATGAAGTGGTGTCATGTAGAGTTTCAGCATCGGTAGTAAATAAAATGATGTATTGGCCATAATTTTTTTGCATTACTTAAGTTCCTCTTACCTCGATTCAAAACCTGGTATACAGTTATTTCAGGTACTATACTTGGAACAATGATAAGTGATTAATAGTATTTACAAAACTTAGTACACTCTTGATTTTTCCAGTTCTTTACTCTCTATATTGGTCTACTATAGTTTTAATTGTTTGCAATTTAACTCATAAAAAAAATTGTATAAGTCAATAAAATGAAACATTAAAACAAAAATAACTCTTGATGTTATCTTTTGTAAACAGATTGAATATGCAGATATGTTAAAGCGTGTTGAGCCTCTAAGAGAAGAACTTTACTCTCTGGAACAACAAGCTGAAACCAACAAGCGGAAAGGTGAAGAAGTCAAAAACTTAATTTCTCAGTTGGAACTTAGTATAGCTGCTTACAAAGAAGAGTATGCTCAACTTATATCTCAAGCTCAAGCTATAAAAACTGATCTTGAAAATGTCCAAGGAAAAGTTGATCGTTCAATAGCACTACTTAAATCATTAGTTATCGAAAGAGAACGATGGGAATCTACTAGTGAAACATTTAGAAGTCAAATGTCAACAATACTTGGAGACGTTTTACTATCTTCGGCATTTTTAGCATATGCAGGGTATTTTGATCAACATGTAAGTAATTTATTTTTTAACTATAATTAGTAAATAATAGTTGCTGAAAAATGTGTACAAACTTAAATTAGTAACAGATCTTACTAAATAAAAATCAAAGAATACTCGTACATAAGAAAATATTTTTAATTTATATTCTTATTAGTATTCTGATCTTATGATGCTATAAGAATCAATAACAATAAAATCTTTTTTTTAGTTTTTTAGTTTTTTATGTTCTTTATAAACCGCCTGCTCAAAACTTGAAGTGGTTGTACGTATACCTGAGCAGGAATAAGGGTTTGGGTGCGATTGGGATGTCCTGGTTGCGTTATTCCTTTTCAAAAATAGGAACTGATTAAAGTTGTAACACTTGGCATGATCAATTCCGTGCGATCGTAAATGTAGGTAATAATGGTATCGCGCATGCTGGAATATTTTAAAATATTTTTCAGGTTAAAAATTCATTGAAATTCATGCAGTAAAATGTGATTTAAAATGTTTGTGGAATTATTTTTTAAGCAAAAAGAGGCAAATCATTCAAAAAAATTTATATCCTGCAAATGAAGCATCCAACGAAACCATTTGACGTACACAATTAAAAGCAACTAAAAAAGAAAAACTACTGCCAGTTTTGTGCAATACCACACATACATACACATAAATCCATGGAATCTGCTGGTTGACAATGCCTTATAAACCAAATGATCTTTTAAAGAAAAATTACTAAAGCATCGGTTATCATCCAACAAAACTATTTACTTTCCTTTGTAAATGCCCTCGATAAAATACTAAAAAATATTTCATTGAATGCATCCCTCGTGAGTTTTGTATTTTTTTTCGTACATTTCAGCTTTTTTCACTATTATTTTAAATTAGTTATAAGTGACACTCCTCGATCTGGCACTAATTTTAAGTAGGGATTTCTTCAGCTTATGTCAGTTCGGAAAATTATCGAATGTGTTATAAAATAAGTCTTGAGATTTCATGCTTCATGTAGCATAGCCTGCATGCTCTCTCTTCCTACTCGTTCAAGTAGTTTATTGCTGCATCTGCAGTTTGCTCGAATTAATCTTTCAGCCTCCATTATCATGCTCTTCAAATATGTTGGTTCCTGTTCGTTCCATATCTTCTTATGAATTGGGTTGTACATTGATCCAGCTATCTTTCATTTTCTCTCTTCTACTTCTTTTTGAGCTGTGTCTTTCTAGCATCTTCCTTAGCCTGTGTTTAGCGCTTCTTTAATTTAAATCGCAATCATTGTATCTTTTTACACCTATCATTTAGAGTTTTCTTCTTGAGATATCTTCTCTTTAAGCTATCTATGATCTCTTTAAATTTCCATCTGCCATTGACTTTCTTCTTAATCAGATTATTGTATACTTCCTTTCCTTTCTAGATACTTCCTTCTTTAGTTGTCCTCGTATTTTTGTCTCCCCAAATAAACAAATTTCTTCGTTCCTCTAAATCTAGCATTTCTTCTAGTATTCGAAGAGTCTGTTTTACGTTCTGATTGTTAACTGTAACAAACCCTTAGTTCTCTTTGTTAATCCTGATCTCTTTATGGACTCTTCCTTTGCTCCACTCTTCTACTTTCTCCCTACTCAATTTCATCGTTTTTTTTTATACCTAAAGTTGTGTCCTCCATCGCTTTTTCTCTTATTGTCTTTAGTAGCTATACAACATATCTATTAAAACTCGGATGGTAAGATGCTTTTCATTTTTTCCATATTTTCTCTCGTACCCACGTTTCTGTGAGGCTCACAAAATTTTTTCAGTGCTCCTAGAAAAGTCTTCATTTTTTTGCAGCAGTCTGGCTACTTTCTAAAAATAAAGTTTAAAGACAGGAAGATGGGTTGAAAATACTAAATTTTGTATCTAGGACACGATTCTTTTACTTCTGCAGCTATAGCTACAAGTGATATTTTTTTTACTCAGAGCGTAAAGTACCGGTTAGGCACTCTTTACACTTATTAATTACTTTGTGCTCTAAGGGGAAAGAGTACATTGGGTCTAGGAGGCCAAAAATTACTTACCCACCTGTAAGCTTACAATAATAAAAGAGAATGAGTAAAATAACATGTATACATTTTTTAAATATTCTTAGTTGGATTACGATCGTGTAGTATTTTTCCTCAACACTAATTATTTGAAGTAATTATTTGTAGATGATAATTTGTCAAACTATTATGAGTGGAAACAGACAAAAACTCCCAATTTTATTAATTATGATCGTGTTGTATTTTAAAATATTGTACAATACTATACTTAAAGTATTCATCAGGGTTGATAGTCAACCTACCTTACAATACAGAATTTTCGTAGTATTTTTCCCACAATCTAAGTTCTATTAGAAATAGGTATTAAGAGAAGTGGGTGTCTATCTGTTTTCATTAAATAGGTTAAAGTGAGCCCGTATACTCTAAGATTTTACTAGTCACTGACTCACAAACCTGCCTACCAGCTCGAGGGGACCTCTTAGCCCATATCAAAATATATACTGGCCAAGATCCAAGTCAATATGAATGTCTTACACGAATCGCTGTAGAACGATATAAGCTCGGATAATTACATGTAAGAGTGAATATATATTATATATTGATATATATATTATATAGTGAATATATATACAAACTGAGTAGTAACTATTGAATAAAAATTTTAATAAGCACCGCTGTTTTATTCCTTCTAGTCATTGTTTAGTAGTAAGCTACTTTCGTGCGATAAAATTTATTATTAGATAACAATAGTTTAGGTAGTTATCACAAGAAAATATAAAACTATAAAGTATTAAAAGATAAAAGAGTCAAAGTATGGCCAACATTTTGAGCTTGGAGTTAGAATAAAGCCAAAGTATAGGTTAAGACATAGGAATTATACCATCAAGAAAAAATCTGTCAGTTGTACATATATCGTAATGCTAAAATTTGTGCAGCCATATTAACGGAATCACGCATTTTCTTAAACAGTGTCAGTATAAGGTGATGGAAAAAATATGGAAAACTTTTTATGTAACTAAAGGTAACATTAGTTGAGTCTTCAATATTTAACCATGTTTTTTATGTTTACAAAAAGAATAACTATCAGCATTATCAAATTAAAGTAAGTGAGTGTACAGCCTCAAAAGACAGCTTTTTAATGAGGGCAAAAGCATTAATATAAAAATAAAGTCAAATTTGATACTTAAATAAAGTTTCAGTTTAAAAACTCATTTCGTACATGTTCCCAATCGAATTTATACTAATGATAATGATAATTGGAGTAAGTATCGATCATATAAGCCAACAACTCTTTTTTCTTGATACTTAAGAATAATATGGTTTTATTGTTAGACCGTTGATGCTCATTTCTCAGTAACATTAGAGCATTTTGTTAAAAACCAGTTCTTAGTTCTCAGAAAGATCTCGTCTCAGCCCTTGAGAAGTTAAAAAAACTGTTGTGGCCGAAAATAATGAGCTATAGAAGTTTTCGTGACTTTTAATGATGTTGAGACTCATTCCATGTGAACTTTAACTTCAGTCACTTATAACTGTAAACCAAGATAACATGTTTTACTTTACCTCAGCTTAAAATTAAAGAGGTTTGGGAGTGTCATTCAAAGAGGCGAGGAACGGGGAGCCCCCCAGTCCGAGTAGATGATGTATCGCCTTTACCGCGCACCTCCTCTTGCACTCAACAAACTTGAATTTGTACGACTGTAATTGGTTATATTTTTAAAAAATGCTTGGTGAGTCGTGATTTTTATTTTGAGCATCTTCCTTTTATACTAAGGTATCTATAGAAACGTTTTTTTTTAGTTTAACACATTGGTAATGTACCGTAATTTTTAATCAAAACGTAACCTAACCTCGTTCTCTCATTAGAGACCGTGTTAAACTAACAATATATTATTATTTTTTTATCTAAAATTTACCTGGTGAAAAACCTAAAAAATTCATATGCACTCCTAATATGCTCAAATGTAGCATACTTTTGTTTGGCATAATTCTACATTTCGAACTTTTCTCCCAAACCTCCTTAAGTTCTTTCTGAGAAAGTTTTTTTACAGCAATTATTTTAATCTTACCTTGTTTTACTCACCTTGCCTTTGAAAAAGTTTTTGGATGTGTACATTTTTCTTGATGCTCTGTGCCTATTGTCCTAACACAGTATGGGGTTATGACCCTCATGCCTGCTCTTGTTAGCTGTCCACGACTGCATTCTCAGTTACCCCTCTATAGAGGCTTCCTGGATTTGCAAGTTCAAAGGACGCGTTGTGTAGTGGTAACGAGGCTCAACCAAACAGTGTACCCAAGTGGATCAGCAGAAGAGGAAAAACAGCAACAGTTGCAGTGAAAAGATGGCTAACAGAAAAAAGAAGTTATTTGTAATTAAAAAAAGATATTACAAGTATATATTTTAAATTTTTCTATGCAGAACTAATACACAGATCTAAGAACATCAAATTTACCGTATTCGATACAGGTGTGAGAGTGGAAGTTGCTGTGGTACAAAAATGACCTCCACATCTAAGATACTCTTGCTGAAGTAATGTACGTACATGGCGTTATTTACATAGTTCTCCGAATTTTTTTGTTCCCAGTAGCTGTTATATGAGGCATTTCACGCGAAACGTCCCAGGCCCACCACGCGAGCGTTAAAAGTCACTGTTTTCAGCTCATTTTCTCGGCCTTATTCCTATCTGAAACAAATGTTGCAAATAGCATTTTCGATGTATTTTTCAGTCAGTTTTTCGTTGGTGTGGTTAGTTTTCCGAAAAAATTTCATTTTCACTGAAAAAAAACAAAATATGCTATAGCTCGAAAAAGATATTTTTAACATTTTTTTTGATAGGCTAGATAGAAAGCTGAAGTTTTTTTTTTACATTGAAAACGTCTTTTTGCACAGTGTGCTTCCACTGAAAAATTCGAGTAAAACACTACCAAAGAGTAGACTTGCGGCCGTCTGAACGCGCGCCAAAGGCCGGCGCCGCGCCGCGCTCCGCTTAAGTTAACTAATTTTATCAGTTTTGTATCATTTAATTATTAATTTAACAATGAAGTATGCTTATACGTTATTACTTAAAATAGTATTGTATAATTAAAATAGAATCTTTGATTTTTATATGATTTTTATGTAGAGTCAAAAGAACCGTCTGAACATAAAGCGTATTTAAGTTCTAAATTCATTATAATTGCCTTGCATATTTTAATTTATTAATCTTGCTGTAGATGGCGTATTTGCCAAAATCATAAGCTCACACTTAATTTGTAAAACCCACTTAAATTGTAACTTATTATAAAGAAAAAGATAAGCTTAAACACATTAAGTATTGCTGTTATTTCCGATAACCTAAATCATGATACTGTTGGTGTGTATGAGTATCAAAAAGTTATAATAAATTATTTGAAATCCAAGTTTGTTGTAAAGAAAATTTTTTACGTAACTGATGGGGTCAGTTAACATTTCAAAAATAAGAGCAATTTTTGAAACATACTTTTCCACAAAAAAGATTTTAAAATTCATTGTAAATAGCATTTTTTTGCTACTGCCTATGGAAAGGGAGCGTGTGACGGTATTGGAGCCAAATTGAAGAAAGGTGAAGACAAGCACGTCTATAAGTTTCCTTTAATACTCGAATTTCAACAGCATAAAACTTTTACGACTGGGCAAAGATTTATGGCAAGGAAATAAAAGTTTTTTGTCAAAGTAGAGAGTCGTATAAAAAATTTAAATTTAACTTACATCTCGATTTGATGAAGCAAAATTAATACCAGCTCTTTGCAATTCCATGCTGTCATTCCAATCGATGATAAAACATTGAATTTATAAAAAACATCTATGAGCTCTGAGCATCAACTTTTTCTATAACAAAATAATAAAACCAAAAAGCCTACATCTTGAACTTCATTTTAAACTAAATAATCAAAGAAAATATTTGTTTAGAAAGTATTTCTAAATTCATAATATTCAAAGTTAACTTGAGCACGATGCGGCGCCGCACTGGGCCTCGGCGCGCGTTCAGACGGCCGAACGTCTACTCTTTGGTATTTTTTCACTCGAATTTTTCAGTTAACGCACACTGTGCAAAAAGACGTTTTTAATGTAAAAAAATCTCAGTTCTCCATCTAGCCTAACAAAAAAAATTTTTAAAATGGCTTTTTCAAGATATAGCATGTTGTTACGTACGATATGCTAGGCATATCATACTAACTCCCCCTGGTGACCACGAAGCTACCTTATCAAGAGGGTACCGACGGTAGGGGAACGAGGTAATATAAGGCCCAGCAAGCTTCAAAATCGGGAGAACGAAGAGAAGACTCGGACAGACAGGGAGAACGAAGAGAAGACTCGGACAAAAAGGGAGAACTAAGAGAAGACTCGGACAGACAGAGAGAACGAAGAGAAGACTCGGACACAAAGTGAGAACGAAGAGAACACTCGGAGAGACGGACAGAAAGAACAGAGAGAAAAAGCGGATTAGATAGACACTTGAGTCAGAGATCGGGCAATTAATCGGGAACACACACGCGTCTTTGCCTTATAAAAAAGTATCTTAAATAAAAGTCTTTAAGGTTCCAAGTTTTTGATCGTTCTCGCGAAGCACCTCCTTACCTTTCGGTTTTCCCACGTAACAATGTTTTGTATTTTTTTTTCAGTGAAAATGAAATTTTTTTGGAAAATTAACCATACCACCGAAAAGCTGACTAAAAAATACATCGAAAATATTATTTGCAACATTTTTTTAGGATAGTAATAAGGCCGAGAAAATGAGCTCAAAACAGTGACTTTTAGCGCTCGTTCGGTGGGCCTGGGACGTTTCGCGTGAAACGCCCCATATACGCTAAAAGGAGAAGAAGAGAATACCAACGGTTAATCAGCTAGGTTACAGACTCAGCAGTGCCAACAGAAGAGGACGAGAAAACGAGTACGCAACTATCTGTATAGCAGAAGATGTGTAGAGAGTGACTGCGAGGTTACATACGCAGTAACAGCGGTGGTGGCCTGGGCTAAAAGTGAGAGCTTGCTTTTGGAAGTTAGTCTCAAGATGAGCGTCTAAGTGTGTGCAGTAAAAATTCCGGTAATTTTCGCTATTGTTTCAAGGTGCATGGTAAAGAGATAGAGCTTGAGACAGTCTTCGAGGAGGTACATAGTAAATATTTTTTTAAGAGAGATCGAGAAATTTTGTTTAGATTTAGATTTAAATTTAGATATTTATTGCGCCAAGGACCCCATCTGTCCATTTTTACGTGACAAAAAAAAAAAAAAGGAGAAAGAGTACAGTTATCAGTGAAAAAGTAAAAAAGTTATTTGATAAACTGTAAAGTGTATATATTGAGTATATATGACAGATACGTAATCGTAGATAAGGTGAGACATCTCTCCGTTGGTGGTATGATGGCGGAGACGAACTTTAGTAAGAACGTTGTATTCAGTAGTAGTGATTGACGGTAGATCAATGGGACATGAGACACTGTCTTAAGTGTCTTAGAACGGTGTCTTAGAACGGTTTCTTAGTATTCGATTTGAGTCTTACATTTAATCCAGCCACATTTCATTAGTTCTTCATGAACTAGCTTTTTATATTTTTTAAGCTTCTCGATTTTGAATGTTGGTGTAGGTAGAGAGAGAAAGTTGAGAGAGAGAGAGAAAATGATGCTGATGATGAAACGAATTTGTTAATGTCAAGGTTTGATAAACTGAATGGCAACTAAAGGTTCATAGCAGTTACAATTTGATACATAACAATATAAGTACATTTAATATGCATTCGGTAAGTGGCGTATGGTAACTGTACAAATAATTTAGTTCGCAATCCACTTACAGAATTACTGAGTTACGAAACTACGAAACTACAAAACGCAAAGTAAAATTTTGATAATCATAGCCTAACGCGTAACATAGTATTAATGATTACAATGTTAGCAGTAACAATAATGGTAGTAAGCACAGCTCCGCAAAAGAGATGGAAAATAAGTAATGTAAAGTATAAGTAGAAGGATACCCTGGTGAAAACAAAATACAACTACCTAAACCATGGGACTATTGAATATTGTATTGACAAGGCACGATACAATAAAGTAGCGTTATTCCACTTCCAACAAGTAGTTAAAAAGCTCTCTTTTACAAGACTCGATAGTGCTCCCCGCTCTCACCCTTGCGGGGATCTCCTCCCATAGTCTTAAAGCGCTTGGGACAAAAGAGCGCTCGTACGTAACTGTGCGCGCAAAAGGGATCGAAAGACCGGTGAACTCAGCCCAAAGCGAGCAGCCAGGAAGTTATACATCCCAAAAAGTACTTCCAAAGAGCACTAACGGTGAGCCAACGTAGTCGACTGTAAAAAGGCCTCATCTCGACATCTTGACCAACCCTAAAAATTAACCTTATAACCGTATTGAACAGTCAATGTAGCTAAATCTGAAGATATTTCGAGAGATCCAGAACACCAGTGCTGCATAGTCAAAATGGGGGAGCACAAGTGAGGTCACAAGCTGCCTCCTGATCGACCAAGACAACGAACCCGCCCCATACCGGAGTCTGTGAAAAATCCCATAAATCCCATGGATAATAGTAGAGGCACGAGAGACATGGGCGTTCCAGGAAAGATTGTCATCGAAGACGATGCCTAGATTTTTGACTGTTGAGACGAAGGGCACCACATCACCTCGGGCCATGATCGGTGGCACGCACGAACGATCCATCGTGCTATGTAATTATGCTGACGCTAGCAACTGTGCTTTAATTTTGAAGAAGTTGAACGGTAATCCATGATTGAGTACCCAGATGTCAATGGCACTGATATCGTGGTTAAACTTCGCAACCGTATTTACGATGTCCCCAGGGAAGCTTTGTATGTACACTTGGAGGTCATCGGCAAATAGCATGGCCCTACGGTACCTGAGGCATAGCACAGTCGAATTAATGAAAGTGAGGAAGAGTACGAGACCGGGCGAAGACCCCTAGGGAACACCGGAGGTAGTATAATAACGCCCATACAAGCCATCCTCTTTATGCACCACTGAGAAGGAGCGATCGGACAAGAAAGAATGCAGAAAATAAATTGCACCACCCGAGAAATTCATTTGTTAGAGCGATAGTAGAAATCTCCGATGGCCCAGCGAATCGAAGGCCTTGTGAAAATTAAAGTGGACTTATAATGTTATTATACCCCTATCGATACTCTGGTGGTTGTCATCGGATACCCGCAAGAGAGTGGTCTGGGTGCTAATACCCCGTCGAAAGCCGAATTGGAAGGGTGCAGTACTCTTTAAGTAATTACATATTTGATCTACTACAAGGTATCCAAAACCCGCCCGAAGTGCGAAAAATTTGCTATTGGCCACGTATGTGACGGGCACGAAGGGTTTTTAACCTTTGATAGCTGTACAATGCTGAAGTGCTTCCACATATCAGGATACATATGATTGGCCAATGATGTGTTAAATATATGAACTAGAAAGGGAGTGATAAGCTTGAATACATCTTTAAAGTACTGCAATGGAAGACTATCATTGCTCCTGCTTCTAGCCTTAGAAGCGCAGTGCTGCACTACCCGATGCACCTCGACCCCAGCGGGCGAAACGAAAAACCATCACAAGTGGCGTCCGTCGCCAACAATCTCATTTAAATCTTCGATACTACATGGTAGCTGAGCGCAAGCGACCGTGGAGTAGAAACTTCCCAGGATATTAGGGGGGAAAATATCGGCTCGCGAGCTAGACTTGCCGGCCACAAGACCGAAGCGTCTCAGAGTATTCCACGAAGATTGTGGAAATGGAGACTATGGCAGTGTCTGCTGGAGAAAATCCTCTCAAGTGCTCCTTATATCCATCCTAATAGTCCTACGGACTGATCTATATTACCGCAGCAAGGCCGCATCCCGTCGACGCTTTGCATCTCGATACATGCGATCGCGAATCCTACATTGGCTTCGCAATTTATCAGTGAACCAGAAGGCCGGAGACCCACGACAGTTGCGCTCACGGAAAAGAGCCTTAATGTCCTGTAGGGAGTCACCCCCACTCCACTTAAGTGAGAACAATAAGAGAGAGAGAGAGAGAGAGTAAGCTTGAAGCTGCGCAGAGCAGTACACCTGTAGCCACTGATCAAGTTGGTCAGACTATAGCACAATAAACGAGTTAACACAACTAAGGCATATTTCTCTTGCTCCAGATCATTTCTGCCTTCCTCCAGGACAATAGTATCCTTCAGGTGCCACATATGTATATAGTAGGCTTCTAGACCCTACATTGGTGACCCCGACGTGATGTCTTGGATCAGCAACTTGAAATAGGAGGATTATGGGCGACATCTCCAAAGCACATCAAGTTCAATGAGGTTGAGGCGCCGGAAACTATCGGCAGTAAAATCCTGGCAACTTGTGGCGTGAGTGACACGTGAGACTGGGCAAATGCAGTGGTCTTGCCCCATCAACCAGAGCACGTCTACCTTCAGCACTGGAGCATTATGATCGTCCTGGTCCATCGCCGTAGCCTGAATACAACGCAGCAAGTTTAGAGATATAAGGTGAACTAGGAATACCATGTAATTTTTTTTTTTTTGGGACCCTGCAATCGAGGCTGAAAATTTAAAGTGAGAGATGATGGCCGGGTCTTCGCTGCACTTAATAGACTTTTGTCGTTCCCGCGAAAATTGTCAACCATATTAACTCATAAAGCGCCCGTCCTGCCTTTTCTTTACTCCGCCGTTGATAAACATAAACAAAGCATTGGTGCTTCTGGCGTAGAGTCGTTGGCTGAGCCGCTTTCTTTTTAAATTTCGCTGCACGGCTGCTATAGCAGGCGTTGCCAACTGTAGTAATAACTGGTTGCAAGGCACTTCATGGTACTGTGTACTAATTTATTATATTTTATACTAATTACCGTTCAAGACATATACCATTGTAATTAGTATACCCATTTTGTAATGACTCATGTTAAACGTTGTATAATATCCGCATCTACTTGATCCATGTTACTGTATTTTGTATTGTTGTAGTGCGTATTTGTTTTTGGTTTGCGGTGTACGTCATTTGTCACATTAAGTATTACGTGCGAGGTATTATTACGAAATATTCATATTGTTTAGCCCCATAGTAGGCCAGCAGCAAACAATTATGTTTCCCCCCTCATGACATGAGCATAGTGTCAGAGGCTAAAGCGAAATCACGGGACTTAAGGCCAACCGGCAAGTATGGAGCATGAGCAACAAAAAATACCTCTTCTATTGGTAAATCCACAAAAGTGGCTTTTCCAGGCTAATGCACTGCGTGGAGAAGATTTTTTTTACTTTGACTACGCAAGTGTAACATTAACATGTCGTGTAGCAATAAATCTTTAAGTCATTTTTTTTAACAGTTACACTCTACAGCTTACGACACTCCAAGCTGATTTATTCCAAAGTTTTTTATGTGCACATAATTTATTACTTATATTTATGAGACATCAATTATTCCTTTTATTTTAGTTTTCCGATTTGTTCAATAAAAAGTAGTATTAATTAATTTTCAAGTTTTCCATAACGACAATCAATGGTTGGAGGATTTATCTTTTTTATTCTACCGCAACGTTAATTATTGTTAAAGTTATTATTTATTTAGTTTGAAAGCGCACTCAGTACCAATAGTATATTTTCTTAGCCGTGATTATGTGCGTACCTTTTATCTGATGTTGATGTTTGACCAAATTTTGTATATGTGACTAATGTTTTTTAAGTTTATGTGTTAATCTCAAAAATTTTTTATGAAAGTAAGACTGAAATAATACAAGAAAACAATAATTGTACTACGAAACAAATGAACAGTAAAAAAAGTTAATATAGTATTTAATCGTCGTTTTAAACGAGAAAGCATTGTAAATACACAAGTAAGAACTATTAACATGTATAAAAGTGATAAAAGCGATTGAGTGTACTCAAGCACTGTATTATTAAAACAGAATTGTAACAAAATTTATGTAAATACGTTCAGATAAGACTTAAGCGCAAACTATAATATTTTTGTACAATATTGAATTAATTGTATTTGACTCTCTCTCCAAATGTAAGAATTTGTAGATATATTTCTTTGTTTTCATAAGTTTTAATCGCATTAAAACTTGAGGGGAGTAGTGTAGGGAGTCACCCCCACTCCACGTAAGTAAGAACAAGAAGAGAGAGAGAGAAAGCTTAAAGCTGCGCAGAGCAGTACATCTGTAGCCACTGACCAAGTCGGTCAGATTATAGTACAATAAACGAGTTCACACAACTAAGGTCTATCTCTCTTGCTCCAGGTCATTCCTGCCTTCCTCCAGGACAATAGTATCCTTCAGGTGCCATATATGTATATAGTAGGCCTCAAATCCCTACAGTCCAAAACACCCATCGTCATCTACTGGAACTCGACCAGAGCATTGTTCATATAATTGCAGTACAAGTCGCTTGATGTTCGATTCATGGTTGTAGAAGAATTGACCAGATGCGACTGTTTTATCTAATGAATTGACTATAAAATAATCGATTTAAGTGCCTCCACCCCCCATCCGGTGGTGTGTAACCGAGAATTTCACTGAATGCAATAAGTGGTCCACAAGAAGACCTGCAAATGATTCGAGTAGTAATTCATATTCAGCATATCAACATCCAAATCTCCTGTAATAACAATGTCTGAGTAACGTGTGGAGCACCCACTGATAGCTTCAAAAAGTTCAGTGAGTACCGTACTCTGTGGACACCTATATGTCACCTCTAACAAGAACTTCGGCGAGGTTTGTAGATATAACTTAAGGAACATAAGCTCGTTTTTGTTGAGGGACGCGATGACTGAGGAGTCACTACCCGACTACAAATAGTCTCTCTTACGTAGCAGGTCACACCCCCCTCCTGGACATACTTCCTTTTACCGGTGCTAGACTTACAAGCACGGTCATTACGCAGTAACCTGCTCGATAGAACAGAGTATAGCGAAGAATCATGCGCTGTAGTGAGCCATAAATCGGTAATTGCTAAGAAATCATGGTTTAATTTATTTTACATATACTTGGTCTCGTCCATGTGCGCTCCAACGGAAGTTGCGTTAATGTGTGCAATACGCAGAAAGCCACAATTATTATTCAAAGTTTTTGAAGAGGATCTTACAAGTAGTCAGTCTAGTAAATTAAGATCAGATTCGGCCAAAATAACAATTGGATCGGATTCATCGGTGTTACGTACAAAAATTTCGCCACCGCGAGTCCAAACATATTTATATTTCTGTTTGCTAGCAATATCTTTGGTCCGCATATAAAGATTATGCACGGGGTGTGACAGCATTTCGTATAGTTTGATATCAGCGTCGAATTTATGTCAGAAAATAAGGGAGTGTATTTAATTTCCCCGAAATCGTTTTTCTTGGACAAAACAAAATCTCGCGTAGCGGTCGACTTGAAAAAAACCACGAGGGATTTAAACTTAGTTGCCGCCGATTGTCGAGCTGCCCCCACTGAACTCTTTGAGCCCTTAAATTTTAAAGCATGTATGCTTGATATATCGCTTTTTAAGTGTTGTAAGCCGAATATAATTAATATAGGGCCTATAACGCCTTCAAAAGAACGGCTGGACTCGCATGATATGAGTTCATTGATACGCTTGTCCTGCTCAGACGCCCGGTTGGTTATAGAATTTAGCCGCTTATCAATCGCATGAAAATGACCTTTACTATAAGCCTTAATGCCGTTAATAGATGTCATCAACCCAAGAAAATGACTATTTTCGTCAAAGTCTTTTCAACCGAGCTGCATTTTAGTCCCTGCATCAGCTGTGCCCACCGACGTGCCACCACTAATCTCACTGTCTCGATCAACAGCCTGCGCTGTACCAGAATCACTTGCTGACGATCAATCGAGCGCGGCGGCACCAGTAAGGCCCTGGTTAGAGTCATGGTGTTCGGCCCGCGAAGAGATCGGGTTGGCGGGTTCGTCACCTCTCTTTCTATCACATCGATACATACGGGCACGGCAATCACTTTCGGATCTCGACGACAATTAATAGTTTAAAATACATCCCCAGTGGAATAAACTATTGCATGCAGTACAGCTCCACGCATCGTTTGCGATTTTCTTTGTGCACTTCTTATCCTCAAACATCTTGATGGCAAATGGCTAATAAAATAGTGCTCAACGGATAAAAGGTATAAATAGTACTGACGTTTACGTACAATACAAATTACGACGTACAAGTATAACAGTACTAAACGCGCTTAAAACTATATGTCCATAAAACTGGTTCGGACGGAACTGTGATACAAAATGATTTATATAAAAGGAAATTGGCATATTTAAAATAAGTTGCGTTTGTTGCTAATAGTAAGTAAAATAGGAGCAAAAGCTTTTATCTCTACACAACACTCCGTTGTAATGCTCACAGTCAAATATCACTAATAAGTGTAACAGTGTAAGAATCAAAATGAAAACAAGCGAGCAGAAAAACGAGTTGAACAGCAGCCAGTAAGCTGTATCGCTCAGTGAAAGAAAAATGTGGGTCCGTGGATCAGTGACTTACGAGAAAACCTCCAGATGGTGGTCGAAACCATGGCAAGGCAGTCACTGATGCTAGAGAACGTCACCTCCTGGTGATGGCCTGGCTACTGGTAGTACTTTAGCCAACCCTAAAAACAGCGTACCTGTTTACGGCCGATCTACTAAATACGCAGCTGGACTCCTTGACGAGCAGACAGAATGAAGCTATACAGCGTATCCAACGACCAGCCGTTGGCAGCACATCAAGGTTGGAAACCACACGAGGACGCACTCAAAGCCTGACCTCCGAGCTCCAGGAGACCTGCAGCACCAGAACGCAAGGTGAAATCCGTTCCGGGCCCCAGAGAAAGGTGTTCTGTAGATAAAAACTTCAGTTGAGGTATAAATAAAGGCACAAAATTTAATAATAACGGAGCAACAGCTATAACGTATTTACTGTTACCTGCAGAGAGAGAGGGGAGAGTGCGAGAGAGAGATGTTTAGATTTAAATCAAAATTTATTTATGCCAAGGATCAGTAATCCGAATGGCAAAAGCATAATTTTACATGTAGTTAACAAACTTATAGAAATACATAATTAATACGCAATATATTATTAATAATTCTGGTAACATTTTACAATATAATTTATGTACTCATTCTCATATACAATGGCCTTATAAGAGTTTACCAATACTGAGTTTTAAATTACAATGAAAATAATTTTCCAATACAAATAATAATACATCAGACAGTGCAATGGTACAGCTTAGCTACGCATCTTAAGATTAATTTTGAGTGTCTAATTGTGAATTTTTAAATAAATAAATATGAGTGAAAAATAAGCCATATCTAATACCTCTTACCATTTGAGCAAGATAATGAATACTCATAAAAAGCTGTATTATAGATCTCAAGCGACCCAGCATATAGCCTCCGGTATCGAATCTCAGAGCTTCATACTACGTAAGGCAAATGATGCAGCATATGATGAGAGAGTTGCACTCGACATATTGAAACAAGAACCAGAGAGCAATAGACGCGCAGATCTCTGTACATCATCCGCTGGGGATGGGAACAATTCAAATAGGAACTGAGGCTTCTTTGTATTAAGAATTTTATAGATAGTTACCCCTAGAAAATAATCTCTCCTACAACTGGGACGCAACTTCCCAAGCCTCTTGTAATAAGGTAACATGGCTGTATCTCTCCTGAGGTTGAATATATATCTAATCACTGTATTACAAAAGCAGTCCAGATTTAAAGACAGATAACCCGATAACCCAGCATATACCAAGCAGGCGTAACCGAAGTGAGGCATCACCAAGGCACTCGCTAGTCTCGCCTTGATAGTACTCGAGAGAAAATGAGCCTTGTGTCTCAACCTACAGAGGACGCTGTGCACACGTGAGCATACACCATACAGAGAGAAAGAGAGAGAAAATAGAGTACGTAGAAAGAGAGAGGGTCATTAGAGTAGCATAGCGTGGGATTTTGTGTGTGCAGCAGTGTGTATACGTATATTTGGAAGATAAGTACTAAGATGCGATAAAATATAAACCTCTCCTGGTCCAGGATGATCACAATGTAGTAGGCGCGCATTCGTAGCTTGTGTAGTTTAAAGTAGGGTCATGGCAGCGCCATGCAAAATTACTGTCACAAAATGAACTCTATTATTTAAAGTCTTATAAAAACTGAAAAAAAAAGAAACAAAGTTAACAAATAGAAATACACTAAAAAACATAAGCATATTGAATAAATAATGATACAAATGAATATTTACATTATAAATTTTAAGATTGATTTCTTAATAAATTGAAAATATTATTCTTAAAAAAAAGAGATTTATCTACTTAAGAAAGTATTTAATTTTAACTACAATTATAAAAGTATGAACAGAATAAAAGACCAATTAGCTGTTAAATTTGAAGCTCTCTATTTTGACGAAAAATCTATTTCCATTAGTTTCATCCAAATCACAAAAAAAAAATTTATTTTAACTTGTGGAATTCAAAATAACGTGAGAAACAATTATTCAGACATTGCTCAAGGCATTCATAATACAATTGGATCAAATGTGTTGTTGTAACTAAAGCAGACAATGAAAACGTATTTAACTTTATTTGATATCAAAAACCCTTTTTCAAATGTTCCGGTTCTCGAAGTAGAAAATATAAAAAACATTTTAGAGAAATGTCACACAAATGAAATATGTTCAGAAGAAATTTTATGCGTACTTGAAAATTGCTTATTATAAAATTATTTCCTATTTCAAACCATATTATTGCAACGTTATTCACAAAAATTTTTTGTGCATCACGTATTGAGGGTCTGAAAAATCATTGTATCCACACAACAGATACAAAAATACATGAAAATAAGTTGCTTCTGGATGTTACCTGTATTAAAAATCAAAATTACATAAAAATCGTATTAACTAGTATGATAGCTAACTACCCACAAAAGAATATTCAATTTTAACCATGACATCCGTAGAAGTTGACGGTTATACCATGCATGATTTTAAAGGCATTACCTAATCCTAATGTGCTCATACACCAAATCAAGAGGGTGTGAGTCAGAGCTTGATGAAGTAATATACCTCTAGATATTAATGCGCATATTCATCTCGTTCTTGCTTTTTTTACTTACTTTGTTTTCTACTCATATAAAATGACAAGCCAATGACCATCTAAATTAACCACTGGCACAGATCTTCCGAATTTTAGTAGCTCATTTCTTTAATTTTTTTAGTATTTATCGTATTTTTCTACTTTCTATACATTTTAAGTTGATCGTAAGATCAGCCTAGTAACCCCTTACCTCATGACAAACTTTCCCAACTAACCCTTTCAAACTTCTCTTTTTACCTTCATCTGACTTTCCAAACTGGTCCTGACCCTCCGCTTCAAAGTTAGCCATAGAGCCTACCCGTGGGTCACCCTAAGATGCAAAGCCAGCCGTAAAACTTCATAATAAATTTTACCCAGATACATCTTTAACTGGTTCCTAATGAACTAAGCTATAACCGTTATTTTTGCAAATTATTGTTTCACATAAAAATGTTTTTCCCATTATTCCAGAACCATTATTAAAAATATTATAATACATTATTAAAATAACGTCCAATGGTGGTAAAGTCAAATTTTGTATTTATTAAAAAACAAAACGATGTTTCAGCCGTTTGGACAATGTCCCAGACAATGATTACGAATCCCCTTCTTAAGAGTCAGAGATTTTTGTACCTGATGAAGGCCAGGACATTGTCCAAACGGCCGAAACGTCGTTTCGTTTTTAATAAACACAAAATTTGATAGTACCACCATTGGACGTTATTTTAATTATTAACCAACTGTCATTGGATGTGTTATATTAATATTATAATACATATTGAATGTAAATGTAAACATACATTTTTTGTTCACGTCAGGATGGAGAATATTAAATATGCTGTGTATAACTACTACTATATTTAAATTTTTTCTGTCAGTTTCGTTTTTTTTCTGCAGGTTACCGCAACAGACTTTGAAAATTTCTTTCAGTTTTTTTTTTCTTTTAAACTGTGTAACCTTACATATTTTGTAAACGTTGAAATCATGTGTAAGGTTTTGAAATAAAATCGTTAATGTTACATCAAGCTGCTTTTTTTTTAAAAACTTATCAATCATCTTTTATAACATCTGTGCAGTTTCTTGAAAAAATTTTTTAAGGTACACGTGTATTTGGTTTCACATTTTTAAAGTAATAGTTATTCCTATTTCAATTAATATGAATTTCAAAAACTATATTTCTTTTTTTTCCAAGGAAATAATTTTTATTATACTATTTGTAGAATTTTTCTTAATTGCTGTCATTTTTATCAATTTTTATTGAGTTTCTTAAATTTTAAATTATTTTGAAATATTTAGACTAACATTTTAGAAAAACTATCTTTTTTTTTCGATGTCAGCAATTTTTTTAGTTGTATTTTATAATTCACTACAGATTAACAATTTTATTTTGTGATTAATCATGTCTGAAATGTCATATTAGAGCTACGTTACAATTTTAATAGATCTGCTGTTTATTCCGAATATACAAAAATATAAATTCGTTTTTATGTTGTCTGTATTTTGCAACACTTACAAACTTTTTTTTTTTTATTTTTTTTTATTTTAACAGCTAGATTCTTTGTTTAGAAGCAACTATGAGTTTTAAAAATGTAAAGTTCTTAGTACTATCCACACACTATCCATTGATAGTGTGGTAGTTGGGATAAAAGTTCATAACACAATCATTGATATCAAACGTTACTTATCATCGCAGATATTACGAAAAAGGTTTTCCAACAAATAAATGAAGATTCGAAACAAAGATTTACTAGTACAATCTAATGTGTTTTGGTGTTAAGTAACATACAAAATATTTAAAAAACTTTAGAGTTGTTAAATTGTCTAGCTCAGGATACTGGGAGTGATGCAAGCTCTTAAATTTTTTACCGTGAGTAGGTGCTATTGCTCTAAGCTCTCTGAAAGTTATAAATACTCTTGATTAGATAACCCGATTAAACTCGTAACATAATCAAACCATTAATTAGCTTATCTATAAGCAATCTAATAACACTAGATTAGAGGTTAATCGTTTCTTACACGGTTTTTTTCAAGTTATCCAGTTGAGAGCACTTGATACGGATACTTGGTGGAATTTCTCGTTTAAGGAGCTTGTCTACAAAAAAAATCTGATCGCTGAAATTGCTTTTAATGCTTGAAGTTAGATAATTGAATACATTTTATGTGAAATCAACCACGAGTCATTTTGAATACTTTTTTTCACTATTTTGAATCTGTCATCTTGAATTAAAAAAGTCTGGTTTCATTTTTATCTACGATATACGTGAAAATTTCCCTTGCTGTTTGAAAAATAAGGTTGGATGTATTATATATAAAGAATGGAAGCAGTATTACTTACTTGATCTTTTAGAAGCCTCACACTACAATTTTTCTAAGTAAAATTTCCTACAATGCGAGAGTAATATTAAAGGAAGGTACAATTGGAATAAATTCAGCTGCTTACCTCTAATTTCGAGATTATAGTGTTATGTTACAGTGTTTACAGGGTATATCTTTTTTTGCATTACTCAAACTCTAATGGAATAAAATTTGGTCAATCGGATTGTCCGTTTATAAAATAATCCATTTTGTAACTATTTAGTTCAATTGACAATTGCGCACTACGTTAAAAGATTTCTTTAAACTAGTTACTACATTATGAAATAAAATGTTTTTTTTTATAAATAATTTAACTCAACCTTAAAAAAATTTTTTGATACAAAACTTCATTTTGTGATGTTACAAATAGTTAAACAGCAAAAAAACAACTAACAAACTCGTGCAGTAACTTATTAGAATGAACTTAGTACCCATTTATAAACATATTCGTTAATAGTAACACTTACGTCGACCCATAAAACATTTGTACTAGAGTTTCGTGCTTACTCAAACTTGAACATCTACAGATTCATATAGACACTTACGTGGACGCGTACATAGAAGAGTTATGTATATTGCACGGTGGAGACAACGTCCTTACATTGTGACGTTCCTAGATTCTACTTTTGTCTGTTCTTGGAAGAAGCAAAAAGCTCCCTTTCACGTCTTAAAAAATGAAATTCAGTTCCACTATTGTTTAAATGTTAGCAAAAAAGTTTTTTCATATAAATATTTATCTTAAAAACAAATCTAATTTTTCTTATAAAATTTAAATATGTTAACAATTCTTTTAATACATACGTAAAGATGGACATAAAACACTTATACACAGACATGCACATAGACTGTTATTTACAAAAGTATAATTATTTACCGCATGGTAAAAATTGTTTATGCATATCATGTCAGAAAAGAATTTTTTGTTTATTGCATAACTTCATCTCCAAAAAAGGAAGCAAATGTAGATATCGAGTTTTGCATTATATTTAAATTTTACCTATTACGTGTCATAAATACCTATTTATTTCTTATATTGCTGTTTTTTAATTAATTCTTCTTTTTCTAGTATCGACAGAACTTATTTACAACATGGTGTCAGCATTTACACAGTGCTCATCTCCAATTTCGTCCAGATATTGCTAGAACAGAATACTTATCGAATCCAGATGAGCGTTTAAGATGGCAAGCTAATGCTTTACCTGCAGATGAATTGTGCACTGAAAATGCAATAATGTTAAAGCGATTTAATAGATATCCTCTTATCATCGATCCATCTGGACAAGCTACAGAGTTTCTGATAAATGAATATAAAGGTCGAAAAATAACTAAAACAAGCTTCCTTGATGACTCGTTTAGGAAAAATTTAGAAAGTGCGTTGAGGTTCGGTAATCCTTTGCTTGTGCAAGACGTTGAAAACTATGATCCAATATTAAATCCTGTTCTGAATAGAGAATTGAGACGTACTGGCGGCAGAGTATTAATAACTCTAGGTGATCAGGACATTGATCTTTCACCATCTTTTGTAATATTTTTGTCTACGAGAGATCCAACCGTGGAATTTCCACCTGATATATGTTCAAGAGTAACATTTGTTAATTTTACTGTCACGCGTAGTTCTTTACAAAGTCAGTGTTTAAATCAAGTTTTAAAAGCTGAAAGACCTGATATTGATGAAAAACGTTCTGATTTGCTTAAACTGCAAGGGGAATTCCATTTAAGATTGAGGCAGTTAGAAAAGTCATTATTACAAGCGCTTAACGATGCTAAAGGTAAGATACTAGATGATGATTCAGTTATAACAACACTTGAAACGCTTAAAAGAGAAGCTGCTGATATCAGTAGGAAAGTAGAAGAGACAGATAAAGTAATAGCAGAGATCGAAACTGTTTCTCAACAATATCTGCCCCTCTCTCAAGCTTGTTCAAATATATACTTTACCATGGATAGTTTAAATCAAATTCACTTCTTGTATCAATATTCATTAAAAATGTTTCTTGACATATTTACTTCTGTCTTAACAAAAAATTCGAAATTATCAGGTATAACTGATTATGTTCAACGCTTATCTTTCATTACTAATGATTTATTTTCCGTTTGTTATGAAAGAGTTGCTCGAGGGATGTTACATAACGACAGACTAACGTTTACTTTACTATTATGCCGGATACATCTTAAAGGTATCACATCTGAAACCACGTATGATAATGAGTTTAACTTTTTTCTGCGAGGAAAAGAGGGTGTACCTAATCTTCGTGTTCCTCCATTATCTAATATTAGTTTCGAACAGCAAGAAGCTGCTATACATTTAAGTACGAGATTGCCAGCTTTCAGAAAACTTAACGACATGATACAAAATAGTACAGAATTCAATACTTGGTTGCAATCACCTACGCCAGAAACTTGTGTACCCAAACTTTGGGATGAAGAAAAACCTTGTTCCCTTGTGGGAACTGCAATGAATCAGCTGTTGATTATTCAAGCGTTTCGGTGAGTTGCATGAAATCTATATCTCCTAATCTTAACTTATGATTATTTTAGTTAAAAAACTGTTATAGTGAAACTTAACTTATATTTTAAACAAATGTATTGCATTATCATTTGTCAATACTTCTAACTCTCTATATAAAAGAATTATACTTTATTTTATAGTTACAAAGTACTTTCTTTAATAATGCTAACTGATATTTTTACTGATTGTTATACGATCTATTTGTCAGGAACGTAGAGCCGACCATTGCGTTGTTGCAGATGTTATGAAACTTGAACGTTTGTTATCCATTAAAGCTCTTACTATATTGCAATGCCCCTCTTCAGTTGATATAATCGTGGTATACAGGCGACTATCGATTAAATAATAGAATTTACGGGGAAACAAAACGAACTAGGGCCCAATTTACAGTTCTTGAGATTAAGTATCTGTTAGGGTGCAGGCTCGTTACCCGGTGTAAAATGAAGTCACCGATTCAGTTAATAAGACATTTTTTTTTTAATGTTCGATTTGTTTGTCAAATAATCTAGGAGCTCCTGCAATTGGCATAGCGATTTTTATGGATTATTGCTTTGTTGAAAAAAAAAAGAAACAATATAAAATACTTAAATAAACATCTGATACAACTTTTATAATTTCACCATTATAGTTTTCAATCGTCGGCTTAACTGGAGAGCACCAATAATGATATTTATTTCCTCTAATGAAAAGTTTATTTAATTTTATGTATGTGAACTTTAAAATTTTAAGTCATAAGTAGTATTAAAAAAAAATATTCGTATTTTTTTCTTTCTTTGGAAGAATTTACAATCAATTTTAAATTTTGATGAAATCAACGAATATGAATCTGTTTGAGTAAATTCATAAAAAACACCCAATCCCTTTAATAATTCGATGCAAAAAATAAGTCCAAAGTTTCTTTGGAAATCATCTATAAAATCAAATGATCCTAAACTTAATCTTCAAGTAGTTACATATTTTAATGGTATTTAAGCATAGAAACAAATGTCTTATAGCAAGCATTTTTTACATCATAATTCTATTTGAAATTATTTACGAGTTGTTTCCATAATATTTATTAACCTTTAAATCTATGACTTAGTTTTATAGTTGTTTCTCGTATGAATACTTTTTCGTTTTGTCTTTGGAACAAAGTTCAATATTTTTTCTTTTTGGTTTTTTCATTATTTGGAATAAATTACTAAAAACTCGGATTTTTGCAACTTTCTTAAATCTGGTAAACATTAATTTTCTTTGCATTTAATGTTTTCTAATATTCTCTACTTTGTTTTCCTTGTTTTGATTCCACAAAACTATTAGGCTTTTCAAGATAAAAATCTTACTCACTGTTTTAATTAGGTTATTTACTCAACACAGCCGCAAACTCTCTCATAAGACGTATCTTCATGTAAAACATTTTTTTATTAGGATGCTTTCATACTTTTATATTTTGGATTTAAATTAACACTTGCTGACACATTGTGGTATATTTCAAAATGAGTAAAGAAAAATAGAGAAAAATATGTCCCTCACGATACCCTCATGATACAGCACATATTATGGCTTTAAAAACAAGTAATCTTGTTGGTCTAATAAAATTGGTAAACTTATCCCCACCATACATTCCGAGCTTGATTTTTGACTAAGGCGAGGATTTTTATTTGATTGCTTCGCTGATTTCAAATTTAAATAAAAACGTATGTAGGTATTTTTTTAGTAATCCTGTATTAAGATAAATATCGCAGGTTAGATTTAGTATCTAATTTAATTCTTTTAAAATATGTGCTGCTGATACCAGAAAAAATTGCTAGAGAAAGAAAAACATGACAATAGAGATACTACTTTATTATGATGAAGTCAGCTGTATTGTACAATTAAGCGACCAGTGTAATTATGAGGGCGTTGTGTCTCACTATTTAAAGAGGTATTGTGTCAATTAAACAAATGGGGATAAAGTATTAAAAGGGATATTATAATTTTACAAAACTACGTATTGTGCAGGAAATTAACAACATTAAGGTCATACCACCAGTAAATGCCGTCTTATGGCTTTAATTTTTCGAGATTATCACTTAGAGTTCTTTAAATATCTTTACTTTTCATTCTCACTTTTCACTTTCGCTCTTCTCTTAACTCGTCTCACTGGTTATACTTTTCTGTCTTTCTATCTTCCTCTCTTAAATAAATAATGATTGAAAAAAACATACATACACGTGTTATTAATAACAAGCTTTAGGCATTAAAATTGACATCAAGTTAATTTTTGGTTCTCTCAAACCAAGGAACAAAAACAACCCCGTCATAAATTTTTAATTTCATATAAGGGATTTTCGTGATTAGTGATAACGAACGAGCTGTCAGAATTTAAAAAATTTAATAACAAAAAATAAACATACTAATGCTAAACTAGAAATTTTAAGCAACTAAAGATGTATCAGTCAGTAGCTACTAAAATTCTTTTGAAATTATCCTGTATTCTTTTTTGACGATAATCTTTACTAACAAAGCTTTGGTGATGGATCGAATAATATTCATCGCAAGCATTCCGTGCATATTCTAGCATTTCTGGATGCACTTTAATCGGCATTTAATACCACTTATAAGTTTTTATAATTTGTTTAGCTCATTTCACAATATTATTACTGCACTTGTTATAAGTTCAATCCTAACTATTTGCATAAAATGTCGTTCATAGGTCTTCTAGCTTTAGCCCTAGGAACTATCTTGCTCTTTTCTATTTTGTGTGTGAATAACTTATTATTTATACAATACAAAAGATCTTAATTGCATAACCGAATTCAATTATTATATTCTTTGAGTAATTAAAGTTAAACAATTTATTAAAGTCAAATTTATTTGCTTGAAATGTACAATAGCGTTTTCCAGTCTCTTTTTGGTTGTTCTACTACTAAAACGCCTGTTGCTGTTTATTTGTATTGTTATAAGTTAACTTGCAACCATCACTGGTTATGTTGCTGCTTCGATATCACTTATGCTCCATGCAGTCCTTCAAGTAATCCCTGAAATGACAGAAATCGATATTTGTGGAGGGATAAATAAGATTTTGCTGTTTCTGTTCGGTTGCTGTTGCCGTAACCACTTTCGGGGGTTCCCTCTTACTGTTTCTTGCTTTTTAGCGTAGTCCAAAACTATTGTACTGATAGCCGTAAAATACTCCTGAGTTACATCAGTCAACGCGGTAAACCTTTAATGTCTTTTGCTTATAATAAACTCGTAGGACACGGTATTCAAGAGTTGACTAATACTTTGGAGGACAGATGTCAGGCGTGAAAGAGAGAAACTTTTCTCCTTGTAATGTGTTTTTATAGGCTTTTAAAACTTATAAGAGAGAGGCCTTACGTTGAGAAGTAACACGCAGTCAACAATCTGCTTATTTATTCATGCTTAAAGTAATTACGGTAGATGGGAATAACGATGGCCAACATATTTACTTTGACAACTTATTGTTGCAATTTTATATGAGATAACAACGATACAATTACTAGTACCAGTACCAAAGATTTTAGCTAACTTAATAATTTAGGCCAACGATAGGGCGAATACATGACCGTGACATAAGGAAATCATAAGTTTTTAATATGGTTTACGCAGTTTAATTAAATTTTTTTCAAAAAACTCGTAAGTTTTGCCATATCACTTTTTTATTAGTGTAATCGTGATAGGTTGGCGACGATCAATTGTATACTATAGATTAAATTTCTTTCTGCGAGTGGCGTTGGCTCAGTAGTAAGCATGTTTGTTACTGATACAACTCTGTTCTAAGGGTCGAGGATTCGATTCATATCTTATAAACGAATGCGAAACAGTGTTAGGGTGTTAGGGCTATAGGTAGGGATCACCAGCCTTACTGGCGAGGAGTGGTCCCTGAAAAATTAAGCTTCTCCGAGGATGCTAATTAGCCTTAATCTGATGCTTTGGCATAGAGCGCCGGCTCAACCGGCTAACAGTGGACGTCCTGAAGAATGGAGTCTTCTTCGGGAAAGGCTGCACAGTGGTGAGTGAACCCGATGCACCAGTGGTGCAGAGAATGTCAACTTAAATGGCAAGGTGTTTCACTGGAGATACTTACACTGTGCCCATATGATATGATTAGGTATGATATCAATGAGTTTGGAATTAGGTGCGGTCATACACCCCCACACATAGGTGGTGAGTGGGTGGCTCCGGCGACTAGGCCAATAGGCTGTCGTGGTAATCTGTAGAAAAAAAAAATTATTTTCTGTAAACCAAAAAAAAAAACAGGATCCAATACACAGTTGTTCAATTCAACTGTGTGATGGAGGGCAAGTTCATTTTCAAGTGCCAAATAGAATTTTATTGATTCGCCGATTGTATTGGTGTATAAAACGTGAGTTTATTTAGGAAAATATTAAGTTAGTCGGTTGCATAATCTCTTTATCGCTGTAATTAATACAGTAATTGTTCTAGATTATTACTTTTTTGAAACAAAACAGTTCAACAATGTCATAAAAAATTAATGAAAAATACAATTTAACCTTTCACCTCAAATCCACTCATCATTGATCGTTAGCTTAAATTATCTGCTTCTTCTGATATTAGATTTATTTAAATTAGTCAAATTAAGTGTGATTCAACTTCAAAATTTACAATAAATATTGATTAATAACACTATTAGTATTTTGTATTTTTTTTTTTGAGAATTTACAACTAATCTAAATTTTAAAGAAATTAAAGATAACAATTGTGTATTGTCTAAAATGTAAGAAAACTCGCGATCTTCTTAGAGGAGAAAGTTCAATTTTAAATAAGCGTACAAAATTGTTTTGTAAAATTTTATATTCTTATTTATTTCAACTTTATTCTATTTGAAAATTTGTTATTAATAAAATTGATAAAGACATTGCTATTAAAACTTAGCAAGAGCAATTGTTTTAAAATTTAATTTTTTATTTAGATGTACGTTAAATTTTTGCTCCTTGGAAAAGATACAAATGCTGGAGACACATGAAGGACAGATACACAGATGGTTATTCTCACTTGTGGTGGAATCACTAATTTAATTGTGCTTTCTCTTACTAGGTATAATCTATTAAGGTTCCTGGTAAGCACTGTCCACGTTAATTCACCCAGGTCTCCTTTTCCCTACAAGTGTTATCTATACAAAAGAGGAACTTGACTACTGGGGTACACGCAAAGATTTTATCATTCTGGAGACTGTAAAATATTTACCGCAGTGATTACTTAAATAAGCTTACAATTAGTCTTCGGGTGTACCCACTCAAACGTTGGCCAAGCGTATTAACACATTAACCCCTTAGTTTTTTAATTTATTTCCAAATTGATGTAATAAAACATTTTAATCTAGTTATGTTATCTTCATTCATATTTTAAAATAATAAAGCAAGAATACAAAAAAATGTTAATATTTATATTTTAAACTGTGCATCAGTGCATGGTTTCCCCTTTAGTCGTCCGGTATGCTTGACAGGTCAAGAGGGCCATTTAAAAATAATGTGTTGAATTCCCCTTTTTTTTTTTGTATTTGTTTGATATCTTTTGAAATAAGCCACAGGCTTAAGAAGTTTTTTGTTTGTTTTTTTTTTTTTTTTTTTTCCTTTCAGTTGATTTTCCAGAAAAAGATACGGGCTGTGTTCTATTTATTGGATGGTTACACGATTCGTATAGTTTATTGAGAGGGGTAGGGTACTATTAGGAACAGCGTATTGAGGAAAAAACAAAGAAGATTTTTGTGGAATCGGTACGATGGACTTGATTTTTGAAATAGTTCCAGCATAAGGTCTATTAGGTATTGTGGATTCTGGGGTATGTGAGATAATTGGAAAAATCTGTATCAGAGGGAGTGAAAGTTGGCATAAAAGTAGGAGTAGAGGGATCATAGGGAGTAAAGTGGTTTTTGAAGTTGCTTGCAAAGATCGAAGCTTGCAATAGAGTTTGGAAACCCATTCATCTAGCACTTAGTATTTACTTTTCACTCTTGAAACACTGAGAGCTCCTCCTTCATTTTTAGGAGTTCCGGTCTCTCGGCTACTGGCTCATTGGTGTTTAACTCTTGAATCTTTTATTCGAGGCTTTTTTGGCTTTTTCTTCTTCATGCGACTTTTGGGCCTGTTCACTTCCCATGTTACGAGAGGTTGATAAAGTAGGGTAATTGTTTAGAGTTATTTGCAGATCTTGGATAGAAAGAACAGGACCAATACTTGCCACTAGTTCGAGCTGGATTGTAAAACTTTTAAGTACTCTCATTGTCGATTTTAATACAGTCCTTATCTGCATTGTGACTTTAATTTGTGTATTGTTATTAACAGTTATGACGATACCTCTTGGACATGCGCCTGAATATAATTTTTTTTATTAAAGCTTCAAAGCATTTCTTAGTACATTTGATCTTTAGGCTTAGTCGTTATCTTTTTCGTCGCATCATACTTCTTTTTTCATTTGTAAAATTTGGTAGCATGTTGCTTTTGTGGAAGACGCCCTGTGTTTTATTTCTATCATTTGACAAAAAAAATGTGGCATCATTAATGATCTTAGAAATAAAATACTGTCCTTCGTATAAAGAAGTTGCCAGAAGTGTGTTGATTGTGTGTCTATAAGGTTTGATTAGTGTGTGTTCAGTTGGTTCGCCATAACACTTATTTATGCAGTCTTTGATTGACGGAACCCAGTTTCTTGTCTTTGTCTTTCATGAAAATTTTGAAGGAACGGTCTAATTTCCTATTTATAGTATAGTATTATATAAGTATAGTATTACTTTGAAGGTGTCTTATCATGAAAAAACAGACCTTAATTTTTGCGTTTTCTGTAGTCTCTTTTCATCTTGCCACGGTCAATTATGTCCTATGGTCTGATTAGATTCGGTTGAGCCTTTTGTATGTGTAGATGTAATGATAAGATTTTTTTTTAATGTGGTCATTTTGTCGTTCTTTTGATCGGGTATAATACAATGATGTTTGTAAACTCATCTATTACTGCTCAAATAAGTCGTGCTCCACCTTTTGAGATGAGTGATGACTATAAAAGTTAATTGAAACAAAGTCTTTTGGATATTTGGGTATCATGAGTCTTGTTTCAATGTATGACCCCATTGTATGGATCTTCGTTTTCTGACATCTGTGATATGCGTAATATTTTTGAAGCTAATCTTTTTAACTTCAGGTTTGCAAACTCTTGCTTAAACATCTTGATGATCTCTATTACCTCCATATTAGCATATAATTCGTGTATTCCAAAGATGCATAACTTTCCCAGGTTTTAAGTTAACAGAATCCTTTTCATAGTTGCACTTTTAATGTAAGGTATAAAAACAAAAGCGTAAGTAAATAACAGAATTGTGTGTTAACTGTAGAAACCTGAAAACATTTTCAACTTAAACAATCATGCAAAATTTTGCTTTGTCTCACCAAGTTATCTTTAATCAATTGGCCCAAACTATTTGTGTGGCTGTGGAAATCTGAGAAATCAATATTTTTTATACAATGCACAATTCGACAAAAATTTTATGATACATATTTTTTTTTTAAAAAGTCAATAAAAATTTAGAATAATAAAAAATTATTTTTTTTCACGGCATGCTTTTAGCTGTTGCATTTTAGGTCTATTATTATGATGTACTAAGAGGAACCGAAATAAAATAAAACGTCTCGGTCGATATTTTATGAAGTTACATTTCTACAGGCACCTTACGTAATGGAGTAAATAAATGATTTTAAAATTTCCCTTTTCCAAACATGTATAAATGATAAAAGTAAATTTTGAGTTCTACTTCCAATTCTGGAAATAAAAAAGAATGACATACTTAAATTTTCAAAATCACTCATTTATTTGAATTCTGTTAAAAGTTCAGGGCTAAAACCAAAGTAAAACATGATAAAAGTTTTTAAAATGACAAATACAAAAAGTGAGAGAAAGAGAGCAAGTTGAAAAGTTAATGAAAAATAATACTAGTATGTTGGAGTACATGCTTAAAAAATAAGGAAAAAAAGAGAAAGAATGACCGATAATATAAGTTAGTTTTAGCAACCACTTTTTTTGTTAGGTCAACTAATACATTTGGTGGTGCATTGCACAACCAAATTTTGTTTAGATTGACCAAATTTTCCTTTTCGTGCATCCTGATAGCACGTCGTACAATGGCGATACTTTTTACTTTTTTTACCCACATAATACATACTTTCAATCGTTTATTTATTTAGTATCAAAATCGTCTTTCTCATCAGTTCGCTCTATTTGCCCGTATCAGCTCAATGTATCTACAGCAATATTTTCACTACTCTTAGTATATAATACTTTAAAGTCACAGTTTTACAAAGATACCGTCCATCGGGTTAGGCGTGAACTTAAAAATTTTTAAGCATTTAGACCTATTAACGCATATTGGTTGTATTCAGTATATATCTTGGTTTCCAAAATAAACGAACAAAATTCGTTTAGGGCTCAGATGATGAATAGCCATTAGAGTTTGACAGTAAATTAATTTTGTTGAGACTTTTTATCATTTTACTGGCCATTTACACTACTCTTTTTATTTTGTCTTTATCCTTTTGACAACTAATGGCTTCGAGTACAATGTTCCTAGCGTTGGTGTACAGAATGAATGGCTTATTTAAACAAAAATTATTATAAACAGATCATAATTACATAAATTTTAGACGTGATGAAATCCTTGCGGATATTTATTTCTCCTCCGTATTTCTAACGTCAGTCTTTTCGAGTTGATTCCTATAAAAGCCTTCTCGTACCATACTTTCTGTGAAAATTTCGCGCAAATGTTACTGAGCCTGGTTTAAAACTTCTTACTCACTTAAAATTTGTCTGTATAGGAAAATTTTTGATTATTTTAATTTTTGTGCATCAGATTCAATACTTCTTAGTGAAGAATTCGATCTAGAAATTTAATTTTGTTGCGGCAAAACATCCTTTGACCAGCCGATCTCGTAGTACTCGGAGGTTAACATGAATCACGTCTACGTGGCACTGTTGATAATGACTAAGATGTCCCTACTGACTCATATACAGTTAGAAGTACGGGTTAGAAGATTTTTGTACGCTTTGAAGTTGCTGTATTTACTGATAAGTATCAGTAGCGTATACATGCTCTGACTCAACAAATTTACTATGACTTTCTAGGTAATTCGAGGATGAAGCCGCTACCACCCTCAACATTTTTGTCAGTGCAGAGACGGGCGCCAAGTTAACACATTGACTACGGTTTTGTGGTTGGATCAAGGACTAAGCCACCACCTTCAATAGATTTGACAATATAGACAAGCGCGTCCGCTCAACTTAACAATTATAGTTTTGCGGCTAGCTCAAAAATTGAGTTGTCAGATGTTTGCACATTTAACAATTTCGATAATGATAATTTTAAATGTGTGAATAATGTTTCAAGCGTTGAAAAAAATAAAAATATGAATAATCAGACGAATTCTGCCTCTAATGGTGACCAGTCGGATGAAAAGTCTACAGATCGATTTTTCATTATGGTAGATAAGACTTTTTTGTTAGGCAAAGAATCCACAAATGTTTGAAATTTAAGATCAATTAATAAAATAACTTGATCTCGAATTCTTGCTCCATTCTCTGTTAATCCACTCGATTGAATCAGATTTATAAAACTTTTAAACTCTCTGCGAAATAAGGCAACTGTACAGATTGTGAAAATACAATGGGTCTGTATGATTAGTAAAGGGTTGAAGTGCAAAAACCTAATGAAACATCATGCGTGGGCGAGAATTTAACACAAAATATTACTAAATTACTCAAGACCTGTTTTTTATAGCAATCCCAGAACTATTATGTAAACGATTGTAATTCAGATTAAATAGTTGCTGCAGGAAAATTTCACAACAAAAGTTTCATCGACTTTGCAAGATGTTTGAAAGATTCCGTAATACTAATGAAATCGTTAAATGTTAATAGCAGTACCATAGGTGTAAAGTAAAAAAATCCTGCCTCAAGGACGGGGTTTTTATATTTTTGTAACCAAGGTTAGAAAAAAGTTTTCTTTTCTGAGGGTGCAACGTCGTACTTTCTACTCATAGGTATGCTTCACACCCGCTAGTAACTTGGCGCCCTGGGTCGAAAAAGTACTTTGCCGCTGCGGGTGGTAAGTAAGTTCCCGTCTGTAAGCACAAATTTAGGCTCAAAGGCACAAAGACCTTGCAACCGTGATGAAAAAGAATTTTCATACATCGCTGATCTTTTCAATGAAGCATTAAGAAGTTTCTGACTAGGATACTTCTTAATTACGTAATATACGTAGCTTTGGTCGATAAAAAGTAGTCCGATCTTAAAGTGTTGGCAGGATTGATGTTTATGGAAACCAAAATATTTATAGCTGCTAGAGTGGTCAAGGTATGAACGTACGATCATAAGTACAAAGAAGAAAAACCAAAAAATAATCAAGAAATACACACTAAGTAACAAAAATACTATTCTTAGCGTTGCGTGATTTTTTCTGAAAGAAAACATTTAATCGAGAAGTGTCTCGAGTATAAGAAAATTGAGCAAAGCCCAGATTTGTGTAACCACAAAAATTATGTTTTTTTTATTTAAGAAGGAGATTCGTGCGTGATAATTGTATCAAAGAGTTCTGTCATGTATGCTATACCCAATATTTTATTATTTAACATTCTGAAACTTTAAAATTGCAAGCAAAGAGACACATACCGAATTCTACATCATGTAAAGAAATCACATTATAAAAACTTACAAATTTCAACTAATGATTAGAGTCCCGAAATTTGCAGAAGGTTTAATGGCTTAGTGATTAGCGCGATATCTTCCTAGCTAGAGATACTCGAGGGGTTGTGGATTCGTATACCTGGCCAGCTTATTAGGTAAAGTCACTGTTGGTTTTAAATAGTTGGTACAGTGAGTCAGATGGTTTATTGGGAAATATCTTTTATCAAACTTGATAATAGCTAGGGTGTTCTTGAAACAATCACTATGCCCTGTAAATAGTACCCAGTAGGATGGATAACCGAGTCGTCTGAGGGAAACTTTGCAAGGGACCCGCACAAAAGACTTGTATACTTGGGGAAATAAGGAATGGTAATTACGAAAAATAAAGGACAAGAAAGGTAGAGACTAGGGACGTAGGATACGTTGACAACACGTCCACATAACTTAGACAAAAACAACTTAATAAAATTGATTACGCATTTTTACATGAATTAAATAAAAAAAAGTTGCTATAGGATCAATAGAAGTCGAGATCCAATCACGCATTCTGGCCGTTGTAATTGATTTTTAGACTTCTGACCGGCACGATTTTTTGCTAAAGATTTCTTGTAGCATACAAAATTTTTTGCCGATAGATTTGGTCAATCTTTTTGCATTCAACGGCTAATCAATATAGTAAAAAATAACGCGTGAGCCGCGGTACTTTAGCGGCTACAGCCAGCGATGCGTCGTGCATGCGCAGTAGCTCAAAAAGCGCTCTACAGAACCTTTCGGCGTTGCGCCTGGATTCTTAGTTGCACAATTAACGCTTTTCGAGCTACTTTGCATGTGCGACGCATCGCTGGCTGCAGCCGCTAAAGTACCGTGGCTCATGTTTTATTTTTCACTATTTTAATTAGTCGTTACGTGCAAAAAAATTTACTCAATCTATCGGGAATNAATTTCATTTTTATTTTTGCATCTTGATAACGTGACGTAGAATTAACCATGCGAAAACAGTGGTTTTTTCGAATTTAATCCAATATTATCAAATTTTTAACTTGATGATTTATTTATAGTAATGAAAAACGCTAAGACTGAAGGAAATTGTTTTCTATATAAAATAAAAGGAGATAATAATGAATTTTCTACATTGAGAGTTATTTTTGGTATGAAAACTTTTTTTCCAATTTTTTTTCAAGTTATAATTTTTGCTTCAATATTGTATCTAAGTTATTTCGCATTTTGTGTCCATGTACCATTAAAAAGCCTTTAACTATACTAAAACTTCCTATCAACATAACAATTATTCCAAGTTTTTGATTCGGCTCATGCGTAGGTAAGCCTTCACGAATTTCGCTTAGAAATTCAATTAAAAAAACTTATATAAACATCACTATCAGATCTATCAACACGGTCGTTAGAGGCATAATCTATGTTGCAATACATTTTTCCTGCTCTTTTTATATGACTTGGAATTTAATCCTTCAAAAAAAAAAGTTTATTCTTTAGGAGAAGTAAGTTTAACGATATTTATTAAAAAGTTAATACCTTCACCCCAAATATTGGCACAAACATCAGTTAATTTCAACTTATTTGGCATTTAAAATGAGTTAGTTTTTCCTTCTCTAATATCAAATAATGATGTTAAAAATGTTTTGTCAATTAAAAGAATAAGAATATTAAGTTTTACAATACGGAACAGTGTCTAAAGATGTGATGATTTAATACTTTCTTATACAATCATGCTTCTTTTAATTTTTTAAACGGGAAGAAGCTGTCTAAGACCTGCTTCTAAAACAAGAGGACCAAAATGGATGTTTCGAGTCAAATAAATCATATAATGTTTTTTTAACTATACTTTAAGCTTATCTATGGACTCCTTTTACTTACTGCTTTGTCATTAAATAATATTAAGACTCTAACAGGGTAGTTTGGAGCATGACTATTTATTAATCATTTATTAACATCAATAAATATTTCGCTGTCTTGCTGACAGCCTCTTCAGTATAAAAAATCTACAAATATAACAAAACAAAATTTAGAAAAAATTTGGTAAAAAATTTTCATTTTTTAAACACTCATTTATTATGTGAAATCATAGGGTAAACAACTTTTGTATTCAACATTTTTCTCCAAAACTAAAACTTTCTGAGATATTTAATAAAAACTGAAAAAAAAGTCTTTTTTCAAGTTATTTTGCAATAAAATACAATGACGCGTGTCTCCGTTAAAGTCTACTGCTTATGGTGTCATTTAACGCATTTTTTTTTAATTTTTAGCTCAATATCAGATGGTTATATAGAACTACCACTATTCTTGATTTTTTTGCTCTGGCACCCTGACTATTTGTAAGTTAAAAGAATGTAATGCCGGTCCAAACTGTGGATATATTTTTTTACCTTGAAAACTAAAATAATAATTTTGAGTTTTATATAAAACCTAGTGACCTTTCGTCTAGTGGCTTTACCCGTGATTCACTGAGTGTAGTATTGTCTGTTGATACGCAATTCTCATTAAAAAAATTTTTGTTAAGAATCTATGTAGTTTTGGTCGAATAATAAGCTGCAAGAAAGTTCAACAAATCTAAATAATGCTGAAAAGAACCGTGCGTTCCGTAGGCCATCAAATAGTTTTTTGTCCTGAAGAGCTGTTGATTTGCACTTTTTCACGTTTTAATGAATAAAAAGGGCTGTTTGTTAAAACTGTAAAGTTTAAGATGAAAAATATAGAATTAAAAAGTTATTTTCCTTCCATCACAATACGTTCTACTGGAGCAACAAAGTCTTGGAGTTTCATGTCATGCCACAATTAATACAAATAAATATGATTTTATTCCATCGAATAGCTCGGAAATTTAAGTAATCAATGTCAGTGTTTGAATAGAAGACTGATATGTTACACAATGGCTTTTTTGTGCTCTGCATATGGAGATCGTGCTGGAGGGAGGTAGGCCACTGTTCGAAGAATTTCTTGTCTTTAGATCTACCTTCTCCGTGGGTATGCCGTAGAGTCGAGACACTGAGGGGGAGACTAATAAAATTTCCAACAAATGTGGTTGCCCAAACTTTTTAGGGCTGTTTTTCTTAGCTTCCTGTTGTTGCAAAAGATGTACTGAGAGCACCAAGTTGGTTAAGAGAACGGCTCCGAAATCCTGAAATGTTAGAGCAGATTGTGCTCTAGCTGATCGTCTCCTGGTATAACGCTGGAGATTTTGTCGTTTAGGTTACCTATTTTTTCATGGCACTTGACAATCCTAGAGGTTTAGGCTGTAATTCGACGTAAGTTGCTTGTCCATAGGAGAAGAGTGTCGTCTGTAGCCGGAATACCCAGGTGCATTATTAACAACTCTGTTCATAATGTATTTGTACTGCCAAATATGGTAATTGACCATTTTTTCAAGAATATAACAAAAAGACATACTTACTTCGACTGTAGGTGGCTTCGATCTTACTCACGCGCTACCTGGTGGAACCTATTGAACCAAAGTAGTAAGGTAGCGTTTTTTATCAAAATTTTTAAGCTTATTTACTGCTACTGTTATTAATTTCAAGATAGAAACTTTACAAAAACTCTCTAGGAACAGCCAAAAATCAATGTGCAAAATTTTTTTGATTCGGTTAAATAGTTTCCGCAGTGAGCGATTGCAACGATTTTTAGAACGTTGTTCCATGTATTAGTGAGATATTTTTGCCTCATCATCGAGGACCATCTGTAATTTGAGGTTTGTAATTCTGTTAACATTTTATTTTTAATAAATTTTTTTGTAACTGTTTCACTAAGTTTATAAAACAAAATTGTAATAGCTAGGGTGTTCTTGAAACAATCACTATGCCCTGTAAATAGTACCCAGTAGGATGGATAACCGAGTCGTCTGAGGGAAACTTTGCAAGGGACCCGCACAAAAGACTTGTATACTTGGGGAAATAAGGAATGGTAATTACGAAAAATAAAGGACAAGAAAGGTAGAGACTAGGGACGTAGGATACGTTGACAACACGTCCACATAACTTAGACAAAAACAACTTAATAAAATTGATTACGCATTTTTACATGAATTAAATAAAAAAAAGTTGCTATAGGATCAATAGAAGTCGAGATCCAATCACGCATTCTGGCCGTTGTAATTGATTTTTAGACTTCTGACCGGCACGATNTATATTTTTGTATTGAAAACAAAGTTAACTTATTAATTCAAATACATACAATAAGTAATAACAATTCTGCTTGATTTGTGGCTTCCTTATGTCAAAGTTACATTTTGTCATTTGTCATGAACACACTAGAATTTTCTGATTTAATTAGGATAGTGTTATTCTAATACAATGTTATTTAATACATCTTACCATTATCTAGTATTCAACTACTGTGTTAGGCCACTATTTGGTACTAAGTGGTTAGCATGTAGAATACAAAGAGGGCAACAACCCTCTCTCTCTCTCTCTCTCTCTCTCTCTGTGTGTGTGTGTGCGTGTTTATAAAAATAGAACTATGCGGACACTTGTGTGTAAGGGAGGAGTACTCATGCTGACAAATATAAAGTTATGCGGACGTCCGTGAAATTCTACCATGTTCTTAACATATACCTTCAAAGCACGTAAAATCTGCATAAATCTCTGTTCCTAAACATGTATGTATACTATGCGTGCTTTTTCACCCTATGCGTGCTTCGTGTGAACCGTCTTAATTTTGGACATAAGTTACATAGTTAATTCTTTTAGAAAGTCTTTAAAAATTAAACAAATGCAACAATCTTTGTCAAGTAGTTTGATAATCAAAAAAGAGGTTGTGTAAATTTGATGAATACTTTTTTACTAATTTATAAGACAATTCTTTATCTGATTTATAACCTTAAAAATTATCTAAGCATTTGTAGGATATGCAATAGAATGTAAAAACCATTTCTATTAAATTTATGAATTCTATACTATCCCCTCAAAAAAGGTCGAAAATTTTTTTTCTACGTTACTTTATCATCCTAATTTGGAATTCGAATTAGCCCTGATATTAGATAAAGATGAAAATATTTAAACAAGTAACAAATATAATTAAATTGTTTTTGTTCTCTCTGGCCCTAAAGTACATATAATAGCTAGCACACGTTGACAGTAGCATCACCTAATCATGTGGCATTACCATGATCTATCATTGCTGTTAGACCAAAAGCAGATGCATAAATGTGGTCAAAAAACAAGACCAGATGTTAATCTTGTCAGAATTGAGAAACCTTATGATGCATAAAGATGCAAAATATTTTTATCATATTTTATTCAGGTAAGGATATAGGTATTTAAATGGTGCCATTTCGTCAATTTTTACGTACCAACCGCAATTTAATCCAACAGATAGAAATCAAAAAGATGTAATGATACAATGTAACGAAAAACGCAATTTTCGGCAACCGTAAAATCAATCCCCAACTTGAAAATGAGGATTTTAAAAAATGTACCCCCACACATCATTAATGGTATGCAATAGACTGGTATAGAATCAGTTTTACTTCTAAAAGAAATCACTTGTCATGGAACATTTTGTATACCATTAGACTTAGACAATACGAGAAGTTCTTTCTTGAAATTTAAATCTGAGTATAATAATAAAAACAAATAGATTCGATTATATAAAATAAGGCTTTTATGATCTTCAAAAAAGGTTTAGAAATAATATTAATACTCTGAATTGGTAGTTTGGATCATAACTATTTATTAATAATTCATTAACATCAATAAATATTTCGCTGTCTTGCTGACAGCCTCTTCAGTATAAAAAATCTACAAATATAACAAAACAAAATTTAGAAAAAATTTGGTTAAAAGTAAAACATTTAATTTCTATGTATAAATATTTATAAATACAAGAATATTATACCATGTAGGTGCTAAGATAACACGCGTCATAGACACCTATGGTGACTATAATTTAGTTCACATATTGACAAACTCTTCTTAGTTCCAATAAAAGTCATGTTCTTAAAAATTCTATACTATCATGAAAAATAAAAATTTTTTCTTCTAAAAAGTCCTACTAAGGCAGCGCTGGCATGTAGAAAGTAAAATCTATTTAAGATTGGGACACATACTAAATATNCCGAGGCACCATACCAAGGATGTAGAAAAGCTATGCGGAATTGTATATGAACCACTTATAATGAATATGAGAATTTTACATGTTTTGATTATAAGAATTAACTATTGAAAACTATAGTTTAACTTTTATATTATTTTTAATTTGAAATAAAAATTTTGTAATAGTTTTATTGTATCTAACTGTCTTTTCATATTGTTATTAACTAATGTTATGAAAATCATTTCAGAAAATTTGCGTTAGTACTTATTAGGCTCTAGATCAAGAATCACTGCTCTCTCGAATTTGAAGCCCTGCGGACAATTTACAGAGTGACAGTACAGGGCCGACCCTTCGTCCCTGTTTTTTAAGTAACGTTCGTATATTCACAACCGCACACAAAAGTGTCTTTTACTTTAGCCATTGTAACACATCCTGCACCCACATGCTTTCTAATGGATGATACCATTTTATCTATTCAGTCATTTCCCAATTTAATAATATGAGTTAAATTCCCTGAACTCGTACAGACCACTCGTATGTTGTATACGAACAGGGCTTTACGGAGAGCTGTCTCCATAGGTCAGAAATAAGGAACGGCAAAAAACACTTTCCTATTTGAACCAGACTGGTAAAAGATAAAGGATATGCATTATCAATAGACCTAATTGATGGTTTTCCGGCTAGGTTAATCGTGTCTCCAATTGGTTCCCCCTCTTATCAACTTGATCTATGGTTTTCAACACTTTTCAATAAATTTTCGAACAAATCGAAATATACTGTAAAAAACTTTTACGAAGTAAGAGAAAAAAGTAAAAAATTAGTAATTCCAAATAATCATTCTTTTGTTTCATTTGACGCAGTATCACTACATACTAATTTCCCTTTTTCCCTCACAAAAAAAAGAATTTTCCAAAAAAATTAACAATTTCAATAACATTTTAGGTATTGACTGAACTGAGTTTTTGGATGAAATTGACTTTCTCATCAATCATAATTATTTCTCTTTCAATGGTAACGTATATAAACAATCTTGTGAAACTCTCATAGGAGGTTGTTGTTCACCTTGGTTTGCGAGAATAATACTGGAATCCTTGGAGATTTCAGTAGTAAATCGTTGCCATTATTCTGTCTTGCTATATTTGAGATATGTTGATTATAACCTATTAGTAATAAAAACTGATCAAATACATAATGTCCTAAATCTTTTCAACAATTTTAATATTTTTGTACAGTTGACAGTGGAATACGAAGTCAAGAATTCAATCCCTTTTCTAGATATTTACATTACTCGTATAATGAATTCCATTACTTAACTTTTTTTCACACAACCCACAATGCCAAAAAATCGCTATTATATTCTCTATGATTGACAAAGCCTTTAAACTCGTGGACTTCTCGTTTGGATCCCAGAATATTATAGCAGCTCGTAAGACTCTTATTGATAATGCGTATCCTCCATTTTTTACAAACAGATACATAAAGGATAGAATCAGTTTTCTTCATAGACAGAAAAAAAGTTAACAGGAATCTTGCAATCAAAATCTTTATTAATGTTATACAAAAGAGGGTTCTCGGTTCTCGAATCGGTCTGGTTCAAACAGGAATGTGTTCCTTGCCGTTCCTTTTTTCCGACCTATAAGGACAACTCTTTGTAAGGCCCTCTCCAAATACAACATACGGATGGTCTATACAGGTTCAGGGAATTTAACTCATATTAACAAATTAGAAAAGGGCTCAATAAATAGGTGAGACATTAGTGGTATCGTCTATAAGATAGCATGTGGGTGCGGGATGTGTTACAGTGGCCAAAGTAAAAGACACCTTCGTGTGCGGTTGCGAGAACACCAACGTTACAATATAAACGGGGACGGAAGGTCAGCCCTGTACTGTCACTCTGTAAATTGTCTGCAAGGCTTTGAATTTGAAAGGGCAGTGATTCTTGATCGAGAGTCTAATAAGTACAAACGCGAATTTTCTAAAATGATTTTCATAACATTATTTAATAACAATATAAATAGACAGTTGGATACAATAAAACTTAACAAGTCTTACATATTTTTCATTTCAAATTAAAAATAATATAAAAGTTAAATTATAGTTTTCAATAGTTAATTTTTGTAATCAAAACATGTAAAATTCTCATATTCATTGTAAGTGGTTCATATACAATTCCGCATACCTTTTCTACATCCTCTGTATAGTGCCTATTCCAATGTTCATTGTTCTCTTTAACGTATATTTAGTATGTGTCCCAATCTTAAATAGATTTTACTTTCTACATGCCAGCGCTGCCTTAGTAGGACTTTTTAGAAGAAAAAATTTTTATTTTTCATGATAGTATAGAATTTTTAAGAACATGACTTTTATTAGAACTAAGAAGAGTTTGTCAATATGTGAACTAAATTATTGTCACCATAGGTGTCTATGATGCGTGTTATTTTAGCACCTACATGGTATCATATTCTTGTATTTATAAATATTTATACATAGAAATTAAATGTTTTACTTTTAATCAAATTTTTATTAAATTTTGTTTTGTTGTATTTGTAGATTTTTTATACTGAAGAGGCTGTCAGCAAGACAGCGAAATATTTATTGATGTAAGTAAATGATTAATAAATAGTCATGCTCCAAACTACCCTGTTAGAGTCTTAATATTATTTAATGACAAAGCAGTAAGTAAAAGGAGTCCATAGATAAGCTTAAAGTATAGTTAAAAAAACATTATATGATTTATTTGACTCGAAACATCCATTTTGGTCCTCTTGTTTTAGAAGCAGGTCTTAGACAGCTTCTTCCCGTTTAAAAAATTAAAAGAAGCATGATTGTATAAGAAAGTATTAAATCATCACATCTTTAGACACTGTTCCGTATTGTAAAACTTAATATTCTTATTCTTTTAATTGACAAAACATTTTTAACATCATTATTTGATATTAGAGAAGGAAAAACTAACTCATTTTAAATGCCAAATAAGTTGAAATTAACTGATGTTTGTGCCAATATTTGGGGTGAAGGTATTAACTTTTTAATAAATATCGTTAAACTTACTTCTCCTAAAGAATAAACTTTTTTTTTTGAAGGATTAAATTCCAAGTCATATAAAAAGAGCAGGAAAAATGTATTGCAACATAGATTATGCCTCTAACGACCGTGTTGATAGATCTGATAGTGATGTTTATATAAGTTTTTTTAATTGAATTTCTAAGCGAAATTCGTGAAGGCTTACCTACGCATGAGCCGAATCAAAAACTTGGAATAATTGTTATGTTGATAGGAAGTTTTAGTATAGTTAAAGGCTTTTTAATGGTACATGGACACAAAATGCGAAATAACTTAGATACAATATTGAAGCAAAAATTATAACTTGAAAAAAAATTGGAAAAAAAGTTTTCATACCAAAAATAACTCTCAATGTAGAAAATTCATTATTATCTCCTTTTATTTTATATAGAAAACAATTTCCTTCAGTCTTAGCGTTTTTCATTACTATAAATAAATCATCAAGTTAAAAATTTGATAATATTGGATTAAATTCGAAAAAACCACTGTTTTCGCATGGTTAATTCTACGTCACGTTATCAAGATGCAAAAATAAAAATGAAATTTACATTTAAATAGAACGTTATAATATTGAAAATAGAAAATATTGTCTGGAAAATAAATTTTTGACATTAACTAATCTAGGAATTTTACATGTTTTGATTATAAGAATTAACTATTGAAAACTATAGTTTAACTTTTATATTATTTTTAATTTGAAATAAAAATTTTGTAATAGTTTTATTGTATCTAACTGTCTTTTCATATTGTTATTAACTAATGTTATGAAAATCATTTCAGAAAATTTGCGTTAGTACTTATTAGGCTCTGTGAAACAAGTTTAAAAATAACAAGTTTTTATTGCTTATAAATTAATATTATAATGTACGTTGCGTATTATCTAGGTTAAAGATAAAAGGGGTAAACTTCATTGGAATACTTTACATTCTTCAATAAAGAGGCGAAAATGACTTTCTTTTTTTTTTTTGTGGTAAATAGAGCTACGATCGAAGTCCACGGTTCATTCACCTGCTTCTACGTTGGACATTTATTTAGTAATTTCTAGTAAGTTACTATTACATTAACCGTCTAACATACTTTAATTTCTAAGTAGCATTACCATTGTACTTATTTTTAAACTGTGTTCATGTGGTGTTAAACCTTTACGCATACTGTTCAAGATTTTCTTTGGGAAATTGATATAAATGTTGTTGTCTGACTTATCAACCTTTTTTGAGTTGCGTTATCTTTGCTGTACTAGGTTTCAGTTTCTTCAGTTAACGTTTAACGAATTCCTTTATTTAAGAAACTAATATACTTACAATATTTCATAAATATAACACTTTTAACCCAATAACTATTTAAATTAACAAATATTTTAAAACATTCTTTTTTATAATCCGTTTTCTTATTATATTAATGAATTCTTGCTTAATAATTAAAAATTTCAATCATTAATAAAAATAATAATTCAATCGTTTTTTTAATAATGATAATTTTATCACGGTTTCTTACAAATAGAAGAATATGACAAAAATTTCCTCTCAAAATTTATTTCTAAAATGTATTTCTGTGTTACATACACCTCTTGAATTTGAGAACTATTTCTGATACGTGTTCTTAGAATCATTAAAGCTCTGTTTGAATTTATTAAATCATCTTCTCGTAATTTTTTGTTACATGAGTCAAACATTTCTTAACTAAAAGATGTTTGTGTGTCTCGGAGATTTTGTGTATCTTCAATTTGTTTTAGTATAGGTAGATGATAACATCGTTGATAATACTTGAGAATAAATTTGTAATTCAATTATGTTGCATTAACAATTACTTCATGATTTTCTCTACATGTCAACAAAAATAAATTAGTTAAGCAATCGTGTCATCATTGATCAACAGTATAGTAAACAAAATTAGGTGGATTGCTGATGCGTTGACTCTGTTACTTTGATGTGATCAACAATACTTTAGCTACATATTTAACTTCAAGTTTTACATTTGTATATTTGTATATCGAGTGCTAAAGATTGTACAAATCAGACAATACTAATAGTTTTACTATTAAATCTGTATTTGTGTCTACTTAACTGCATTTTCTAGTGCAAGTTTTTGAGTCTCTATTTCGTGCTTTCTGTGCTTCTTCAGTCAAAAGTCCACTCGGAGTAAAAATATGATACTCAATTATTTGTTCTCCATGATGAAATATTTTATACACGGAAGAAAGAGTAAAATATCAAGCATAATTTTTTAAATAAAATTGAATTGTTATTACGTACGCCTTAAACTACTAAAGTATAACAGCTGTTTCATAGGAAATTATCTAAAATATTAGGAAAAAGTAATGCAGCTCTATAATTATAATTAAAACACTGAGAAAAAGATCGTGACAATTTATATTGAAATTTTGGATAAAAATAATCGTGTTGAACGATAATTGTCGGACCAGTGCATTATCTATGAGATCTTACTTAATTCAGCCTATTTTCCTTTAAATGTTTCTTATACATCTACTTTCTTATGGACTTAGTCTCAAGTCTAAAAATGTCTTGGTTTACACAAAAAAAGTTTCAACCTCAAAGTCTACAAATCTCATACTTTTATCAAACAAACTCTGGTATGCATTCTTAAAATTGAAACATTTTCTCTTATGTAGCATTGTCTATTTACATTTTTAGTATTTGTGAACAAATTCAATCTTAAAAGTAACAGTGCTGCAAAAGAACTGTTGTTCATACCGATGTAACAGATTCAATGAGGGTGTAAAACTCTCCTATATATAATGATTTTTGAAGTTATACTTCTATAGGCGTATTATGCGTAAGAGTAAATCAACGATTTGAGATTGGTGACCTTAAGAAAAAGTGTGACGGAAGTAGATTTTGCATGTTACTCTTTCTTTGCCCCATAAGCTTAAAGTATAGTTAAAAAAACATTATATGATTTATTTGACTCGAAACATCCATTTTGGTCCTCTTGTTTTTATAAATACAAGAATATTATACCATGTAGGTGCTAAGATAACACGCGTCATAGACACCTATGGTGACTATAATTTAGTTCACATATTGACAAACTCTTCTTAGTTCCAATAAAAGTCATGTTCTTAAAAATTCTATACTATCATGAAAAATAAAAATTTTTTCTTCTAAAAAGTCCTATTAAGGCAGCGCTGATACGTAGAAAGTAAAATCCAGTTAAGATCAAGACACATACTAAATATACGTTATAGAGAACAATGATCATTGGAATAGGCACTATACAGAGGGTGTAGAAAAGCTATGCGGGACTGTATATTAACCACTTTTAATGAATATGAGAATTTTACATGTTTTGATTATAAGAATTAACTATTGAAAACTATAGTTTAACTTTTATGTTATTTTTAATTTAAAATAAAAATTTTGTAATACTTGCTAAGTTTTATTGTATCTAACTGTCTTTTCATATTGTTATTAACTAATGTTATGAAAATCATTTNTCTAAAAAAAATTGTTGTTTATAATGGTAATTTTTCAATATTTAGTAGTTCTTTTTTATCATGCCCCTATAAAAACACATAGGTTAGAGGTAGATAGATTTCAGAAAAAAAGAAAACAATAATTAAATAGATTGCATTTTAATTAAACTATTTTTACTTATCAAAATTATGTTACCAAAGATGAGTCTTTTCCTGTATGGAACGATCAATAACTTTCAATGCTTTTTTTGTCATTGACACTTTATTTCAAATAATATTAGCTCTGCGTAATTCTTTTTTGTTTTATTGTAATGGAACGTTGGCACCTCAAATTGTACTTAAATCCAAAAGATAACTGAAAGTTTAGTGGCTTGTCGTTTTTTTAAAGAGAATGGCAATGTTTGTCCATACTATGGATGAAATAGTTTTTCTGATTGATTCAAAATAGTTAATCAATGCTCCGTACTAAAATGTTTTGAAAGGTATTTTTTTACCATAAATACATACCATTTTTCATAATGTCACAATATTATGAAAAACGAAAATTGTTTTTGATTAAATTACAAGAAAAAAAATTCCAACATTCTTTGTTAAGTTTATTTATGTTAACATTTTTTGAATTTTATTAAAGCTTACATTAGTATCGATTTTTTTAAACTTCGATAATTTGAAATTTATATAAACATCCATCACAATAAGATATTTGGTTAGGTGAAAAAGAGAATTATTTTTAAAATTTTTTATTAAACCTTTAATAAAAACTTCTTAAACTTATTTCTAGTTGTACTTTCTTGAACGTTATCTGATAATAAAAACGATGCAAAATATTTGTGTAACGAAGATAGTTACATGGTGTTATAATCTTTCTAAAAATCTTGTCTATTTAGGAATCTTGATAAGCTAAGCTCATTTACACAGCAGTTTTATTTTAAATACTATGTAGTAGTCCATTAAAAGTGTTCAAATAACTATAATATTTTCTTTCTTTCTTTACTTTACTAAATATTATTTTAAAATTAAACCTTTTTTAATCTTTTGATAATACAATGCTTAATACACCTACAGCCACATTTTTTGTATGTATTTGCGTTTAATCTCATTATAAGACTGGTTATTAAGTACGTAACAGTTTTTAATGTTAATATACTTAAAAGTGCTAGTAAACTTATGATTTTTGTTTAACTTGAACCATGATACTAATAGTATTTTCTATTTAGAATTAGCATTTTTGTTTTAATCATAAACTTTTTTTGCTTTTTTTTAATGTGCACTGGAAAAGTAGAAATTTATTGGCTTCGTCCACGAAGAAAAAACTATTGTCTGTGCCATGTTGCCTCTATTGGACTTGAATAACCACTATCGAGGACGTATTGTGAAATTTATTCGTGTTTTTTTCCCTAAAAATATTGACTTCTACCAATTTGAAAAATGCTTCATTACTGTAAATAATTCTACAAATTTATATTTTACTATTAATAAATGGGCATTATTTCACACGTGGGTGATAAATATGTTGAATTAGCAAAAAAACTGTCATAAAGCAGTACTATAGAATTATTAACTATACACAGGCAAAGTTACTTCATTTTAAAATCATTTTAAAATTTATTTAGAGAACTTTGTCAACGAGTTATTAGAGTTTAAGAATAGAATTATGTATAAATTAGCCAAATTTCGTGCCACGTACTTATGTGTAGTATCTAAAATGAGTAATATCTTATGTCACTTTTTTCTAATATATCGTGGCCGTTAAGCAGATTTTTAAAATGAGCATAACGACAACATCTAGATATTATAAGACATAATCAAATTGTACATTAATATGATGAGGAGATAATACTTAGAGCGAGCAGAACGGTGAAGCTTTACTAGTATTTATAGGTATGAGTATGGATATAAATACATAGGTTGGTATAAATATGTGTATGTCTTTATACATAATATAGAAATGTCAGTAGGTTCAGGGATGTGATTCCTTATCAACCCCTTATACTGCCCCTTCATTCCCCCAGAAATTATCTACACCCCTACAAAAAAAGGAAAAATTATTCTAATTTCTCCCATATTTTTATCAAGTTTTATTCTTTAATTTCCCCTACTATTCTCAAATAACCTACATCATCTCTGACACGATTTTTTAACTCCCATATATCCCCCCCTTCCCACAAACTCCCATAAACTCTCAATCAAATAAGAAAAAAATCGTTAAATTTCGTCTTTGTTTGCGTTAAGTTTGAATTTCGAAGTCCCTGTCTATTACCTTCAACCAGCCCTTTGAATATTCTTTTAAGTCTCTACATCCCCCTTCGCAACTGCCTTCACCAAATGATAACCGATACGTTTTTCCCCTTATTTTAATTAAAATAGATTCCTTAACCCACCCCCCTCATTTTCTTCCAAATAACCTTCTCAACATCTCTCAAAAATCTTGTTATATATTTACATTCTGAAGAAGCTTTTAAAAATAGATATTTGGATTTTTTCACATGTGTTCATCACAGCTGTTTGTTTTATTTTATTCAACCAAGTTATTAAAACATAATTTTCATTCCTATACATATACTTTTTCGCAACTTTTCACACCACCTTGAACTGACAATTAGTACTAATGCCGTGATAAATTGTTTTTCTTTAACGGAAACATGGGCACCCTTTATCTCTTCTAAAGGTCATACAATAATCATGATATTTTAGTGTGGTTTGCCCTTTTATCTTTTTCTTAAACCTGACACAATATATAATGAAAAAAAGGGTACGAAACAAATTAAGTAGAATTTAAATGTATGATGTACATATTGAAACTTTTTGTAAGTATATACTACTTTGACCATAAAAAAATTAAATTGAAAGTTAAAGAAAAAACCAAGTCTAACGAAAATCTTATGAAGTAACTTTGACCAGAAAAAAATCTGATCGAAAGTTAAAGAAAAAACTAAGTCCAAAGAAAATCTTATAAAGTATAAAAAAATCAAGCAATTCACTTTTACGTCATTTTTGTTTTGTTGTACGTCAAAATATTTCTAAAATTATAAAATAATCATGAGAATTTATTTTATAACTTAAAATTGTATTTGAAATTTTCACAACTATTTTTATGTAGTATAAGTATCTAAAAATAATTGTATGATTTTTAATGATAAATATCTTATCACTCAATCCAAACTATATTTATGATTTTGGGTTGAATATCGCGTTGAACCTTGTAAAAAAATTTTTTTTCAAATAAAAATCAACATTATCAAGAGATTGCCCTAGAGATTTTTTAATTTACACAAAGTGTGCTAAGATAGCAGAAAATTGGCTTGTGTACAAAGTATAAAGTAATAAAAAATCATTTATTGCACTAACAATTATTTTTTGTTTAAAAACTTTGTTTGATTAATAACCATTTCATAGTTTTTAGTCTTGTGCCATTACATAAACCATAAAAATTTTTTGAATATACTAAAAAACTTGAAAGAATAATCATCATACAAATAATAGTGTAATATTTAAATATAGCTCATAAGATACTAAATGTTAATAAATATGATTTATCATATCAATTGAAACGTTCATCTTAATATCATTTACGAGTTTATTGACTCATTTATTAGTTAAATTATCTATGCTGTAATGAAGTTTTACTGCTTCTGGTAGATTATTTAAAATTTTATTGTTAAAAAAATGCGTATACTCCTCATAATAAGGAATCAGTGTAACATTTTTTTCAAGTATAAATATTCTTACTAGAAATTCTTAATCAAACTTTTTTCTTAATTTTTCAGAAACTTTAAGAAATTTAATTTTTGTCCTCCTATTATTATTTATAATAACTTGAAAAATTATATCACTTAGTCAAAGGATCACATAAAGTTTTTAAGTGGGGAAATTTCTCAAGCATAAGTAAACTGAGCTAGAAAAAAGAATACAAGCAAAAAACATAAGCTTTATGCAAAAAATTATTTTACCATCTCAAGTTTTAACTGATGATAGGGTCATTTAGTAATTGCTATTAATGTTATATTCTAGAAGATGCTCAAAAAAAAAGTTAGGTTGCTTGTTTATTTGCATAACTCAGTAGCCATCTGAGTGTTGACGATTGAAACGCGTAGAAGGACGCATCTGCATTAGTATATATATCTTCCCAAATTACAGTTGTTTTTGCAGGGTATTAAACACGTCCTCAACTTTCCATAGACCCCATACCAATAGGAAATAAATTCATTTAATTTCTCTGTTATCTTGATTTATGACATGTTTTTACCAGACCCCCATCCCTTCCAATAATCTTACAGCCCCTCCACAGAGCTTGCACGTGATTTTCATGGACCCCTGCAGCCCCTAAGTTAAACTATCACTCGAGTTCTACAGACTCTGACATACTTATATAAGGCAGCTTATGCAGACCTTGCGTACGTTGAAATATATATAGATAACATTAGAATTTATGCTGACTGTCAAAATACTTGAATTTTTGTTAACAAAACATCACTTCCCATTTTTATTTGGCTGCATTAGTCGTCTACCATGTACAACATATGTTTACAAGATCTGGTCCGAATGTATCGCAAATTTTAATATTATCTTCGTAATATATGAAGCAAAGTCGCAAAAACCGTTATAATCGCTAACCGTGATAACTACTCAACCGATCTCGATAAAATTTTGCTTATTGATTCTTGACACTTTCTAAATGGTTTTAGTAAGGTAAAATACCCAATAGCGGGACAAAGCTCAAATGAGGCCAGATTAAGATTGTAATAACATCAAAAATATTGAAATAAAGCATGATATTTCGGTTTTATTTAGTGCGCTATTTTCTAAAGAAGGTAAAAAAATTAAAAAATTGAGGCTAAGTTAAAACATAAAAATGATATGATGAAAAGATAAAAAAGACTTTTGTCGCAGTAACGGGACAATAAGACTGTGGCACGGCGGAGTAGTGGGAAACCTATAGCCCTATAACGGGACAAGCTCAGTTTTTGTACAAATAGAACTAAAGACTTTAGTTAGACTAACCAATTTATTGTTAAAGGACGTGTTTAGAATTAGATTAACACTTTTACATAGCTAAAATTAAAGCCGGTAAAATTATTGTATTACATTAAAATTTGTATGTACATTTTAATAATCATATTCAACCATAATAGTGAGAGAGTACATGAATATTTGTAATGCATTATTTTTACATATTTGGTCACAATATAAGAACATACTTGAGCAATATTTTCTTTAAAACTAATTTTGGCCTGGAGATCTTCTGTTTCAATAAGTAACAATATTTTATTTATTTCTGAACTTTCGTTGTCCAGCTCTTTTTTCTCACTCAACAATAAATTCTTGGAATTCGTATCAGTTTCCAGTTTTATTGATTTATTAACTTCCTTTATTTTCTTCAATATACTACTTTTACGTTCTCGCAACGCTTTCTTTTTTTCTATGACATTTTTGCATCTCTCAGCTTCCGCATCTTTAATCCTTTTTTTCCTTTCTCTCTCCTCTTTTTTAAGTTTGATTTCATTTTCTTGGGTTCGCTTCATTTGCTCTTTACTTTCTAAATAATCAAGCATATCTTCGACACATGCCCCTGATGGTATTTTCCTCTTTTTTTTGTTTTTTACATTAACAGTTTGATAAGAAAAAACTTTATCAAATCAAGAGATTTTATCCAAAGTTTGAGTATCTACAATGATAAAAAATTAAAATATTTATTTTTATTAATAATAGTTTAGTTTAGGTGGTCCCTTTTTGCAACCTAGTTGTGATAAATTATGGGCTTTGTTGAACAAAGTGCTTTTAGGGACTCCAAACTCATCTGCTATTTCTCTGAATGTCTTTCCTTTACCTACTTCATTCAAAGCAATCTGTAGACACTCTGTAGTGTATTTTTTATTTGTACTATTCTTATTCTTTGTTTTCCAAGTTTTTCTCTTCTTAACAGTTACTTCAACTTGTTTTTTTTAATTTTGCCATTTTTTTTTGGAAATTTAAGTAGATAATCCTATAAATGAGGTTAAGTTTATGTAAACATCCGTTGTATATTTGATCAACAACTCATTTACGCTTATAAACATTTAAAAAGTTTGCTTGTATGAATAATACTTATAAAAATGAAATTTAGATAATAATTGTACTTACTCGTACAGAAAAAGTAATATAAATAATAAAATAACACTATACGTCCCACTACTGGTCTGACTAGACTGAGGTGTCGGTAAAGCTGGGACAAAATTCTGATGTTGTCCAACTATAGGGCTACAGCGTAAAAATCTTATGTAATAACGGAACATGCAATAATTAAATGAATATTTATTGTATTCTGATTTGTTGATATGCTTTAGCTTTTCAAATGTGTTGGCTATTCATACATACGTTTCACTTGGTAAAACAACTTTTACTAATCGATAAAAGTAAGTTTGTAAATTTTGTTGAGAGCTATGAAATTCCTTATATTTACATAAAAAATAGGAAACTCCCTTAGACTGATATTATTAATCAACTTTCTAATTAACTATTAATATTTATGTTGTAATAGCGATATTTATATAAACATTATAATGCGAATAGTATGCTAAAATGAAAATGTCTAATGCAACATCATTTAAAAACACTGTATTATATAAAATCGCTACTTGTCCCAGTACTGCGCCACAATTTGCACTTGTCCCGCTATTGGGTATTTTACCTTATAGTTTTTATCTTTAAAAAATTAAAAACAATAGAAATAAATAGCAATAATCATAGCAATAACAATAGCATTGTTCTCTAATAGACCAGGAACTTACGTAGAACTCCATCCTGAACAACCAAGATTAACGAGTGCCACCAACAAAAAAGCGGTCGAAACACTAACGTCTCTGTCGTAATACCAGAAGACGGATAGCCAGAGCACAATCGGATCTATTAATTTGGGATTTCGTGGCCATTCTTCCAACCGACCTGGTACTACCAGAGCAGATTTTACTACAACAGCATGCCAGGGAAAACACAACCCTAAGAAGTTTGGGCAGCCACACCAGTCTCCTATTCAGTGGATCGTCCCAACGGCATACTTACAGAGAAGATATTCTCCAGTCCCACTTTACTGACTAATAGTAAACGGTTGTGTATCTGGCATACCACCTGAAGATAGGATAGTGGTGTACCTCCCTCCAGCATGGTCTCTGTACGCAGAGACTCCGAGATGCCCACAGCTGCCAGCCGGCTCTTCATCATTTAAAAAAAAAATAAGGAATGGCTGAAAGTTTGACAATCAATCTCATCGGTTCTTTTAAGAGCAGTCTAACCACAGTTCATACATTTGCGACGCTGCCTAAAAAAACGTACTGAGTTTCTGATTCCACATATAGACTCAATTCTATCAAGAACATAGCTACCTATTTAAACGGGAGTAACCGAGTTATCCTATTAACAATATGGTGCCGCTGTGATTCTGGTGCTGGTTGATTCTGGTGATTCTTGGTGACAAAAAAAAGGTGCTTTAGACACCACTGTCTCCAGCGTAATACCAGGAAACGTTGGAAAAGAGTTCTTCAACTAACTCTAACGCTCCAGATGTTGGAGTTTTCCCCACGATTAGTCTGGTGCGACAATAGCAGGCCAGAGACGATCACCCTAACGTATGCAGTGTGTTTATTTGCTGGAAACTTCAGATAAGAAGAAGTTTAGTTCGCTGGTCCATTTAAGGGCCATACAATATTGCACTAATTAGCCAACAAATATATTACAACTTAACAAATTTGACAAAAAACAGCCTTTAAGGCTCAGAAAAGTGTCAACCATGCATGTAGTCACAAAAGAGAGAATTGGAAGGAAAACTTCAAATGACAGTAATTACTTAAATGTTTAGGATTTTTAAATACGCAGAATAATATGTATTCTTATTTATTTTGGCGATGAGAAATAGAGAGATGAAGCTCCAGGACTTTGTTGCTTTGGTAACGACGTTGTAAGATCGAAAAAAAAAACAATTTTCGACACGCCCTGCGTGGGGACCTCGATTATGAGCCATCTGTTGTGGCTCTAAGGACCTTGATTTACACACGCTACTCACAACTCGTGCTGCGCACTCGTGCGAGTGCGTGTGTACGTTGAGATCTTTTCAGAGCCACATTAGATGGTTCCTAATCTCGCTCCCCACGCACCATGTGTCGAAAAGTTGTATACGCCACACGTGCGAGAGGTTAGGTGATTGACATACGCGTGTCTTCGCACACTCGCTAGCGCTCATGTGTGAACTGACACGCGTGCGTCAATCGCCTTCCTCGCGCACTAGTATCTTAATGTACTATTTTAAGTTATAAATATTTTATCGGTTTTAAAATCTTTAAAGTTTTAACAAATAGCCCTTTTTTATTCATTATATTGTAAGAAAGTGCAAATCAACAGCTTATTAGTGCCAAAAATTATTTCAGGGCGTAAGAAACGCTCGGTACTTTTCAGCATCATTATTTTTTTTTTCCTTTTAACACTTTATTATTTGACAAAATAATCTGCATGGACTCTAGACACATATCTTTTTAATGAGAAGATTTTTGTTCTGAGAAGTATCAGGAATAGATATAAAATTTTTAATTAAAAACATTTAACATTACGGGTCAACACACTGCGGTGTTTCGTTCAATGAGTTTCGTAGAAGCCAAGGTGGAGGGGGGGCTGCTAGTATAGTGTAACAGGGTGTCAGTATTTTCTTACGGCTCCGATATCAACTAATTTATGCTAGGATCACTCTGACTGGGACTGTACTTCCCAGGTACCCACGGAGACACACTCACACTACAGCACGGACATTGAGTCCGCTTTTTCTTGTTCTCGTCTGCTTGCTGAGGGGCTAGCTCAGCTCTGGCTTGACTCAGGATGCTCATGCATCGTCATATATATGTCATATGATACCCTCTCTCTCTCTCTCTCTCTCTCTCTCTCTCTCTCTCTCTCTCTCTCTCTCTCTCTCTCTCTCTCTCTCTCTCTGGCCTTTCTTTCTGGCGCAGTTTAGGTGAGCGTAAACGGTGCTCAAGTATTAACTGCCCGTTATAATATTATGTATGTATTATACATGTCAAAGCACCCTCAAATAAAAGCAACGTTCATCAGTTATACAAAATTTTCTCATAGAGATTAGAGTATGTGCACAATAATAAGTGTGCCAGACTTTCAAGCGCGTCATTAATAGACAGAAACAATAATAAAGTGAAGGAAATGGTATTCTCTAATCGTTAAATAACTGTAACAGAACTAGCTAAGAGTCTTAAGATATTAATTAGCTTGTTTCATTTAATTTTAACCAATATTTTCAGCTCAAAACAGGTACCCGCAAAATTTGAGCCAAAATTGCTTAATGCCACTCAATACAGCAACCTGTTAACTTTGCTCAGGAGATATTTTACTCTGTCTATGATGACCTAGTTTTCCTCCAGAGGGTCATAACTGGTGACGAAATATGGGTTTATTGTTATATCGTGAATACCAAAGCTCAATCATCTTAATTCAAACTACTGCATGAGCCAAAACCAAAAAAAGCGTGCCAAATTCGATTGAATGTAAAAATTTAGATCACAGTTTTCTTTGATTGTGGGGGTGTGGTGCATAATACGTTTAATTTATTCGAATTTGTGAAAAATAAAAAATTAGCTTTTACGTGTCATTAACAGCCCTACTACCACATCATTGCTTGAAAAAGGATTTTTAGTTAAAAACAATATAGTAATGGTGCCTTTTAGACCACGTGACTTTTTTTTGGTCCTAACACTTCAAAAGTACAAAAAATTACCACGCAACGCCATAATTAAAGAGATAATGACGTCAACAGAAATGAAGCCGAGAGAGATCATTAAATTTATTTATTCAGGTGCTTTGAGAATCATAAAAAATGTTGACATGAGTGTATTGTATCTAAAAGGAATAACTTCATTACTTTGACTCTATAAATTTTATTTAAGTTATATTGATTCGATTTTAACTCATTTTGAAGTATATAGTTCCTGGTGCGCTAGTTCATTTTATTAATGTTATTATTGAATTCTGCATAAAACTAAAAATTTCATGTTTTTTCATTATATGATACTAATACAAATACACATACAAATTAAAATTATTTTTATTTATACAGTAATTAAAAACACGAAAGTATCGTTGCAATAAGTCAGCCCATTTTTAGGTGGTACCTAACAAAGCCCTATTGAGCAATAAAAAGACAACTTCCGTATCATTTATTATTCTCTTTAAATTAAATGCGTCTTATTAAACTAACTAACGAGTGTGTAAGAATTTCAGATAATTATTGATTTACACTCTTTTATTATTTCGTAGATCTTATTCTAATGACTAGCCTGTCTCTCATTTAATTTTTGGGCCATACATCTTAGAATATTTTTTTAGTATGAGAAATAAGTTTTTATTAAACTTTCATTTTTAAACCAAAAATATATTTTATTCATGGAAAAAGTGTAAAGATCGTATTTAAATTACATAAATGAATCCTTTTTAAATTGATCTTAACATACATAAAACAATAAAATAATTTTAATCAAAGGCTTATTTGTTTATTTATTTTAGAAAACATACTAAAATTTTCTAAATGTATAAAAAAATTTTATATTCCTGAAACATATTTCTGTATAATGTGAATCAAAACAAATTCTGAAAAGACGAAAGCTGTAACTTATGAAAAAAGTTTTCTGATACGAAGGGGCTTATTTTACAGATGCTGTATTAAACACTGGCATATCGAACAATTTTCATTAATTTAAGATATATACAAAAATAAATATGCAGTAACTGTTCAACATCACGTGTTGGCCATTATGCATAAGCAAGAAAAAGTACCAAAAACTTGGTGATTAGAAAAATTTGCTGTTTATCCTTTTACCTCTTGATTCAGATTAACCTACGGCCCTAACATCTAACAATTATTATCTTGTTTTTTTACTAATCAATCTCCGGCTTTTAAGATTTTGTTTGTCTGTAAACTGTTTTGTGTAGCTGTATGTCTTCATTTTTTATCACATGTGTCGCGAAATTAGCCAAAAGAAATGTAACGGTAGGTATGAAATTGAAAATGCCCCATTAGACTTACGTTGAAGTTTTAAAATGTAAATAAGTTTTTATTCATTAGATATGCAACATGCTCTGATATTTTAACAGTAAATTTTTTACAGCTCATTCTACCATAGATTTTAACCTGAATGCAACGGCACAGCTTTCAAAATAGTTATAAAAGTTCTTAACGTACCAGACGACAAGTGATAACAAATTTTTAAAAAGTACAATTATTGTGTATCTTTTTAGATATTTTGTGTAATAACTATTTTTTGAACTGAATAAATTAATTTAATCTAAATAAGGTTGTCGCTTTAAGAAAAAAGTATGTTATAGAACAAAATGTGGATACCTCATTCTTATATTTATATGAAAAGTATTTCTCTTTTATCCAGATAAGCAGGATATTTTATTTTCTAAGTCTTTTTGTAGGACAAATCTTATTCTTAAATTTTGGGTGTATTTATGTCTATTTTATTTAACGTTTTTAAGTTGAGTAATAGAAAAAAACATAATTTATGAATGAATAATAAAAAAGTTTTAAAAACATACAGAATAAACCTAAATCATGTCGATTTTTACGGAAGCATATATTGTTATTTTCTAAGTGGTACCTAGGAGTTGGCGCTCACGAAGGTATAGCCCTCTATTGTATACATACTGACATTACACAGTAATTTTAAATGGTCCTTGTGCTACTCCTCCTTAGCCTTTCTTATACTTTCAGATCCTTTAGCCTGCTCAATATAATTTAAAAGTATTTAAGTTTGCCTGTTATTGAATTTAGTTAAGTTCTCAAATAATCATTACTAGCTTGTCTTAGCCACTCTTGATTCTTTGTAATATTCCTTGATCCATCTTCTTAGCCTCAGTCAGTATAAGGTAAAACTATTTTAGTTTGTGTGTTATTTATTTTGGTTAAATTTTCTTCTTTACCATTTTATGCTTGAACTTAATCGACTTATTTTCTTAGACTCTAACTTAGACTAGAATAACTTAGACTCTTCTCAATTATTATTAAATCTGTTTTACTTTATCCATTATCAAATTAGATTAAAGTTTCTATTCAGCCCACACTCTTAATGCTTTGTAATACCCTTTCTACCCCCTTTCTCCACCCTCATTATGAGATCAACTATGCAGTTTTGTTGTTAAATTTGCTTGATACTTTTATTTGATTTTATTAGCCCCACAATTTTTTCTTACCTTCTACTTACATAAATGTAAAATAAAATCATTTTGTTCCTTCACTTTGACAGATTAAATATTCTGCTAAGCACCTTGTCATTTTTTTTGAGAATATAATCAAAATTGCACTCTTACTTGCAGTACTTATATAAATATATTTTTTGGAGTTATACTGGAATTGGCTTGTTTACATAAAAGTTTAAATCAATAATCATAATGATTTCAGATTCGTGACCTTGAGGAAATATGTAACTGAAGTGGATATTGCATGTTACTCCCCTTTACCCTGCTTCTGTTTCTTTAACTAATTCTTGGAAAAAAAAGTTGAACCTTCCCGATTTGGAGATTAATTATTTCTTGTTATGGTATGATTTGTAACTGATTGATAATGTTGACATTTTTTCTGTATTTCATGAATGCATTGATTGGTTTCTTTTTTTTTGCATTTTATTCTTTTACAATTTTTCCAATCGTAATGAAGGTGATTTTTTGACTTATAAAACATTCATTGCAGTTAGTGGGGGAAAAGGTTAGAGAGGTGAGAGGAGCGCAAATTTATACAGCAACGCTGGCAATTATTTTTCTCATATGGATGTACTTACATACACGCTTTTACGCATACTTGACCCCTTCTTTCTTGTGTTATTAGAAAAAACAACTTTTGGATCCATTTCAAAATTTAGTAGGTGTATCTAAAAGTAATATTTCATACAAAAAAATTAGGAAGTTTCTACAGATCGTATAAATACAACTTTTCCTGATTTTTCTGTAAGGTTACATGTTAAATTAAAATTTTTTAAAAGAAAACATACATGAAAAAAGGGTAAAGTTGAATGTGCCGCAATTTTTTGAAGGTATTTTTATAATTTTTTGAGTATATATTGAATGTTTGAATAATACTTTTCAAAAAATCTATGTGTAATAAATGTCCTCAAGGGACCTTTGCTGGCTTGTAACACTACCCTATTGAAGAAAGCAGTTCTATATGATGGTTTTTCTTAACCTTTTAGATACAATTATAATTAGGGTATCAAAGATGGACTAGGAATGAGTGTGAGCGTACGTGACATATATGAGCGTGATGTTAGAGATGTAATCAGCGTAGGTGGTAGGAAGTTGTTTTGAAATTATAGAAAGATTCGATGAAAGCTCATAGTCTTGTACTGACCAGCATACATATTGATTAGTTTGTATTGTGCCATAAGATATTGTTTATAATTGTTCATTTATTTAATATTAAAATTTTAATTGAAACCATATCCAATTATTGTAGGTATACTCATTCCAACGACAACTGCACCATATTCGTACACAATATCGTTTTTTAGAAGATATATTTATATTCATTATTATATTAATCTGCCATATGATTTCATACAAGAATAAACTTATACTTAAGTACCCAAGCACCCACTGTTCACTGGTTTTTGTTCGGTAAATTTTATTTAAAGTGATAATTTGTTGGAATGATCGTTTCTGTAAAATTTTTTTGCAAATTTAACGCTGTTAATGATGTATTGTTTGGGCGCAATAATTTTTTTTCTGAAATTCTACATATTTTTATTATTTGTATTAATAATCCTGCAAAATAATAAGAAATGATAATATTATATTTAGTCAAGAAAACAAAGATTAATTTTATAGAATATTGAAACAATCGATCTTGCTAGTAAGCCTTTTTACTACGAGAACAGAGGAATTCCTTTTTATTTTTTCATAATTTATGTAGGTTATATCATTAAGGTTTTATTTAACCTTCCTTACAAGGGAAGGTGGCCTAAAGTGGGTTGGTAAACATTCAAAGCCCAGAAAATTTAGTATTTGTATGATGATAATGATCAATTCTTTTTTTTTTTGGATAGAGGGCACATAGAAGTAGAAAATAAATAAGTAATATTGGTTCATTGTCTATTAATTTATAATCTATTATGAAAAATAAGAAACCATTAAAAAACCGCTTTTCCCTGGGACCTAAAGTGGGTTATCTGTTTGGATTATTAGAATGTTAAAATATGCTCATTAGAATAATGCATTAATAAATATGCTTTGTTTACTCATTTAATTAGTAATTTTAATCTAATTCAATCACCTTATTTAGGACATAAATCGCTTTGTTTTTCACTCACAATCACTATTCACACAATTCACATTAAAAAAATACAAATAAATCAACAACAAATTATATTATAGCGAATTGGACACCTACAAGTTTTTTGATTAAGTAATGCTAACTTAAAAAAGTTCAAAATAAAACGCCAATACTTGAGCTTAATTTAAACTTCATTGGGCTTAAATTGACTGAAAATTATCAACAATACAATAAGTGTATTCGTTTTTGACTGATCAAAAAATATATACCTCTTATTTTTTAAATCAAATTGTTGATTCTTCAAACATTCCGTGTAATTACTTTATATGGGACGGTGGGTTACTAGCTGTCAGGCGGGAGACTTCGTCATCCTGATTTTTTTTATCGATAAGACATATTTAAATGTTAATTCTGTTAGAAATTCATTTCTATGACGTTTACTTAACACATCTTCAGAAATTAAACGAAAAATCTTCATTAACTTTTTAAAACAGGAGATTAAAATTTTGAGCCAGAAATAATCGTCGGACAAGAGTTTTTCTGTACCGGCCAAGTAATGAATTTTACTTTTGTATCGATTATATCATATAGGATTAAAAGTTTTATTGCGTAAATGCTTTGTCAAATTTTTTTGGAAGTTTAGCATGACTACTCAAAGTTATTTATAATTAGAAAAAAAGCGTTAAAAGGGGCACAGTTTGCCACCTGCAGGAGGGCACAGTTCGTCACTAGCAGCCACAGCAGTAGCAAAGTGACAGTCATAATCTCAGCCTTATAGGTTAGGATTCTGTTTTGTTGACAATGGTAATGGTAATGGTAATGTTCAAAATATACAGATACATAATGATGCCTTATCACTCACTAATCCAAAGAATTTTTAATAAGGATTAAACTTGCAGTCTATTATAATTTAAACTTTATTTTTATAATACAATTAATCTAATTTCACAACAAAGTATAAATTTTTTCATTTCAATTCAATTAAAATGTTGAAAATTTAAAAAGCTACACTATTTCATATGTGCTGCATGCATGGAAAAAATATATTAATAGAAAAAAATAAGTAATTTTTAATAGATAGTTTGGTGCTTTGTGCAAATTTTAAATCTTGTTTCTTGTTCCTAAGGACAACTGTGCCCCTCCCTAAGGCAAATAATACCCCACCATGACGAGCTGTACCCCACGTAAAGAGTCAGTGATTTTGCTCAGTATTATTAAAGTTTCAATATTAATTAACGTTTTTAACTCTGCAATGTATTCTCAAGACTTTCAACTAAGTGATTGATGTTTATACATTATTATATAAATAATTGTTTTTCCATAATTATCGAAAACAGAATGGGTGACGGTAGTGCCCCACCCTACCACTGTGTAACGGCTTGTTTAAAACTAAGCGGAACTTGGAGGTACTCGGGTAACCTCGACATATACACACCTCCTCTTTGCATTTTGTGTGCCAGTACACAAGTGCCTACCCGCCTTAGGCCATCTTCCGCTATAACCTAGCTGATATGCAGTTTACAGTAAAAAAAAGATTTAGATTCAATGAAAAATGTTTATGATGAAACAACTTAAATTTAAAAATTTTTTTGAACAGCTTTCTTAAAATTCTGTTTCGGACGGATTGTCATTACATATAAAATTTTTAAAGGTAACTTTATAAGGAATAAAAAAAAATTGTAAAAAAAAACTCTAGTAACAAAAGAATACTTGTACTAAGTCTCCGCAGAACTGAATCTGACGTCCTTCACATATTTCAATTTTTGTTTAGATGCGCGTTAAAATCATTGCATTATCACAAAAGAGACACCAACAATTCATCTTATTATGTCATAACATGACTTGCAAATAATTTTCTTTTTAATATACGCATTTATGTGTTATTTGAATAGAGTCCATAATAATATCACGTATAATTTAAAGCCTTACGAAAGTAAATTCACAAAAACTAAATTGATTATTTAATCCTCATTTTGTCAAAATTTCAAGTATGTCTTCAATAAATATTTTTTATTTTTAAATTACGATCACGTTCAATTTAAGAAATTCATTCTATTCTTTCTTTTTCATTTCTATGATGAGAGATAAATGGATCATGAGACAGTAATAATTTCTTCGTATACAAGCCAATTGTGTCATAACATCGATGTTGAAATTTGTTAGTTGTCAAGAAAAATGCTATGACTTGAATAAAATTGTTCTCTGTAGAAAATAAATAGTAATAATAAAAATAAGAATGAATTTTCGTATTTACAGTTATTTACGGTATGAAAACTTTTATTCCAACTTTATTTTCTGTTCTTATTTTTGTTATATTTGATAGACCAGAAAAAAAGACGCTCCGACCCCTCTTTTAAAAAAAAAGTGCGAAAGTTAGTTTGCCGCCTGTTTTTGAAGTTTTTTGTCGTCAGTATCAATCATAAACTATTTTAGTCAGCTAAATTTATTCGCATAGTTGTTTTTCAGCCCAATAATAGTATGGAAAAGGACTTTTCTGATGGTAGCATTTTTATTGTTAGATTTATTAAAAAAACACCTTTCATCAAAAATGTAGGTATTCAAAAGACCTACAAAACGAGCCATGGTGGTTAACAATCAAATAACTGATTTAAAATAGTAGTTTTCCTACGAGTTGAAAAAGTCTTTGTTTGCGAACCGAGAGATTTGCGGCCCGAGCCGAAGGCGAGGGACGTAACGAGGTTCGTAAAGGAGACTTTTCGAACGAGTATCGGAAAACTGCTTTTTTGCCCGAGGAATTACTAGCCTCCCAAAACCACCCGAGGGTGGAAAAATTTTTTTTTTCAACTAATAAACAATAAGTCTGAAACATCTAAATATACAAAGAAATCAAAGCTCTTGTATGGCACTACAACTTCTCCAAACCTGGATATTGTACGTTTAACCATTTTCGTACCATTGCAATTATTTATAAACAAAACAGTTTTTTGAAAATTCTTTAGCATGATAGCATCCTACAGTGTCCAACGGGAGCTCATGTTGTTCATGAAGAGTTGAACTAGATATCTCTTATAAAATTAATTTAATTTTCGCAATAAATTGATAGTAAAATGAGCTGCAAAAAAATGTTTAATTGCAAATTTAAATATCGTCAACAATTTAAGTGTAATCTCTACAGGACCTTTTTCATCAAAAAGCTGAATTTTTTTCTTAATTAAAAAAAAAATGCCTGATGATCCCCAGAAGCCGAGATAATTTTTGCTTTAATGCTCACGGCTTTACAACTTAACATAAAGAGTTGAAGTTTAGACGTGTTACTTTTTAATGCTTATATTTTAAGGAAAAAAATATTTGATACTTATCAACTGCCGATTTACATCGAAAACACAATGCGGAAGTGAAGATTACTTGCGTCGTGACTGTACCAACTGAAGCTCGGGCGAACCCCCACCTCTGTGGCTGCTTGCACGTGGCTGACGCTGAATCTGATACCGCACGCTCAAAACCGCCTATGGTTGAAAAATTATCGATATTCCGGCTTGGGTGGGTTGTAGAACGACTTTTTTTTTTTAACTGGGGTAGCTTGCAAAAATATTACCTTCAGTGCACTTTTTTTTGTTTAAAAACCTTTTATAAACGCTTATGAACCTCTTTCAACTAACCATTTTAATACAATCTAAGTGCGTACTTCCATTGATGTATCACCTATCTGCCTTGAATTACCTGTTGTCTTCTTGACCAACACTGAAAAATTTATCGTTAAACAATTTGCAAATAACAAATTTTTTTACAAGTCAGAATCGAAAAGATAGTAGCATCCAGACTTAATTTTTTTAAATATTTTTTTTGGTGCAGCGTTATGTGGTCATTATAGTCGTGCTATGTACACGATTGTATAAACCAGCCGAAACTTAGACCGTACACTATACCACAGTTATCTATGAGTGCCATTTGCGATAAAATTAAAATTTATCTTTCACCCAAAAATCAATCTCCAAAAATACAGATACTCTTATTTTATCTATAATCGTATCTACGTCGTGTTATCTATGATCTTAGATGAGTGTTATAAATAAGGTCAGCGTTAGATGAGTGTTGAAGAGTGGTGTGGAAATGACATTTTTCCACCTTTATTGAATCCAAGAGCTACCGGAACTTTGATTTTAGATAAGTATGTCGTTGTAAAAAAATCAACTGGCAAAGTTGTGGCTTGGTTTTTTTTTGTATGGGGTTCATTTTTTTAAGGTTCATATTTACGTCAAAGATATATTATAATCTTGCCACAAACGACTTCACATTTTCTACCCGGTGTTTTAAGTTGTGGCTGGCTTATAAAATTGACCATGTGGCCTTACTATAATTACCACATAACTCTGCATTTAAATGGAATATGATGTCAATACTATATATTTGTACGAGTTTTAAAATTTATAATTTATAGAATAAGTGACGGCTGGTTTAATTGTTTGACTACTCTTGGATCTCAACTTTTGGGTTGGCACAATAGTTCCATGCATATGAATAGAATACTATGTGGACGGAATTTCTTACTTATCAAGCACCAGCCCTGGATACACTCCAAGTCCTATGTCCTATACCTTACACCATAGCACCATAACTGACCATTTACGGCAGTGTATGGGCCATGGGCACCGTACATCTCACGACGCATACGGGTTCTGAATTCGACTGTTGAATGATTTGACATCACGGTATATATATATTTATATATGAAGCCACATGATGGCTCTGTCGGTAGCGTGTCTGCCTACAGATCTTGATGGCCGGGGTTCAAATCCCACTCTGGACAAAAATTTCATCATTGAATGAGGTTTTTTTCTGGATGGGAGTTGTACTTCAATAAACCTACCGATCCATCTACCGTTTCCTCNTTACAAGTCAGAATCGAAAAGATAGTAGCATCCAGACTTAATTTTTTTAAATATTTTTTTTGGAACTTATTTCTTTTAACCATCCTTAGCTAAGTGTCGCAATTTTATTAGAATTAGGGTGTCCTATACGTTTATTTTATATAAAATTGAAAAAAGTCTTATGTGCAACGAAAAATCTCACATTTAATTGTAATAAAGATGGTGAATAACTCTATTGAAAAAATTACGAACAATTTTTTTCAACCCAACAGAAAATCATATCATTTTTCAAGGTGTAGTAAAGTAAAAATGAAAAAGTTATTGCGAACTGTTAAATCATCGTCTGATAGTCAGAAGTGGATGCGTGGTGATTGAAGGGGTGAAACCCCACGGGTGCATATGTTATCCATCAAAGGGAATTTTTTACTGGTTTTTACAGATGTGCCTGCAAAATTGCTTATTCTGTTGTTATGGATTCCATACCTATTGTTAAATTACTACGGATCCTACTCCAATTTTCTTGTAACCTTTTTCATTTTTCTAATTTCCCTTCTTATTTTACAAGTATATGTAACTATAGTATATGCTCCTAATGTAAAGTTCCCGTCAGATAACTAGATCATCTTTCTTAGTAAAAATCATTCCCAGATTGCAGCTATCGTTTTGTGCATACTTTACCTATAGCTTTACGTTAAAATGAAGGACTTTTTTTATTTGCCATCAACTTTATCGTATCGATATTTTTTTTTAATGATGCTAACTTTATTGATGAGCCTCCGATGGAGAAACCTCCGAAGGTTCACTTATAATTCAAAAAAATTAACTGATTGCTTTTAAAATTTTTATGGATGATTTTTTTCGGTTTCCTAAGACTTAATTTACTGATAATGCCTGAAAACAATCTTAATATTTCCTTACATGATATTACCGTATGACTGCTTAAGCTTGTTTCGCTGAGAATTTGGCCATTTTTTGTGTTACAATGAATAAATCACGTGGCATACACGGGAATACTTGTGCTGTAGAAAACATCAAGAATTATTTGATGTATAGTGCTACTTAAACCAGAAGTGCTTTTTTCCAATTACATATGCAGCTTTAAGACTTCGATACAAGAATTACTTTGTGTTCTATAATTTACTGTCCTTAATTACGATAATGGAAGCAAGTTGTGTTTTATAATGAGGTTCTGAACGTTTTACATATTTTGTAGTGTTTATTTTTAAGTCTTTTAACTATGAAAAATGTTGTGAATGATAATTGTAATTAAAATACAAAATATTTTGCATCGTTTATTGAAGTAATCACATTTGATATTTAAAACATCTTTCAGGCCGGATCGAGTAATTGCTGCGGCATCTATAGTAGTAGCTTCTACGTTGGGAGAATTATTTACGAATGCTGCGGAAACTGAGTTAGATTTTGCAAATGTCGTAGAGAATGAATTAAAATCATCCATCCCAGCTTTGCTGTGTTCTGTTCCTGGTTTTGATGCATCAAGCCGAGTAGACGACTTAGCAGCAGAATTAGGTAAACCAATTGCTAGTATAGCAATTGGTTCTGCTGAAGGTTTTAATCAAGCTGAGAGAGCTATCAACACAGCTGTCAAAGCTGGAAGATGGGTTTTATTGAAGAATGTCCATTTAGCTCCACAATGGCTTGTACAACTAGAAAAAAAACTTCACAGCTTACAACCTCATTATAACTTTAGACTATTTCTCACGATGGAAATTAATTCTAAAGTCCCTGTTAATTTACTTAGAGCTGGAAGAATATTTGTATTCGAACCGCCACCTGGAATTAGAGCAAACTTGCTACGAACATTTAGTACTGTTCCAGCCTCCCGTATGATGAAGCCTCCGAATGAACGAGCAAGATTGTATTTTCTATTAGCATGGTTTCATGCCATTGTACAAGAGCGCTTGAGGTACGTTCCTCTAGGATGGGCCAAGTACTATGAATTCAATGAAAGTGACTTAAGAGTTGCCTGCGATACTCTTGATACATGGATTGAGTCTACAGCAATGGGTAGAACCAACTTACCTCCAGAAAAAGTAAGTAATACCAACAAATAAATACTTACTAGTTGAAATTTTTCATGCATATATGCAAATATAGTTATTCATTTTTTCTGAATTTCATTAGAAAAATTTAAGGGAATACATTGCAGGGTCTCAGGGTATCTGCGATAGTGTATGTGCCAAGTATGCGATGGTAGGATCCACTGGTAGGCGCACGAAGTGACGCCGAGAAAAAGCGAAAAAAGTGGTAAGGGTGGCTAGTCATGTAAGAGATGATAGGTGAGCCAGGAGATAGTAGAATTTAGAGTAAAAATAGGTAGTAGAATGTTTTTTGCTATAAAAGGAAGAAGTAAGTTGGCTTAAGTATTGTTCTATCAAGTGGAGATAGCACAAGTGTTTCTTTACCTCAGAAGAACAAATTTCAGAATAGCTTAATTGAGTATATTTAAGTAGTGCCTTTGTATGCGTGCCAGCTGTTATATTCTAAGCATACATAAAATTTTTCAAGTTTTGTGGTTAGTTGTAAGTCCGTGTGCGGATTTCATGTAATTCCAGTTGTCTTAATGTGGTGCTTTCCTTTTACCATTTTGTAATTAATTTTGATGATTTCTTACTTGTTCCCACAATCAAAATGCGATAAGCTTGTTAACGTGCTGTGTTAAAATAAGCACAAGACAGTTGATTTTTTCTTTTCTTTTGAAGTAAGTCCAGTGAGAAAGAACAATTTCAAAGATTAATATTATACTTTACATAAATTTTTGAGCATTATTCAGGGGTTCCAAATTAAGTTTCTTTTTATATTTTGTTACAATATACGAGTATTTAATATTAATAAATAAAAATATTCAGTTAACTTTGTATTGTTTTTTCTAAAATAGAAGGGTGTTAATTAAATTACTAGTTAGTATTGTTAGTTTAAAGACTAAGTCAGAATTATTATCTCGTGTATTTTTAATGCATGAGGGATCTTATCGCATCGTAATTAAGTAATTATAAGTAAAGCATATTTGATATTGTTAATCTGAAGAATGTGTGAGTGAGTAAAGGTAATCTCAAAGAGAAAAGTATCAAAATCGTTCATTTGTCACATCTCGCCATTTAGATACATAATTTAATTCTTCTTAATTTTATATTGAGCGATCAAAGGCATCTAATTTGCTCCCAAGCCTTAATCTTATTGCAATCGTCTTATTTACTAAAGTCACCAACAATTATTTCTTTTGAATCAGTATGTTTCATGATTTTTTCTTTAAGGCTGCTCTGTTCCACGCAATCTAATATATATCACAAGAGTTATTCTAACTCTTCATAACCAATACGGGTTTGTTCGAAAGATCAATTTTTATTCTTCATACGAGGCGTTTCATGCAAAACGTCCCAGGCCCGCGGTGCGAGTGCTAAAAGTCACTGTTTTTAGCTCATTTTCTCGGTCTGATTTCTATCTTAAAAAAATGTTGCAAATAGAAATTTCTGCACACTTTTTAGTCAGCTTAACTAAAATTCCGGTTGGTTTTTTTTAAAAATTGAATTCTCACTGAAAAAAAAACAAAAAAACAAATTGTGCTACATCTCGAAAAAGAAATTTTTTATATTCTCTTTAATAGGATGGATAGAAAGATAAAGTTTTTTTTACATTAAAAACGCCTTCTTGCACAGGGGGCTCTCACTAAAAAAGTCGAGTATAACGGTATCAAAAAGTAGACGTTCGGCTGTTTGAACGCGTGCCGAGCCCTGGTAGCACTGCGCCGCCGCGCTTTGCTCAAGTAAACTATAAATGTTTTTAATTTGGAAATGCTTTCTAAACAAATATTTTTTATGGTTTTTAAGTTTTAGATGTAGGCTTTTTGGTTTTATTATTTTGTTTAGGAAAAAAATGATACTCAGAGCTCATAGATGGTTTTTTTAATTTCAATGTTTCATCGTTGATTGTAATGACAGCATGAAATTACAAAGTACTGGGTATTAATGTCGCTTTATCAAATCGAAATTTGAGTTTATTTTCACATTTTTGTAAGACTCTTTACTTAAATAAAGAACTTTTGTTTCCTTTCAATACTTCCTTGCCCAGTCGTAAAAGTTTTCTGCTGTTAAAATTGGGTTATAAGGGAAATTGTAAGACTAGCACGTCTTACACCTCTCTTCAAGTTGGCTCCAATACCGTCACACACGACCTTTATATGGGCAGTAGCAAAAAAATATCATGTACATTTAATTTTAAAATCTTTTTTGAGGAAAAGTTTGTTTTTAAAATTGCCCTTATTTTCGAAATGTTTACTGGCCCCATGAGTTATATAAAAACTTGTTTTACCAGAAACTTGAATTTTAAATAATTCATAACAACTTTTTGATACCTACACACAGAAATTGCATCATAATTAAGGTTATCGGCAATATCAGTAATACTTATACGTTTGAACTCATGTTTTTGTTTTTTTTTGTTTTTTTTAATAAATTACAATTGTAAAAATGGAAGCTTCGTTATTGTTCCTACGAAATGATTGGGTTAAATTATGTATAACAAATGCATAATATTTTGAAAAATCTTAAGTTACAACAAAATCCCCACCTTTAAAATCTTTTTTAGTTCATATATTAAGATGATTGTTTCGAAACAAAATAATCATGATTTTTGAGTTTTCATAGTTTTTCTCCTAAGAAGTCAACAAAATCATGACAATTCAAAGTCTGTATGGTGATAGTTAATCGGTTCGTTTAAAAACACGACTTATATTCGATTTCAAAAATATTATGTTTTTTAAAACATTCAACAAAATGTGGACGTAACGTTGACACATTGGGACCTAAGAAACATATTATAATAGAGATACTGCACACTACTTCTTAAATACTGTCGTAATAATTTTTAAGAAGTAGTTCAGTATTCTGCAAGAAACGCTCTACATCTATAGCTTAAAGAATTAGTTTAAAATTTTCATGATATGTACATGCGCGTACATTGTGTGTACCACTAGGTCCAGCTAAAACGTAGTGTAATGGTCGTAGTTGTAGAAATTCAGTATAACCTTCTTCGTAATCACTATACTTTTTTTAAATAAGCGATAAATTTCATTCATATTTTTAAGCAGTAATTTTAGCTGAGCATGGTTTCGTTCACCCTTTTTCTGCTTGATGGATAGAAATCTTTCATACCTGGTGTTAATCAACTTATACCGCCCCTTTTATGAAAATTCTTAACTAAAACCATCAATTCTTTTGAAAGAGAATAACCTTTTCGTTTAGGTAGTATTGACAGAACGCCACTATTTTATTCTAATATTTTCTCTGCTCAAGCTTTTCTCTCACTGCAACCTAACTCTCTGATGAAGTTATTACGACTTTAAAAATCAGGAACAAAAGTAAACAGCTGTGTTCTCTATCGATTCTCTTAGTGTGAGCAAACTAGATTTTTGACTGAGAAATCCAGACTGGGCTAAAAAAAATATCTTTGTATAGATCTCGAGCCCAACAACAAACGTAATTACTTTTGGACAAAAAAAATATCAGTAATAGGTCTAAGCAAATAGTAAAGATGTCTAAAACACGTTTTTTGCTTCTACTGGAAAAGCTGTAATTCAAACAAAAATACGTTCCGCATGAAAAAGATACACAATTTCCAGACGAACAAAATCAGCCCTGGCGGACCTACATAAGTTGTGCCGTTTTTCCTCAAATTACCAAAAAGATCCAATTTCGCCGCCAATGAAGGCCACGCCCTCTTCCTTGCAGCGCCGCGCGCCGTGCTTATCCAGTGACATCATGTGCTAATCCTGTTAAAATTTGAAGTCAAAATAATAATTACAACGCCAGTTACAAACTACAGATAAACAGGGTGGAATCAGCTCTTTTTGATAATTTGCAGAAAAATGGCAAGGCCGTTTAAAGTCCACCAGGGCTCATTTTGTTTGTCTTGAAATTGCGCATCTTTTCCATGCAGAACTTTTTTTTATCTAAATTACAGATTTTCCGGTATAAACAAAAAATCTGTTTTGGCCATTTTGACCATTTTTTGAACCTATTGCTGACATTTTTTTTGTCCGAAAGTGGTCACGTTTCCTGTTTGGCTCGAGAACTGTACAAAGAATTTTTTTTTCAGCCCAGTCTTGATTTTCATCAAATCGAGATAGTTGCTCACATTATCTGTAGACTATGAAAATTTTTATTTTATTTTTTTGAGAACTACAACTGCTCCTTTAAAATAATCATTTCATTTTAATTTTAATTTTTTTTCTTCATTATAATCTAAATCAGATCCTCGCTCATGGTTAAAAATAACATGGTAGGTCAATGAGCCATACCAATTTCGGTACAATTCGCACAGGAGCATGAAAAATAAAAATGAATAAAAATAATTAAATTATTTAAAAAGTAACAGATAATTTCTGTCTGTAAATTTGAATTTCTAGTAAAAAAAAAGACTTATGTACTAGATAAATTTGGCGCGCAAGCCTACAGCAGCCGAAGGATAATGATTTAATGATTACGTTTAAATTCGACTATCTGCGATAGATGTTAAGTTGTGTGGAAAATTTTTCATCTTATTATTGAAAATAAACATTTGGCTACGACATGTACATAAGAGCCTGTGAAAATATTTTAATATGTTGTAACGACATCAAAAGAAAAGTCAACAGTTTTTGATAAACGTGTTAAAATTTTTTTTTAAATAGAAAATTCATCCTTTTATTAGTGACTACTTTAGTTGAAAAATTTAGTACTGTTACTGCTGTAGACGTTAACATTCAGAGCAGTAAGTTTCAGTCAATTTATTTGGATTCACTAAGTATATCGCAATTATTAAGAAATATGAAGAAGTTGAATAATATTAAATTAGAGCATGAGTTTTATTTATTTTTGACGGATATTTATGAAGACTATTTTGCACAAAAAAAATGTATCAAGTAGTTTATAAACAAAAAAACAACTTTTATCGGATAGTAGCTACATTTAATAATTAACTCTTTTATCCTTTATTCTGTGACAGAAACAGTTATTTATTTATACTTAGCCGTCTATTTAGTAAATAAATGTCAAAGAAGCAATGAAATTAAAACAGTGATTTTAATTCAGAATATTTATCTATTTTTTATACAAGTTGCTAAATTTTTATAAGAATTATACCCAAAGTATCCAATGCAAAACTGCTTTATTGACATTAAGTATGAAAATTATGAACAAAAATGCCTGCAGTTCGATCAAACGAATTTTCACAAGCTAGAGAGGCTTTGAATAATAAACTTGGATTAAATTCGTCTTAAGTTTGCAAAAAACTTATCAGTAAAATAAATTTATTACAATAAACGAATTTATCATACATGTTCCTTCAAAAATATGTAAGGTTCCATTTGAGTTTATTTAAGATGCTTAAGTAGTACAAAAAATCAATTCAAAATTTAAAACTATGTAGGAAATGTGGTCAGCTACTTGAGAGAGAAAAAGGTGTTTCGTCCCGAGAGCACGCCAGGACTCATCAGTAAGGCTGATGACGTGCTCCCTGCCTTAGACCCAGGAGAGGTGTGGGCTTAGACTGACTCGATCGCGCTTATATAGTAATCGTGCGGGAATTTTGCTGCTTGACGGGAGTTGACTATTAAGGGCTTGGCCACCTGGCGAGTAGAGCCTGAAGCGCGAGAGATGTGAGACGCCACATCACTCTCCACCCAGTCACGATGATGGTGTAACAGGAGGAAGTGACGATATGAATGACGAGGGTGTAAAGGCCTGAGAGGGAGAAAGATGTTGAGAAGAAGTCTTCGTTGGACCTCCGCGTCTTCCACGCTCTGTTGCGAGAGTCCTGAGAAAGGCGAGCAGATAATGCTCTAGCCACGATGCGACGCGCGTTGCCGTGTGTGAGCAACTGTTGTTGTGCGATGAGCGAAGTGTGTGTGGGGGATTAGCTGCGATTTGCGTGTACCCGGCGTGGAGGATGCGGAGATGCGTGAGAGTATCAGAAGGTTGCGTTTTGTTCTTTGTCGGGGTCACCAATGTAGGAAATGTGGTCAGCTACTTGAGAGAGAAAAAGGTGTTTCGTCCCGAGAGCACGCCAGGACTCATCAGTAAGGCTGATGACGTGCTCCCTGCCTTAGACCCAGAAGAGGTCTGGGCTTACACTAACTCGATCGCGCTTATATAGTAACCGTGCGGGAATTTCACCGCTTGACGGGAGTTGACTATTAGGGGCTTGGCTACCTGGCGAGTAGAGCCTGAAGCGCGAGAGATGTGAGACGCCACAACTATACAGTAGTAAGTGATATTAATTTTAATAAAACACAAATTTTAATTGTAAATAAAGAATGTACAAAATGAAATTAAAGTACTTCATAACTAATAATTATCAATGACTAAATTAATCTATTAATTATAAAAGATACGAAAAAGAGTCAGTATTATTTTGAAGTACTACATAAATGATTTTTTTCAATATTTGATTTTCTTAACAATGCTAAATAATGTAAGAACTTACGGGATAAATGCTATTTTAAAATTGTCACAATATTACCTGGAATAATCAAATGTATTATTTGTTATAAGTTAATAAGAGCTATCGCTTTTAACTAATTAGTTTGTTTTGGTTTAAAAAAACTTAAAGGAACAACCTATACTACAATAATTACTTGTTTTTAAAAAATTATCCGCTGCATGGGCTTATAAAAAAATTGGTCATTCTCGAAATTAAAATATTTGATGCATTGGCAACAAACATTTATGATAACTGTATCACATTATTTTTTCATAGTTTTAACGTCGTTACTACTCTTAATTTGTTAAAATAAGATGTCTTATGACAGTTAGTGAATTATTAAAAACAACGTCCTATAGTGGTTCTGTCATATTTTGTATTTATTAAACAATAAAACAACGTTTCGGCTACTTTGACAACGTCCTGGCCCTCATCAGGTACAAAAATCTATGAGTAGTAATAATTCTTTACAATACGAATTTTGGTAAAATACAATGAACCCATATTAAGTTGAGTGTATAATATACCTGTGACTCTTACGAAAGTAGTGTAAAATCGTAATGTAGTCAGAATTTCAAGTTAAGCTGCTTTTATACTCTGCACATACACAAATGACATAGTATACGCTCGTGATACAATCAAATAAGAAACGCAAGCAGTTCCTTGTGAGAAGCACATAAACAGTTCATGTGTTCCCAATATTATAAATAAAAGAGGCTCCATTAATCATGAACATCAAGTTGATTCTGATTCTTAATTGACTTAACGAAAGACTTAACAATTCTTCAATTTCTCTGTATCTTGTTGTCTAACTAATATTTTTATTCAAATCATGTATATTTAACGTTTCGGAAAAAAACGTTTTCTGTAATTTTGTTTTATGTCTGAAATCTTTATCTTATCAAAATTGCAATTGTGTGTAAATTCAATGCTATGTTGTGATAGTACAGATCTATCCTTTTTTTTCTTATGTCTCTTTTGTTTTCTGCCATTTTTAATTTGAGAGCTCTCGATGTTTGACCGACATAACAGCTGTTACAATTTGCACATGGTATGTAATAAACGATGGTTTTTTTTCATTTAATGGCTCAGTTACATCCTTTCTAAGATAAAAAAACGAATTAGACTTATTATTCAAATTGTATACACGACCAATGTAAACCTTTTTAGGATAATATTTAATAAGACTGTGCAAGTGGAGAATATACGGTAATGATAAGATTAGTTTATAATTGATTATTATCATTTTTATTACGATTGTCAATCGTATTTATGTTTTTTAAGTTATTTATTCTTTTATTTATTAATGTATCCATTAATTTTTGAGGGTGGTTGTTGGCTAGTAAAAATTTGTTAACTTATTTTAAATTATGATTATGAAATTAAGTGTCTGCTAATTTAATGGAAAATTCTACTAGTGTGTAAATGATACCTGTTTTATATTGTATTGTATGGTGTAGGTTGTGGGTACCAATTGTTTCGTACTGTACTATTTTGTTGAATAATAATTTTCAAATAAAGGACACTAATGCTATTACTATTACATGTCTCAACAGAGAATTTTAATTCAGAATAAAGCTATTGAAAATGTTTTAAGTGTAGCTAATATATTTAGTAGGCACACATGAGTATATCATCCACATAGCGTACATACAGTAGAACATCAAAACATAACGTTTTGAAGCAGGACATTTAAAGTAAACGCATAACAAGACCACACAGTACCGGACTACAAGGACTTCCCATCGGTGAGCCAAACCTTGTTTATAATATTTGTTGTTGAACTGGAAAAAAGTCGAATTTAAAATCAAAGAAACTCCTATGCAAAATTATGTAAAGATACATTGATTTTACAATTTAAGCATTTCCAAAAATGTTTAACTGCGTTTGTGATTAAAGTTTCACTAGTATTAGTAAATAAACTATCTACATCTAGACTTATTAGTATGTGACTACGTGAAATAATGTCTTTTAATTTATTTTTTAATTTATAACTATTTTTTATGTGTGACTTTGCCAGCTGAACATTATTGATAAAAAAATTAGAGAGAAATTTAGAAAAACTATAAGTGGGTGAATTTAATGCTGAGACAATGATATGGATAGTAAAGTCTTTTTGTGTATTTAATTTGTTTATAAGACTGAATTTTTTCCAATAAGTTTTTTTTGACAAATGTTCTTTGTAATGCAAACTGCATTGAACCTGAAAAAATTGTCGTCAAGTCTAACAATACGTTGCTCAATTATTATTAACGTCAACTTTGCAGTATTACTTTTTACCAAAATCAAATCCTCAATGGAGATAATAATGTTATAAAATAGCTAAATAACGACAAATATTACATACAGTTACGAAAAGCTTTGTTAAATGAAGTTATTAAAGAAACTGCGACTTTTGTAATTCATGAATAACAACAAGTTCTAAAATTTTTAAAAGACAAACTTCCAAAAACTAATTTAATTTTAAAAAATAGCTTTGACTTAAAAAAGAGAATAGANACTGCTGCGCAATGTCGTTATGTAAGTGACAGCTTATGTGATTGCAAGCGTCTTTTATTTTTTTCCAGTTAAGCATGCGGGTTGTAGATTCGTATGCCTTCTCTCGGGTCTCGAGAATACGGGGGTGTAAATATGTGATATTTTAGAATTTTATAGGGAAAATGCCAAACATACTTGCCATAATGTAAAAATTTCTATGCTACGTAGTAAAACCAGATTATATTAAAGTTTGCTATTTAACATGGTAATTTTTATTTTGTTAAAAAGTTTTTATGTTTAAGTAAAAAAAGAAAAATATATATTCGTATTATTTATGTTCAGGAAATACGTATCTAATTATTAGAAAATTGAGATATAGTTTTTATCCATAAATATTTTTTCCCTTAAGATTATAGACATAAATGCTTTTTTAAAATATTATTTATTTATAAGAAGATCTGCTCTGACATTCGGTGTTGTTGAATTATAGTTGCATTTTGTATAGTATTTATTTTAAACGTGATCATAGTTTTATTGGTTGTATTAGTGCATCACCGTCAAACTTATATTAACACAAGGGGAGGGTAGAAATATTTTTGTCACTTAATAAGACAAAAAATAGTAAATAAAAAAAGTTAGAGGAAGTGCATTAAACCCAAGAACGTTGAGTTTAAAAGCAAAAGTTTTACTACCACTTCAACGACTGCTCAAGCAAAACTCGAGATGTTTTAGAATTCACTCAGGTGCTCCTGCATAAGCTCTTCATGTGCATGTTGAGAAAAATTTAAGTACAACTTTTTTTTATACTTTCATTAATGATATTTTAATAATTAATTATATTTTGGACATGTATTACAATAGTTCCGCATCAAAAGTGAGTAATATATCCCCTTAAAAATAGCTTTTAACAAAACTTAAATTTTAAGTAAGTTAAATGAGTTGAGTTTATATTTTGTAAGAAATTTCTAATCCTTTATACACACTGGCAATGAGGAGGATTCTTCCTAATGAATCTGTAACCTTAAAAAGTTCTAAAATCAAAATATAAAAACGGTAAAGTTTTTTTTTTTTGTGCAGCATACATTTTGTATCACATTTGTAGTATAATACTGTTTAGTAATCTTACTTTAACAAAATCAAACAAGGAATATTGATTTTTGCCCTAAAATTTTTATATACTTTCGACATAGCAAGGCATGAATGTATTTGATGTGA